>JAJKFL010000004.1:30663314-31094463 GCA_021186555.1 Reticulitermes speratus
ATACCTAAAAGGATTTTCAAACGATGGCTCTGCAAACATGCCTGTAAAACCTTCCAGGTCTAGACTAGTTCATAGCTTTCACCGGCCTTTCGCAGCGTCGTATGATGAAAATCCTGTATCGTATTTGATTTTATATTAAAAATATTTTCAAGGGAGTTTGGTTTTTTTTTTTTTTTAGTTTTGTGTTTATTTTAAAGCAACGTACCCAGACTTACTGGATGACGTTTTTAGTTCTGTTTCTGTAACTATTCTTCTTCGCTTTGCGGCAAGTGTAGTTATATGTAATATCACATAGTTCGATTTGTATTCAGCCTGCGAAGAGAATTCAGTACGGCAGATGTCTCTTGGGCTGCATGCACGACAAAATAACAAAAAGAAACAAAGCTCAGATATATATGTCGTACTCCTTTATGCGAGACAAGCAGCTAGATTAGCTTCTTCACACACACTCCCCTCACCCATACAAAAATCTCTAGAGATATATATCTCAGATTCGTTCGATATATATGTAAAAGCGAAGAGGATATGTTGAGAACAGTCATTCGTCATGTTGTGTTTGTCTGCCGCTTGAGGATGCTGAACGATTTCAGTGCTCCGCGCTGGGGACTTTGCTTTCTAAATGTAATTGTCATTTAAAATGTATAATGCTTCTCATTTGTTATACATAGCACAGACTGTTTCGATTAATCTTGTAGGAATATTACCAGCCATTCACCTAATTACATATTTCAAGTGATGTTTAATCTGTCGTCATGTTTCGTGGGCCAACACCGTGGCGCTATGCTGTATTTTTACTCCCGTATACGTCTTCCTGGCATGAAGCTCAAGTACCCAGAGAGCAACAAAGTATTTGTAACCAATTTGAAAGTTTCAAGAAAGAACGCCCAAAGAGAGAGCAGATTTTTTGTAAGGGGTTGATTGAGCTATAATCTTATATGTGTAACACAAGAACGTGCCTAACTTCTGTGCATAATTTTTTAAGTCAAATTAAAATAAGCTACTTGTAAGATTTTTAATGTTGTTAGAAGAAAAGCCATCAAGATAAAAAAAATTATTATTATTAGAGCAGTGGTTCCCAACCTGAGGTCGCGACCCAAATCATTATCACAGGTGGTCTGACGTAGGGTCGCGAGAGGGTTTTCTAGAGAACTCGATAATTATGAAAAAATAAGAATTTTTATCTAAATTGAAACAGAATGATTGAGAAAATATAATTATTGAATCTATGTTTATTAATTTTAAACATACTGGAGCAATTATATTTTAAATTTTGGATTTGACAAGTAACATTAAAAATTTAATTTTTTTGATAGGTGGCAATGTTATGTAGTGTTCCAGAACAGGCATTAGTATTAGTTCATTTATAGCAAATATCACTGACTATTGCCGTTTCCATGGTAGAGTCGCGGGTCACATACCATATGCTACTTTAGGGTCACACACATAAAAAGTTGGGAACCGCCATATTATAGCTGCACGTGTGTAAGCTTATAGCATCTGCCTGTCTGTCTGTCTGTCTTATTTCAATCATGTAGACAGTTGAGATTAAAATCAAGAGAAAAAACGAAATTGTTATAAAATTTTGAATAAAAAATGGAAGAGACTATGCGGAATGAACTTTGTTACTAGTGGCAAAATATAACTTTCCTGGACAAGGGCTCGTTGAAATATTACTACGGTTTTAGGCGATGTTATCCTTGCCGGGAACCTATTACAGTCACTTTCCCCTTCTGTCTGTCTTTCTGTCTGTCTGTACGTATTTAAGTCCAAGAGCGAGAAACGCTACACAGATTTTATTTAAATTTGACACTGGTGAATTTTGTGAAGAATTATTTATCAGTTTCAGTATTTAACTTTACACGAAGATTTCTTAGCAATTACGCCCTGTGACATGCACTTCGAAGAAAACCCAGCGATCGGAGAAAAAAACACACAGCTAAAGGTGATTCCAGTAATCTCGGGAAAGAAACAAGATTTACCCCTTAGCTAAGATACGGGGAAACTCGAAGGGAAAATTCTAGTCACGGTCGAGTGTAGCGCCTACCGGTAGGGTACGAAAAAATATAAACTTCCTGAAAGATTTGAAATCCTTTTTTGGACCACAACAGTAACGATATATTTGACCGATACGAAATAAAATCACATTTTCGCAACAAAATTTATTGTCGATCCTCAAATAACAAATTTCATATGACGTTGAGCAGTCTTAGGAGGTGAATGAAATTGACGGACATGTTATCGCCTTCTGGTTATAACCACTGGTCGGGTAGATGGATTTCAATGTCATGCCTCCTCCCTCGAAACGATACTACTCACCACTAGCTTACGTGGTACCGATAACACAGAACATCAGTGTCAATCTACACCGCAGAAAACCTCAAATATTGTACAGAGACGGGCTGATATAAGGGGCCCCTGTAATATGTTCATGTTATGTGCGTTCTGTGTGGAAAGGTCCCATGTAAATGGCAGATCTCACCAGTCTTTAATTGTTGCGCTCAAACTTTGCCGAAATAGAAGTAAAGAATAATTCATGCCTTGGTTCAGCGTAATATCCGTACAATAACTAGCGTTACGAATTACGTGTATAAATATATATGTTTAATTTCACTAAATGGACATCCAGAGTCGGCGTAAGTGAAATAATTTTGAAACGCCGGCCCTTAAAAAAAAGGACGTAACTCATTAGGAGACTGCATATTTCAAACTCGATTACACTTTCCACTGTTGTTAACACAGCTTCTTTTCTGTGTTTGGAAATTGACGACATGCATAGCTCGAACGACTGTAATATTTTCCCTTGTAGCAGAACACGGCGAAATTGGATCCAGTATTCCAGTTACAACATCAAGCAAGCAAGCAAGCGAGGACATTCAAATGCATAGCGCACGTGAGGGCAATACCTGATAAGTTATTAAATTGCAGCAAATGTTATAAGTGCCATGCGCAGCTGCTGCATTTTTATTCAACTTATGAACAATATTATCCTAACGGGATTTGTACTCTTACGTCGTATTGCTTATACTGTGTGTGTTTATGTGTTTGTGTGTGTGTTAGTGTGTGTGTGTGTGTGTGTTAGTGTGGGTGTGTGTGTGTGTTTGTGTGTGTTAGTGTGGGTGTGTGTGTGTGTTAGTGTGGGGGGGGGTGGGGGACTGAGAAGGTAGTTTGAATTTGTTTCGTACTGGTACTTTGAACTGCGCATTACACTACCGAATGTAATGAAAGGGGAAACACATGATGAGGCGCAGGGGAGTTGGTAGATGAGGTACAATGCATTCAGATTTAATGTCATGAACCCCATAATTATTACAAGCGACTTGGTTCAGTTGTCGCTGAAGGAGTGCCACTAATAAATGAATCAGGCTCGTTGGTTTGTTCATGCACCCAACCAAATTTGAAGCTGCAATTCCTGGTTGTGGGCGGAGTTCACATTAAGAGTTACATGGAGATTTTATTATCCAGAACTGCAGTGATAATGCAGCGAATTATGTTTTCCGTGATTATATTATCGAGTCGGTCATTGGTGAAACCGCAGGAGCCCAGAAAGTTTATTTTCAAGAAAATTGAAAAAAAGATATGCTAGTAAATACACTATTCTACAATTGGTTTATTTTTCCATAGCAATAATTGAAAAATATCTAATTTTTTGATGCCGATATATTTCAGTAGCATATTTTAAATCAAATAGTTAGAAGCTATAGAATTCTTTGCGCTCGTATTGTTTTTACAACTGCCCATATATATATATATATATATATATATATATATATATATATATATATATTAAGGAACGTTTCCTGACCCATGTGGCTACTTGTCTTTTCTGTCTTGATGTCAGCTATTAAATCACTGTGGGTTCCAGTAGTTTCTTTATGGTCGAATATCATATTAGGTCGATTTTTCTCGGGACCACACTCTTTTGCATCACAAACTTTCCACTTCTTTCTGCCTAAAAGTTTTAACGCCACCATTTTCACATATATCGATGCTTAGTATAGGAGCTATGAATAAATATTATAAGTTCAGTATGCATATTTTATTTTATGGACAATCGTAACACATATTGAGGCATAACTTATACACGCCTCCGTAAATTACATGACAATATTTTGCCTTTTAGGGTATCAGAAAAAATCTAGTCTCCTTCTCTGTCTACATGCACGTTTTGTCGTGGTTTGTCCACCGAAGCACTTAATTAGAAGAGCTTTCGTGCTTATGCGACCTGTGACTGAAACCTTCCTTACGTCCCGTATTTTTATAAATTAATACCTTTGAGGCATATACGTACGTTTCGTGCAGGCCATATGGGCATCTTGTTTGAAGTTTCCGGACTAGAAGAATGTTTTGCAGCCCACCAGTGTATGGTGATGCAACTACTACACCATGATTGTTGCAGTTACAGAAAATCTGCATGAAACCTGCAGTAGCAAAATACACTTTCTGGTGTTTTTATAATATGTGTTTCACTTGACGGTCTATACAGATTGTGCGTTTTTATAATGCTCAGGTCACCAGTGTTTAAAGTTTAATATATCTTGAAATTCACTTAAATTCCTTGACCTTACTGTTAGTTCTGTGTACTCGTGAGGTTCATATATTCTATACATTTTGCTGCAACAAACTGTCGCAAGGCAAGTGTGAATCGCCTCGTAAAGGAAAGCAGCGCACAGTTTTGTGGAAATCCTTTGACGCAGTAATGCAGCCAAATTGTTACAGCTGTGTGGTCTAATTTTTTACTGTAACAGCCACTCAGAAGAGGTACTGTACAAGTCGGTTCCTCTTTGAAGCATGATCAGAGGCACAATCTAACAAGAAAGAGGCAACCTCGTCAGGACCTCTTTTTTCCCTTCACCTGCTTAATAATAATAAACTTCTCCTGTTGTTAAATCACGAACACGGAAATTGAAAACCCATAGCTCCCTATATATTTTTTCTGCACTGGAGTGCCTGGGAGTCACAAATCCTGCATGTAGTGCAACACAAGCTTTATGACACTTCTTGTCATTGTTCTGCACTTTGTACTCCTCACCAAAATGCGAGGAGAATGAGAAGTGTGGAGCATGTGGCGCGCATGGGGGAGAAGAGAAATGTGTACAGCAGGTTTTGGTGGATAAACTGGAGGAAGGAGACCACTTTGAAGTTCTAGACGTGGAGAAAAATAATATTAAAATGGATCTTGAGAGGATGAAAGGGCGGGAACTAGATTTATCTGGCTTGGGACAGGGACAAGTGGGTGGCTATTGTGAACATGGAGATGAACATTCGGATTATGTTAGTTGAGGAGAATTTTTTGAGTGGCTGAGGACCTATTAACTTCTCAAGAAGGATTCTGCTCGATGGAGTTACTCAGTTATTACTGCACCTTTTCTTTGTCTTTACCCTTTTCATAGCGGTCTAAAACTTCTTACTTCTACTCATGTGCACCATTATTTCAGCTTCAGCATCCATTTGGTATTGCTGTTTAAATGACGCCTTTTTAGTTTTTGAGGCAGCTGCTCGCAAAGAACACATCTAGGTCTGAGGCCCTGCGAAGGCAAGGAAGAAATTCAATTCGTGCAAAGAGTGGATTCATGTGTTTTTGCAAATGACCGAGTCATTTTAAGTAAGATTCTCGAAGCTTATTTTCTGTTACCAAGCACTGTTTAATGTAGGTAATATTGTCTGTAATGTCCATCGACTCTCTGTAATAAAATACGAATGATGCCTGACGCCTCTGTTTCCATGGTAACCATGGTTACATGTACTTTAATTTTAATGTAGGAGATAGTAGCCATTTTGGCATGTCCTGTTTGTGGGCAGAACTGTCAGAATAATGCAGTTCAGGGCAGAGAGCAATTATTCATGACATGTAAGGCCCGAGATCGTGCATCCATCGTTCGTTAGATTATGTAGCAAAACGAAAGCTAAGAAGTATCCTTCTTTTTAAATACCTTATCTGTGAAATGTATGAGATCTGCTCACTTATCTACTGATTACCTAAGCATATTTGCTATTTTCATGTAGCAGGGTTCTTGGGTGAAGCTTATAGTAACACAGCTGGTCAATAAGTTTAGTACGTTTTGCGTAAGTCTCACAACCGTAACAATAGTTGAGCTGTGAATGAAGGAAGGTATGTAGCCTATAGTTGCCTCATTTCGCGAAAAGAGAATTATATCTTATTGATTTTAAAATATTATTCTCTAACGGCCTCATTTTCGTCCAAATTCGCCTACTGTAGCTTAAACCTTCAAGCCTACTTTTAACTTGATAATGTAATTGTACATAGCCTCCAAGCCGAAAAGAGCGGTTGTGTTGATCCAAGCTCTAACGTGCAGACTTGGAAAGCCATTAAGATACTTTCAACACACTTTACTTTACGTAGGATTATGAACCTAAGAAGATTCTGTTTTTGTTCTCTCTCCGATAAAGCGTTGAGAGGCATCAAAGGGGAAAGTATCGTCATCTCCTTCCTCATGAGCACATAGAAGTGTGAAGCTGGAGGTGCATTATTGCGTGTACCAATTGAATGTTACGCTCTAAAAACTAAGTGACGTTATCTTAAGATGCTCCTACACCGTCAATAATATTGTGCAGTGATTAATATTGCACAAAGTTATTGTGCATCTAGTTTTGATACTGAAGGTTTGCACAATATATTGTGTCAGTCCAATGATGTTTGATATGTCCTTGCAATGTCAAGAATATTGAATAGCCTTTGGACAGTAATGCACAATATCCATTCAGTTACGGTCTGTCTGCTGAGGAGTAAACGTGTCCAGAAAGAAAATTTGAGGTCTTCAAGAGTATTTCCAGTGGCCAGATAGCTTAGCGGAATGGATAAGCGCTGAATGCGAGTGACTGCCTCTCGCATATTATTTCTTTTAGTGATTGTAGCGGTAATAGTCTTGAGTAGGTTATGGAATGATTGACCATCCAACCACAGAAAATTTTTGTGGTGTATTGGCTCACTCAAATTTAAGGCTGTAATAACATTTTTATGTATTATGGTCTTCATTTGTACCGTTTCTTGGTCCATCGCATTTAGTTTTCTCTCTAAAACGGGATTAAAGCAATAGTTACAAATGCAGCAACAGTGCGTGTTTAATTGTCCTGACCCACGAGCAAAATGAAATATTGCACGGTGCTAGTGAGTCATCTAAGGAGAAACATATAGCACAATATTAATTCAAGGCAAAAATGGTGAACAATAATACTGACCGTCTGGGGACCGCATTAGGACGGGACATTCTTTGTGTTGAAGGCGTATTAAGAGCTGATCTCCATTATAATTTGATACCCGTCAGTGTAGAGGGCTTTATAAAAAAAGCGGAAACATGTAGCACGTGTGAGAGATTAAAAGGATATTGTCTTAAGTCATTTGTGATTGACGGTCTATTTTATATCACAGTGCAGTAATTTATCTCGTGTCCTGTGTAACTCGTGGCGTTTGTTGTAGCCGTTGATTTCCACTGATTAAATTAAATTTAGAAGGAGGTATGTAAGATGTGGTTTGTGTTGGTGGGCCAAGGAATAATAATTACCTTTCTCGCAGTAGAACATTATAACAATATTTTCATCAAATACAGCATTATCTTCTGTACCTTTAACATCTTGGCAGATATGCCCATATTGAAGTTTTTCCTTTAAATTTAAGACGGTACCTTAAAAAATCGTATTCAGTGGGCACCGGAGGCGCTTCTTGAGGGGTTAAACGGCCGAGGCCTGAAACTTGTCCCGTCCCTCAATCTAATGCCAAGATTACGGATTCGTGGATTAATGTTTTGACATCCCCATGTGCCTTCGTGTCATGTATAGAGGCAAATTTACCTTTTACTGCCTTAGGGTAGTATACATACTCGTATATGCTCATCGTCATTGATTGTATAGAGTTTTTGGTACAGTTGTGTCTGACGATCTGTAAGCGTTTATGTATTAATGGATACAAGTAACACAACGTTTATGGGCAGCAGTGTGTAACATCGAAGGTAATGTGTGACGAAACCCCACCCTCGAGTTTGTAAGCACTGTGATCCTCATTCGGGAGATGACGGGCAAGTTACACGACTTCGTGTGCAGTTGCGTAGCGTCCAGTAATTCTGAGTGACGAATGCAACGCTTGGGAGGGAGCAGTGCTACAGTATTGTAAAATGTCTTGTTATTATTACTCTGAAATTTGATTTTAACATCCATCGAATGAGAGTCTGATGCGCTAGCATGTGAAATGTAAAATGATTTAGGAGGGCGTCGGTAGTGGGGAAAAAGGACAAGCATTTGGGCAGGCTGGTGTAGTAATAACTCATTAGGTTGTATTATTGAAGAACCCAGTCCAAATCTCGTCATGGCTGCCGTTAAGACTTTAAAGTTCTTCCTCAGTATTTTCAGACGATTCAGAGATAAGCCTCCGCCGTCCCCTAATTTATAATGTACTTACTATTTATAATGAACCCCCACTATACTTGTGTCCTACATAATTATGATGTCGTTAGGTCTATTCAACGGCTGTTTGTAAATCCTGTAGTCGTGTTGCCATCGTAATGACTGTAAACTTATTGATTTTACGAGTAGTGACAGTTAAATGACAGAACTGATTATGTAAGACGAAATAGGCCCATATTGTCACTAACTTTTAGTGAGCGTGCTCGCCTTCGAAGTAGGCCTAGCGCTTACTGTGTCTTCGCAAGCCTCCACGCATTCCAGCGTCGCTGCCACGCCTGGAAACATTGATCGAAATAATTTTCTAATAGCCCTTTCAGTATTATGGTCACATTGATGGAATTTGTTGTGAAGTGTGTCAGAATGTGACATTTTCAAAACGATGTTTAGTTTTTTGTATAAGAGCCCTTTTTACGGGGTCAATTCTGGCGAGTGATTTGGATTTTCAAATGCTGTTGTTTGTTCTGGGCCAAAATCTCTTTGCCGAAAGGCTGTTTGGGAAGACGCATTATCCACATAAAAATTCACTTTTTTTTCGGTCAACTATCAGGCCTTTCTCGGCGAATTATCTTGCACTAAATATTCCGAGAAATAAACGTAGAATGCGCGGTGGACTGTTTGGAGAAGCGAATGGCTTGTTCGTAGATTGTGATATTTGTTTTGTATCCGGACCTCCGGACTTTTCTACTAGCTACTTTGCCATTTCGTTTCTGGTTTATGTTGGAAGATTCGAAGCTTGTTATCTGTCATCATTGTTATTCTAAAAGATTGGGAACTTTCAAAAATCTTGCCGCATATTCTTACCAGATATTCTTATTTCGTGTTCGAACAAACAAATCACCCTGCAGTACAGCAACCACAACATAAACTCAATCCAATCGCCTATTTGATACAAAACTGATGAGTTATGTAATCCTGTGATTTACAACTGACTGCTGATCATTGCTGCTAATTGCTGCAAAAACATGTATTCTGCTATTTAGTCGCCAAGTTTCTTATATCTGTAAAATAGTCTGAACGATTTCGCGCCATTTAGAGTATCAAAGTGAGCAGAACAGATCCTGTCATTTCCCTCTGCTTTACGGAAAGCCGAAACTAAGGGAAATGCCAGCGTTATCAGTTCTCTGCAAATGTATGCATGCTCTTGACAGCAACACTATCTTGTTTGAAAGCTATGTTATATATAGGTATAAACCAATGGTATCAAGGATTTTCATACATTAAACCTACTTTGTTGTGTATATTAGTGAACTGAGTGGGTGGAAATATTAGAGGAATATCATGAAGTCATTTTTGTTGAAAAAGTTATTACAAAATTTGTTGTTATCAATTGTTATCTACTAATATAAAAGTATGCTAATTTTTAAAATTTTGTTCATTTCTTCTCTGTTAATCCAAATATGGAAGTTTTGTTAGCCGATTCGTATGAGTTTCGTTTACTATTTATTCTGTTACATACATATCTGTTATTATTTCTCTGTCTGTTAGCAGTTTATCACTTCAGCCAAATTTGTTATTTTTCTTCTATTATAAAGTAATGTTAATCTTTCTTTCTTTCTTTACATAGTTGTTTGTTTGGTGGATTCTTTCCAGAATTGTTTTGTTATTCTTTTAATACAAAGTTGTCAATATTTTTTCTCTTAAAAAGTTGTTTAATTAAAGTCTGTTACAAGTTTCTGTTATTGTTTTTGCTATTACCGTATGTTTCTTCTGTTACAACGTTGTTTATGATTCCTTGTTTGAAGAACGTATTTCATATTATTCAGTTATGTACGTATGTATAGTTTGTTTTTATGGCAATTTATACAATCCTTCTTGTCATTTTTGCTAGAAAGTTATTTTTGTCTTTTTTTGTATTATTATAAACATTCCTTTACGAAGTCATTATTCCTTACCTGTTGGAATAGACATATCTTTGTGTTTATTAATTCTATTCTGTATTCGCAACTTCATGTCCTACTTGCTGTGATACAACTGTTGGCGCAGTTGTGATTGGTTCACAGGCACGCTGTCGGTAAGTCCATTTGCAATAGCCTCAAACTCAAAAGAACACAGAGAAGAAATGTCCGAAAAGCGTGTCTGTCTGTCTGTCTCCCACGTTCGGGATCCAAATCCTCTTACAGAAGGCTTATAAAACTGCATTAGTTTGTTCCACTGAAGTGAGAGGCGAGGTGACTTCATTCGCCACATCGATAATGCCAACGCAAGAAAAGCTGTGATGAGGTGTTTTACGTTCACCGGTCACAAATACTTTTATGTAAAACTCCTTTTGACGTAATTGGATGAGGTTACTATGAGACAATGTGGAGAAGAAGGGAGGAAGGGAGGGTGCGTCTGTTGCACTTCTCTACTACATTTCTGAAGGCCAGAGGATCGAACCTGATCGTCTCCAGCAATTCGCACCCAAGAATGTAACACGTGTTTTATGTTCTGATGTACCAGGTCAGTGTCTGTAATGGAACGCACAGTATCCTGGTTGCATCTGTTCGTGATGTGTTGTTATCATTCAAGGCAAATCTAGGACGTTGCCCAGAAATATTCCGTACACACTTTATCTTAATTTCCATGTAAAAATAGGCTGTCATGTTATTACCTTCCGTGTTATCGCCAGTAGTCCCTGCAGCTGTGACAGAGCGTTTAGGTAACACCGTAATAAAACCGTAAAATCGATGTCTCGCTGAATGTACATCGATGTTATTTCAGACTTACTCTGTATAAAAACTGCAGAGTTTATGTTGCATTTAGCGGTGTGTAGTGACAACAGAATGCTGAGAGAATGTTTATGTTAAATGGGAGGAGCTACATGAAGATGGATAAAATTACGCAATGAGAAGTTTATTTCCCGCGAAGTATCATCGGGATTATCGTAAGAAGAACGAGGGAAATTTTCTTGTTGACTCCACCACATAAAGCACTCAAAAACGAAGAATTTGGAATGAGAAGTAAAATCAAGAGTTCTTTTAAACGGGTATGAAAATTCTCTTTACATTTGGCCTATATTCGTAGAAGATTTAGCAGTTCCCGTAATTCGTGCAGCGCTTTTAAATTACATAATTTGCAAACAAAATATGTATCCCTTAAGTCTTGTGAAATTACCATCCAAGACAAATAACCTTTGGCAGAATTACAAGAAAAATATACTGTCGATTTAACTTGTTTCGTTTCTTAAGAAATCTGCAATTCAGCACAGAGGATTCAGTTCAGATTAAGTCCTTTTATGATAACACGAAAAAAAGGCTTGAGGCTTTTTCCTGTCAGGCCCCGTGACTACACGTTTGTGTTGAAAAACGTGGCACTGGGACCGGCTTTTCTCCGAGTATTTTGACTTGCCTCTCCTAAATTATCTTTCCACCAGTGTTCTATTTTCATTCATTCCATCATACGGTTTTGCGACTGCACAATAGGCCCATTAGTGGCCGCAGTACGGAGGGACGTCCTCTCGACCCAGCCCCAAGTAGCCAAGTTTGTCAGTATGAGGCCGAGCACACTTCCATGAAGAAGCAAACCAAATTAAGCTGCTTGCTTTTTCTAAATAACGGATTATTTCGACTCACGATATATGGCCATTTTCCATGCTGAAATTATTACTTGTAGGGTGTAGTTGTTAGTTGTATGTTTGGTTAAACAATGAATGTTTGAACTATACAGAGTTTATCTAATATGCTTGGAAAAGTTTCAGGAGTGGGTTCCCCACAACAAAACATGAGAAAATTTTTATGTCAATAAATGTTCGCAAACACTCAGTTGTCGAGGTCGAGGTACAGGCCCCACGTTCGCCCGACCTCAATCCTTTAGATATTTATCTGTGGGGACAGTTAAAAACACTGGTGTATTCACTTCCAATAAAAATTGAGAGACTCTTGTCCAACGCATTTTTTATGCTTGTCACACCATTCGCAACCGCCCCGTGACGTTTGAAAGGGTGCGACAGTCCATGATCAGACGTGTCCATGCGTGCATTGATTCAGGTGGAGGAAATTTTGAGAACATGTTGTGAATTGTGACAATAAGAACTCAACAGCCATTAAATTGGGAATATTTATCGTGATGGTATTATGTCAGTTGTGAGTAAAATATTACATAATTAAGGTATTTATTTTGAATGTAATCTTTCAGTTGAATTCAAACACCACTCATTTCCGTACATATGTTTATATGAACTTCTGTCTTTGTTTTAGTGTTTTAGTTTTTCCAAGCATTTTAGATACACCCCGTGCACACGAAATATGGAACATCGTAAGAAAATGTCCATTTGGGCTACAGTAACTGATTTAGGCACGGTATTCCCGTGACATAATGAAATTTATTGGTCGGTAATTTATGTTCGGTTATGTGGTTAGATTCTAAGGCCACGGAGTTGTTTTAAAATACTGTGGAAGCAAAGCCTGATAATCTTATTGAAAAAAGGGTAGTGAGCTGTCAGTATTACAAAATACAGCGTGGCGCAAAAGTAGCGCTGTATTTTTACGTGAGGGTATGATTTGCCACGGGAAGTGCTTTCTCGTGGTGTGCAAGGCCGTTAGCACATGAATAAGTGGTGCTGTGACCGCAACTTGCGTGTCCGCGAGAGATGCACTAAGTAACTTGGTTCTTTAACAGATTAGAAATTCAGTGTTTCTGGGTGTTTCTTAACATTTCAGTCTGTACGAACCATTTCGTCACTTCAGTTAAACCTTTTGTTTTCTGTGCTATTTATGCGTTCGCCTTCAGCAAAACACAGGAGCTTTACATAAATATCATTTGGTGCTTGGAGTATGGCTTGTTCCATGCAGCGGATATTACATACGACTTTGTTATTTATGTCGACGACTGGATACTTTTTTTGATCCGTCTGTTGAAGGTCCTTGCCATAGATTCAAAAGAAGACGCGAATAGTAGAAGGTGCAAGAAAAGATGAGAAAATGGAGTTAGAAACATAAAGAACATAAAGAGAATTGGATGTAAAAATGAGGTGAAATCTTCGCGTAGGTTTAAACTGTTGTTGTTGGCTATTCTGCGAATGTGGCTCCATTTCCCGTTGATAGAATGCCAAAGCCGACCTACCAGCACTCTGGTCACATAATGCTATGTCCTTTCGACGTTGCTATCCATACTTAGGTATTGTATAGCTTAGCAGGTGTTTGAAAAGGAAATACAGCTAGGACCTTCCTTGCAGTTTGTGTTTGTCATCGAAGATTCAGGCCAATGGAGAAGCTATTTTAATATACCTATCTATTGCTGCTAGAAGTGAAAATAGGATTGAATTTATATTTTCCTCTCTCTCTCTCTCTCTCTCTCTCTCTCTCTCTCTCTCTCTCTCTCCGTCTCTGCGATATTCACCGAAGCAATAGCGAAGGAAGTAAAAAATGTAGACACCAACACCTTATTTATTACCTATCTGGAATAAAATTTTATTCCCTTTTTATGCGATGTCAAACAGCAATTTTATTGTGTTGGTATTATGCTGGACGTTTTTCGTTTTAGTACAGATCTATATGATGTACGGCACTTTTCAGGGGTTGTCTTTACTTTTGTGTTTAGGCGACAGGTTTCCATTACACTAACAGATTATTACAGTTCTTTTAATTTTAAGATTATTGGCAACAGATTGAAACAGTATTTCCCTCAATAAGAGTAATAAGTTAGTCTTTGTGCTGGATACATAATGTGGCCTTAGCTCTTCTGGGATGTTACGCAAAGTTAGTTGGTAGTTGATTAACGATGTTTCTTGACAGCCTATCGGTCCCGCTTTCAAGGATCAAGCAAACTAAACTATGTAGTGTGTTTTCTGTGTGGTAGAAAATTACTACTTAAATATCAGTTACGTGAAGTATAGTCTTCGTAAGGTTGGGCGGCCTGTGTTATTTTGCCCTCGTGGGGCCTTTATAATTTAATGTGTGTCATTGACGTGACGTACAATATAAACGAGGAGTTACTTCAGATCCTGTTTACACTGAAACTCTACTAGTCCCTTTCTTTTGAACAGAGTCTCATATTCTCATCATTGTCTGAATTGTATCATTAATCACTAAATTCTTCTGTGAGGATTTTGGTTATTTTTATTCGTGGACCTTGAGGAGGTGAAGATGAAGGCGACACTTTAGTTCGAACTACGTACCCAGCAGCATGGCATCACATCTCTGAAGAGCGAAATCCTCAATTACACCGCTGTGAAAACTCAAAACTATCAAATTCACTTTCGTATTTCTTTCCTTATATCCGTGCTTGTTGAGTTGTTGTTTCCTTCATTACCAGTCTCGCAAAAGTGTTAAATCCCCTCATCTTTAATAAGCGAGTCTAAAATATGTATTTTACACCTCAGCATATACTTTCCTTTTAAAACCTTTTCATTTGTTCCCTCGTGTTGATACGTTTAAACTAAGCTGTACAAAATTGTGTGCCATCTGGTCTTATGTCATCTTTGTTCCCCATTTAAAGTACAACTTTCCTGATTATAGATTAAGTTCTTATTTCTCCTCTTTCTCTTGAATGAAAATACGCCCCCTTTAAATCGCAAAATAAATTTTTCTGGGGACCTTATTCGAAATTTTAACTCTTATTCATAATTATTACCACACAATTTTCGTTTAAGTTTTTGAGAGTATGCCATATAGCGCAGTACAGTGACTAGGCTACGGACTGGACTAATGAGAGTTTGGAGTTGGATCCCCAACAGGGGCACAGATGTCTTTCTCTCTACAGTGTCAAAACCGAGTCTGTGATTCATTCAGCCAACTATCCAGTATATATATGGGAATTTTTATCCCAGGATAAATCCATAGGTGATTGAGTCTGACTACTCATCTCCATCTAGTGCTGAGGTTAATAAAGCGTGGAGCTTTATCCCTTCGTCCTTATAGATATCCATCTGATGTTACTTTATAAAGCAGAGGGACGATTTTTTTTTATTTTAATTTCTTGCCTAAGACGAAAGTTCTTAAGCAGTGTGACGATATTCCTTGGATTTCACGGACAGTATGTGGTCTTCTGTATGTGAATTTGGTATTACATTACAAACACTCTTTATCTTGCTCTGTAACCATGTTACTGTGTTAGTTTTTCTCGGGAATTACCCAATTTTCCGAAACCACGTGAAACCTTCTTATAATGACTCACCCCAACGTTGTCCCACCAAAAATGCAGCACTCTTCAAAGGTATTAATATTGTCGATGATAGGGCGTAGAAAAACACAGCCATAGCGTGGCTTCCTCTGTTGACGTAGGATTTCAAAAAATGCATTTGATCAGTTTGAATTTGACGCCCGCAAATATTTGTTACGATTTTACGGCACATTTAATAAAATACAGACTGTCTTAGAGATCATATCGGAAATATTTATGATAAACTAATAACGCTCAGTGTGAGAGCCACGAGTGGCCCGAGCAATATCATCGCCTGTCCTGCGTGTTGGTCACTTCTGGTCTGTGTTGTGTGCATTGATTTATCAACAGTTCTATATTCAATAAAATCTTCTCGGGCAGACAGCCGCGTCAGGGTGTGAAAATTCTCCAGCGTTTCGGGTACTGATTCTGTCCCCATCTTCAGGGTGATACTGATGACTTAATGCCCTGCTGTCCGATATATATACATGTATATATATCTCAGAATTCTGTCGCCGCGAAAGTTTTAAGACAGATTGTATATATTTCCCAAAAATTTTTAAACTTGACACTACTCCATTGTGTATCCGAGTATCATGCGGTTTATAAAACAAAAGTTAGTTCCAAATTTAATTAATCACTTCAAAGGGTTAACATCTGAAGCGATTATTTCGATTACTCTTATCAATTTCTCAGTGCTTTCTTCTTCATGTGCTCACTAATTTACACATTCGTTGTTCGTGCATCGTAGGTTGTGTGTATTTATCGTTGATGTTAGGAGAGTTCATCTTTACTCTCACATTGACTGCTACATTTATAACATGCCCTTTTCTTAAACATTAATAATGATATTTCTCTCCAAAATTCTAAACCATCTATCTACTGGGAAATTTCCTGTGGAACTTAAAATGCAAACTGCTAAGAAAGTTGCAAAATCAAGCCTCACTGAAATTTGAGAGAGAAATGATTTTTTAAATGGATCCGAACGTTGGTTGTCAATAAGAAAATAAATCGTACGATAGAAAGGGTAGAAACAGCCGTTAGGAAAGAGAGTGCAGAATGCTGAAAATGGAACACAAGCGTCAGGAAGATATTAGAGAAGAATGGTGAAAACGTGGATATCGTCATGAAACCTGTTAAAGTGGTGGCTGCAACATTTGTAAATAGTGCCTGTAAACAGAATATCCGAAGCCGCTGTGTTACATCAATGTAAAGAGAAGGGTGAAATGTGTCAGGGACTGCGACGAAAAAGGGAGAACGAGCAACCGGTGCAGGACTGGTGTTGAAAATTTCCAAACCATTTTGCGTGACAGTAACCACTAAACAATTGCAGAGTATGAGTACGCCTACTGATTATGGTAGTACAGTGACTCTGATTTTCTCTTCTTTCCTTACTGTATAGTCAGGAATATGAAGACTAAAGCAAGTCCAAAATTTGCTCTGAAATCCTGAATTCAAACCGTCCAGTAATTCCAGGGTGAGGCCTTGTGGATAGGCAAAGCCTGCAGACGGGATCAGTTCTCTGTGTGCACAGCAGTTAATTAATTAATTAGGAGGTTCATTTCTAACGGCCCAGCCATTGGCTACTACATGCAATATCTGGAACACTGACTACTGCTCAGTAATCATAAGGCAACATACAATTACATACTGTGTGATGTAATCATGGTAAGTCATTTTCAGCTGTTTTCTGTAGTTACAGGTCTTGGAATCAACACTGAGGGCACTGCTCTGGTCCCGACACTCGTATTTGTCTCAATACTAAAGCAGCTCTATTGATTATATTCTTATTAATTTCCTTAGAGTGCGGGATTCATAAGAACAAGAGTGAGATATGTCCTCAAGTCTGTTCTTTTTAATGTCACAATTTAATGAATTGCGGCAAATCGAAAAGGTGTGTTAACGTTTTTCCAAATGGATGTTCTGTGTACATTTTTAAGAATTCAGTTTTTAAATACGTCCCGCATTTTATGTTGTTCGTTCCGTGCATTCTCGATTACCAATTTACAACACTCAATCAACAAAATGCACAACGTTCTTCCTTAGATGTTTGTATTATATTGTATTATAAAACATGTTTCAATCCACAAGGGATTATCATCAGGGAACAAGTAAGTAAAAATGTCATAAAACGTATTTAGCTTTTTTTACACATAATTAATATCTTATGCATCGTGCGAAAGAGTCAAAGTAGTAGAACGTAGGCAGTTTTACTCAGTTTTGCTCAGCATTTCAGTTATTTAATATTTATGGTATTTAAAGTCTTGTATTTCTTAAGGCAATTTTCCCATTTCACTTTTATCAGTCCCAAGAATTACCAGGCTGAAAACTGGACACGTACGCTGTTTGTATGTGTTAAGCCACACGTGCTTTAAGTCCACACTTTATATTTACTTAACAGCCAATGAAGCAGGTCAATGAGGAACTCAAGTAGACGCTGTCAATAAATGAGTATAAATAATATAAACGAGGAGTTGTTCAAACATTGGCACCAGTGGAAGACTGATTGTAATCAAGGCGTTCCATGAGTGTTTCAAGGCTTTCATAATTTATACACGTGCAGTTTTGTGTTTTGATATTAGAAACTACAAGAATTATGATTTCTTAAAAACAAAAAATAGCGCGTTCTAAATAGATGTGGGCTGTGTCACGGCTCAAGCGATTTCTATCTCAGGGCAATCCATTTGGGATTAGTGGAGGACAAAGTAGCACTGGGACAACACTGTCGTTTTACCAAAGCTACATGATCCTTAATTTATCAACCACGAAATGACAACGCCGTTAAAGCACTTTCTAGTGGCAAACACTATACCTATGACAGCGCTAGAGTGCGACTGTGCATTTAGCTATTACATCGCCTCTGTCTGTGTACTCTTTAATGTTCTTCTTCTTCTTCTTCTTCTTCCGTGGCGTTACAGCCCGGGGTGGGCCAGAGCCTCCTTCTTTTGGGATTTCATCCGAAGGTTTCCTGGTCGGTAAGTGTGTGCATGCTGTAGTGAGTGACCGGCTCACTGCCCGCACAAGTTTTTGCTCAATCCTGATGAGACTGCCAGAGCCATCTGGCAGGCAGTCAGGAGACTTGGGTGAGAAATGGCCGCTTGAATTTTGCTTACGGACACTACTAGTTCTATTCAATCCCGAAGGTTTTACATGCCGTAAATCTACGACATGGGACCGACGGCTTTACTTCCCCTCCGAAGGAAGTGGTGCTCCGGATTTTTATCACCCTTAAAAATCCATCGCCCTCAGTCGGGATCGAACCCGCGAACCTTGGGTCCAGTGGCGAGCACACTAACCACTAGTCCACCGAGGGCGACACTCTTTAATGTTAAGAACTGAATTATATCTACTCTGCATCACAGAAAGCCTTAAGATCAAACGTGGACAGAAGAACGCAATATTTTTACCTGTTATGTAGTAGCTAATGTTTCTCGCCCTCTTTCTCTCATGACTATGAAAACTGGTGCGTATTACAACTTTACGTTTCCCAACATTTGTCTGATGGTTGGTACCAGTCGTGATAAGATCTGCGCTCTTCTGGGATATTACTCGGTCTCGTGTGGTAATTTTTTACCTACGTTTCGGGACAACGTGTCGGTCCAATCTTCACGGGTCAAGAGTCCTAGTCCACACATCTCATCAACATGGCGGCGGAAGCCTGAAATCAAAGCCAGTCGTGATAACGTTACGAATACAATGCAGTTTCTTTCATTATTTGAATCGTGTGTGCAGCCACGAGGTTGTAAACTAGGATGTAATTAATATTAACTTTCACAGCTTCAAGGTATTTAAATAAAGTTCATTAATTACAAACCGAAGTTAGTTTTAAATCATCCACAAGTCAACTCTGTATCAGTACTTCGTATTTGCTGTGTAGGATCGTAGCTATGCTCAACGTCCACAAAATAAGTCTCCTTCCCCTTCACCACCAACTTCTCGTGTCCGTCAACACCATCATAAGGGAAAAATTTTGGGGGGGCTAATATTTAATTTCAATAAGCTGACGAAGTTTACATAATGAACCTACCGAAAGTGAGATTTAGCTTTGTCTTTACTAAGAGAGACGATTTTATAATGTCTGTGTTTCTAAATGGCCGATCCCAGTGGCCGCGCGGTCTAAGGCGTGGGCCTGCGGCCGCTCGCTTACTGGGATTGCGGGTTCGAATCTCGCCGGAGGCATGGCTGTCTGTCTCTTGTGTGTGTTGCGTCGGGCTGATCACTAGTCCAGAGGAGTCCTACCGAATGTGTGGTGCGTCTGTGATCGTGAAGCCTTGATGATGAGGAGGCCCTGTCCCACTAAGAGCTGTTGCGCCATGGAAAAAAAAAGTTTATAAATGAGTTGAAATTATTCCCAGTTTTCCACCTACTTATTTTGCGAAGTTGGTAAAACATCGTTAAAATAAACAAGACGTAATTTTTTTTTTAGATTTTTCGTTTAATGTAAAGCTTTTGGGTTTATGAAATTGTCGGGTGGTTCTCAGCACATGGACTACATCTGTCATCAGCAACCCCTCATGCTGCATCTTACTGGTGTCTCGAGATGACACTGTAACGGGGCGTGGCCATGATGCTCCTGTTAGGGCTTCTGTTAAGCGATATTTGCACGATATTTAATATTTGTAGGCCATTTTTCATGGTTATTGTAAAATATTCACATGCCCCCCCCCCCCCCCCACAAATGGGTTTCTTAACAAGTTGTCCACTACTGAAGAAACTTCGACGCCCCGTTGGTTTAAAGATTCAACAGGTCATGTCACAGCCTATCAAACAATTCCAATTTGTAGTTACATTTTGTCTTAGGCGAAAGTAGCCTTATACTCTGCCAGGCATTTAAACGTGCTCATGGACTGTAACTTTTCTTTTACCCCTCATTGTGCCAAGAAGCCCAGTCTTTCAGGTTTAACGATTAACATCTGAATGAATTATTTATTTCTGTCATGCAAACGGTATATGTAAATGTATATGGATATGAAGCTTTATAATAGGAATGCTCACACAATAAAGCAGAAAGAAAGTTGTACTCATGTCTTCACATATCACCGACATGGAACTGTGTTAAGAGGGTCAGTTGTATTTGCATGAGTTCTGTTTTAAAAGTCAGTCTAAGATGCTGATTATGGGAGAAGTATAAGCCTGCTTCCCGAGCAGCAGTTACGTGGGCACGTCACACAGATATTCGTGCATCACGTCTCGCTACGTGTGTGCATTTCAGGCACTCGTTGCTATATTACTACCCAACTGCTGGAACAAATTAAGATACTGTTCAAGTTAAATTAAGCTCTGATTGACGGTAGTTCTAAAGTGTACTAAAATGTACACAGGATGCCCCAGCTTGTTCGTCTAACCTTTTGATTTTCCGGCATATCTTCCTTCCGCAATGAGCACTATCAATTTCAATTGAATAGTGTCAGTATTGATCACACATACTAGTTGGTATTCCGGTGTGGTGTTTGTTAGGTGTGTATTATCAATACAGGGGAGAGCGTGAGCATAATTCTGTAGGCTGCTGTTAGTGCTGGCAACAGCCAGCGATTAACTCTGTTCATCCTGACATCGGGAACAAAGCACAGGGAGAGAGAGAGAGAGAGAGAGAGAGAGAGCGAGAGACACGTGCTTGCCGCTGGAGTAGTAATTACACACCAGATGAAGTTACATCATTACATCACGTCTCTTGTTTGTATGTGTGATTGCATCACGGGTGACAGCGCTATGAATTACCGCCAACGTGGCTTTTTGTAGCTTGGAATAAGTTGGGAATGTTTATACGTGTTAATGACAGTATGCACTTGTTTTTGCGAGTGTTATTTTAGATAATCCTTTGTGTTCATGTTACAGGGTAAGCATTTACGTAAATATCTCTCGCGCTTTTCGAAAATAAAGAACTGGATGCGTTTCAAATCAGTGTCGCCAACGCGAAAGAGAATGAGAAATTAGCAGGAACCGGATAGCGTGTCCTCTGATACAACTGTTCCATCTGTACCTACAAAATCCGGTTATTTTTATATATTCAGGCGTATTTGTCGCTTACTTGGCGGTGCTGCCAGTACGTCAGGCAGTATAAAGTCGAGTGGTAGGTGAATGGTGAATGATTAGTTGATGGGGGCGGAATTAAGCGATCGTGAACTAATCGAGCTATATCCCAGCGTTTGCATCGACAGACTGGGGAAAATCACGAAATTTCCAATCAGGATAGCTAGTGTCAAGGGAAAGACTCGAAGCAGGCACCTTCGGAATATAGTATGTCTAGAGACTTTACACTAAATGAATCTTTTCGGTGTAGATTACAATTATAGTATCGACAAAATGATACATATACGTGTAACATACATACACACATACATATATATACATACACACACATACACGCATTATATACAGGGCGTTTCAGAAGTAGCTTTAACAATTTGAAAGTCTGTACGAGAAGCATGCGGGCGTTTAAGTAAAAGAATTTTGTGCGCTGTGCCCCATACACGAATTACTGACATAATCTTCTTGCTTGGATTTTGTCTCGTCTAATCTTTAATAATGCACGACGTTTCGGAAGCCGGCTCTGCTTGCGCCTTCCATCCACGAAGTTCTGCCGATTGTCTAAAACGTCCATTTCTTTATAAATAATTTTGCGTGATACACATTTGTTGATGTTATGCATAGAAAATTATTCTGAGAATCAAACTTCATAGTAAACAATTGTGATAAATTTCATTGCGTTACCACTTACACTACAAAATATAACACACTGAAGTAATCATAATTCTTCTTATTAAGAGTAAATTTGTTTGCAGATTGTTTCTTTACACGGTCTGATGTACAAGAAACGAATTCCTTCATTTTAGAATGTTAAAAATTTAACAACGATTTTAAATGGAGACCTCATAACACAGCTTGCCAGATTTTTATAAAACGTTGTTTTCTATTTTATTACGTGTGCTTCGCAAAGATAATAAAAGCACGTTTCTCTTACAACTATCCAGTACAGAAATTTGTGTTAATAGGTGGTAGTTGCATGCAAGATTATCTGTAATGTAAGTAACCTGATTAGTGCAGCATTTGGTTTATTGTGATTTCTGATTCTTTTAGCTTCTTATATAGGCCCAGGACAAAGTATTTTCTGTCCTGACATAGGCCGAAGCAGCTTTAGCATTTCCAGTTGTTTATGACTGCCATCACACTGGAGGACTGCATTAAATATATGCCACTCTCTTGAATAATGTTAAGTGAAATATCGGTTATTCGGATGGACAGATCATAGGTGGAAATCGAGGTAAAACGTAGCCATTATCTTCACTTCTGAAACGCCTTAGAAATTCCTCTGACAATTTCCAAGCGAAATAGAATTAATAGAATTGTAGCATTATAACGTCTATATTTCCTAGATTACAGATATGCTGCTATGACCCCCTGTGTTTGAATGTTGAACATGGTTTCCTGGTTGAACTTTGTACTTTATGATAACGCAATATTAATGGTAAAATTATGAGATATGTCCGTTTGATATTACATTTCATTCAGCTTTAGTTGCAATTGTCTGAAAGTGTTTCCCAAGTTGATTACAGCCAGTTGTGACGTGTTACATCAACCGTTCGCGTGCTTATGACTTGAACTGACTATCAATGTACTGGCACGAAAAGTGGGAGAATAAAGTTTCTATTCCTCCAGCAAAGTATTTTTCTCCTCCTGCAAACCGAATGAGATAATCGTGTGAAATGTGAAACCCGTTACCAGCGGTTGTAATCACACAGCTGTCGTTGCCTGCACTGTGGTGTGATGAAATCTAAGTGCTTGTTAGAACGACACTGTTCTTCCTTCGATGATTGTGTTAATTTTAGTCTACATTCCTCTTTAAAAAAATCAGTTACGAAATTAACGTGCAGTAGGTGTGCGTCTGCGCGTGCGAGCGGATGTTTAGCCATTTCAGCGTTTGAAATAACCGACCGATTTTTATGAAAGTTGGTGTGAGTGTTACGCTATTGAAGCAAAACGAAAGGCTGTGTTTTCTAATTTATGACACTCAGCTATATCAACATGGCGGATGCGCGAATTTGTAAGCCATTAGCTCCACTTACTTTAGGGCATAAAATTATGCATGGAGACAGGTCTTTGCAAAATATGCGAATTTTTGTTTACAGAAATATTTTTGTAGAATGTAAAATAACAAGATGGCGGCCGTGCAAAATTTGTTATTAGTTTTCGATGTGATAGCGATAACTAACAATTGGAGGTACCTGTGTGAAATCATAGATCGTAAACATATCTACAGTCAACAATTAAACCAAAAAATGCACTTTATTTCTTAGTTATGTTCATTAACCTTACACATATTTCGGCTGCAACAGAGCCATCATCGCTTTTTAACCCAAGACGAAACCAACCTACGCCAGACATATAAAAGATAAGGTTGTATAAACGGAAACAGTGAGTGTTATCAACTGTTAACAGAAAATTGACATACATTGTGGTGTATAAGTGGTGAAACCAAAAGGAACAGTGAATGTTAAAGTGAACTTGACCTTGAACTCCTGACGATGGCTTTATTTCAGCCGAAACATGTGTAGGGTTAATGAACATAACTAAGAAATAAAGTGCATCTGTTGGTTTAATTGTTGAATGTTATCAAAATGCACGGTGAACACAAAGTAAAAAAATCTACACTATTTGTGTTAAATGATTTTTGTCAGTTAACAATTATAAACATGGCAATGATGGGGAAGCTTTGACGCTGTATCTGAGAAATGTAGTGTGTCGCTCATGGAACTCAAAGTTGTCGTGCCCTACACAATTTCTCAAACTGAGCTTTCCGCATTACTAGACAGCTGGGTTACAAACACACCATCTGTCAAAATTTTGTGTCCACAAAAAGTTGCTTCTTCTTATATTTTCGTAAACACGTAACATGCTTCACTGTTGCTCTACTGAGGACCAGTCATTTTTTTTTCTCCCTCCTGTAAAATTCTGTGTCGGTCTGTTACGACAGATTGCTGTTTCGTGAGCGATATACTAAAGCTATGCGTACGTAATAAGTTTCTCAACATCAAACATGATGGTAGTTTGTATATAAGGCTGTAAGGATACCCATAGTAAATTCGGCCATATGATTTGAGCCCGAAAATTCCTGTTAGCTGATATAGGAAGAACATTTACAGCAGGCCTACTACGGCAGCGCGCAGAAGTCGCCAGTACTGCTGTGATGTCGCTTCATATCTGATGCCACAAAACACATGCAGATGCAAACAGCGTTGTCCTTTTAATCCTTTAAAGTCTCAAATATCCTTTAGAAGGTCCATAACGTAAACCAAGCAGATAATACTGCGTAGAAAAGTAATCCTTCTTTATTGTTAGCAGTACATGCAATCAGAAACTCTTTGAGTTAAAATCACAGCTTTTTAATGTTGAAAGCCAATGGCGCCTTTGCGTTCTATGAATGTTTGTCAGAAAATTAGTTTGCAATGTCCATATTGTGTGTGCTTTATTCTCTGTTTCATTACTAATAGTGTTGTTTAATTTGCTGCTATCCCGCTACGTTTCCACACAGTACCCATGAAAACTGTGGGACTTACCATATCGTTGGATGACATTTTTGTTCCCTGTAGATAGAAGTCTTTGTTCTGTGATAACCAGCCATCGTGTCACAACTGTTTCACACTGCGGTCGTCTTTATATTTGTGACCGCCAAGATTTTGCTTCAGCACTGGATACAGATGATAAGCGCTCGGCGAAGAATTCGTCTGATGTAATCAGTATCAGCGTTATGTGCCTCAGTTACGAAGTGTACGACATCTAGGCTTATTTTGTGACAGGGCGTCGTGCTGTGCTTTTGACGGTTAATCAAAGAACAAGGGGGTTTGTAACGCGATCTATGGAATTGCAACTGAGCAGCCAATAAATTTTGTCTGTAGAAGAGTTGCGTAGTTACTAGTTAACGGCTGAACAAGCGGAGTCCGATTTCCTGCAGGAGCAGGGGTTTCCATCTTCTTCACCATATCCAGATCGGATTCTGGGACAATCTGTGACCAAAATACTTTAGGAATTTTATTGGAGGTGAACCTGGCGCGTTTATCGAGAATCGAGTTTGAAGATGCAATGAAGTAATGCCCATATTTAACGTTATGTAATCGTCGAAGATCAAAATTCATAAAAAGACAAGCTGCTGATGGTATCATCTCTCACGGCCTTGTTGCACTGAACTGTTTAAGGACTTACGTACCCTCAGAGCTGGCAGTACATAGGGTAGTGTACAATCCCATATACCGAAGAGGAGGGGTAAGACGAAGGAGCTGTACCATCAGATTGGGAAGATATTCAAGAGAAACATCTTCCTTTCCTTGTTGGGCCGTATGTTTTGGAAGTGGAGATTTACTGCAGTTTTAGCCTCAGGCCCGGGATATTTATCATGACGCGACGTTTGGAAGTGAATATCGTCTTCCCTCGTACGATGACTATCGAGCCCAGGAGGTGTGTCTCTGCCTACGATGGGCGCCGGGGAGAAGCTATAAATCAAGACATCGAAATGAATGTTAGCATGAAAGTTTTCGAGGGAAATAAAAATAAATTTCTGTCTTCAGCTCATATGTTCCCCTGTATAGTCTATCCATCCTGCAACTACTGTTCCTTTCGGTGGCAACAATAAAATGTAATGGAAAAAAGGGGATGGTCAGCAATGCATCATGTTGTCACTATCAGTGATAACTCTTTCCGAAACAATGAATGATGAATGCTGTTAACATAAAAGTGGGCCAAAATGTTCAGCTTTTTTTTGCTACATCGTATTTCCATCCATTGTCCTGTCTGGTGACCTACAAGCTATAAAAGTGACTATGCAATATTATTTAGATTAAAAGGCTAGCGATTAGGTTTTGCAAAATTTACTTATTTCCTTGTCATTAGTCGCTCCATATTTCACACAATAAATGCTCTGAATTACGGTAGACAGTCGATGAACGATCATACGTCGAACCGTCTGTTTTATTCATATGATATTCGAGTTATATCTTTACAGATGTGCATTATTTATTTAGTACATCATTTTAAGTTTTTTTAGTGGGCCAGGGCCTCCTCATCGAGGCTTCACGATCACAATTGGACACAACACACTCTGTAGGACTCCTCTGGACGACTGATTAGCCCGACTCGGAGACCTGTACCTGACAACACACAACACTTATAAGAGACTGACATCCATGCCCCGGCGGGATTCGAACCCACAATCCCAGCAATTTAACGACAGCAGACACACGCCTTAGGCCCCGCGGAACTGGGGTCGGCCTTTTAAGTGTTTAGAACAAATAGTTTTCCGAATTATAGTAACAATCTCTTTGTATTTGTCGGTCTCTTTGTCCCCTGAGTCAACCAAAAAGTATTTCAGACACCAACTGACTTTTTTCATTGGATCCCAGTGCGAATATTGTACATCACCATTAACAACACCTCAGTTATACGAACTTGTGGGTTAGATGTAGTATAAGCATTACACACACCCCTTAGCTAGTGTACGTGATTTGTGCCGTGTAGTTCCAAAACCCTCGAACGCCTCACTGCCCACTACTTTCCAGTAAAGATTGATTTTATGAGTGTAGGGGTTGTTAAAGTGACTTTGTCAGTTGTGGCCCCAGTATTATCAAATAATACAATCAACAGGGCACCCATTCATGAATTATAAATGTATTTATTATTTAACTTCTCTATCACATATTTGATTACAGTAAAAGAAATAAGCGAAAGAAATACATATAATATATTACATGCTAATGTAGCTAAAGAGTACGTTAGTAAAAACACCTCCTAATATAAATTAATTTTAAAATATATGTTTTCAGTTAAAATCTGCAAATCTGATAGAAATTATTATATACCTCACATGCGTTCTAGTAGATCATAAACATATCCGTGTGTCTTTGGCTGCCGTAGACAGCATGTGTTACGAGATCTGTGCTGTTGGAAGGTGGAGTAATTCTCCGCAGATATCATTCCTAAGCCTGCATTTGTCGATGTCTGTAAACATTAAGGAGTGTCCCACCTCCCGTAAGCAAGGATGCGCCTTCGTTTAAAACTTGCTGCGTATTACGAAATTAAGGCCTCAGTGTTTCTGGTGGAACACGTGTTTAGTTTTAGAGGCGAATATGCGGAAGAGGTCAAACAGAAATTTGTGACAGTATATCCTGGCTGTGACGTGCCGCATTGCAACATATTGCGGAATTTTATTAAAAAGTTTATAGAGGAACTAGATCTGTTGCAGAAGCACCAAGGCCTGGCAGGCCGGAAGTTTTAGCAAAGGACAAAGTAGTGAATATGTATAATCATATCATGAGAAGTCCTAAAAAAATCTGTTCGCAAATTGTCTTAGGAAATATGTGTCTAGCAGGAATCAACAAGGAGAGCGCTTACAAAAATCCTGAAGTGCACACTTGCAAGGTAACATCAGTCAGTACATGAAGTATCTTGTCTGTAGAGCGTGTGCGGTACTTCGGAAAGTTTCGAGACGTCCTGACAGCTAATGGTGAAGACGTTATGGACGAGAAGTTTTTGCAGCGATGAAGCCTGGCTCATTTATCTGCCGTGTGTCGTTAACGGTTAAACCACGTGCTATTCAGGAGACACAAGTGCATGATCAGAAGGTTGGCGTAACATGCGCGATATAACGAGGAAGAAGAATTTGTCCAGTGTTCTTTGAGATCAACCAAGTCGTTATCCTGATATCATTTTGTACCCTTTCATTGAACAAGTAAGTGGATACGAAATTGCTCAGCCCTACTTCCAACATGATATTGCTTCTTCTCTTCTTCTTTCTTTATCGTGTCCGGACCATTCTGTCCGGTGTTGGAAAGGATTAGCCGTCTATTAATAGACGTTTCCAGGGGACGCCGTCAATGGTACTTTCCAGATGGCACGGTCACATTATCATTGCACACATGGAGGCTCCTTCCTTGTCCCCTGTGATATTGCTAAAATTCACACTTCTCATGTACCCATGACCCTTCTGCGTGAAGTCTACGGTGACCAACTAATTTCCAGTCACGTTTGGCCACCGAAATCACCCGATTTCACTCCTCCCAATTTTTGTTTGTGGCGTGTAATGTAAAATGCTGTCTACAAAGACAGTTCTCATAGTCTCGCTATTTTTGTTTTAGAAATGTCTCCCACAGTGCACTGGTTTTCGCTAACAAGATACGAGTAGTTACGTGCCCGTTGGGGCCACGCCAACATTTAGTTCATCCACATCTAACACGACCTGTGAAGTTCGTGTGGCGACGTGTCACAAGCACAACTACTGTGAGCATGCTACCACCTGATCCGTCGCAGCTCTACAATATATCGCTCGTATGATGAGGGTCATTAATAACGAACTGTTTTATAGCGCAACGAAACAGTTTACAGATACATTTATTACCCATTTCCGTGCCAATATCTACATTGGTTATCCATTTCCGTGCCAAATCCACGTTTATTCTCAGCGGCCTGCGAGTTACGTAATAAAAATGATCGTAACTGACATTATGTATTTAGAATCAAGACAACATTAACTTTCAGATAACACCACAGTTTCACCATGCCTATTTACAAACACACTCATGTCTATGTAGTTCCGAGGTTAAGCATGCTTGGAGCTCTACCTCCACTCCCCCATATGCCTTGCTGACGTGCACGGGAACAGCATGTTTTTGTCTTTACCTCTGCATTTCATGATCCTGGAACAAGCAGTTCTGAGCCCGTTCCTTCGGAGTGATTTAGCGTGCAGTGGACAGTATCAGTTACAAACTTCAGTTCAATATTTGGTGGAGGACCTTTATACAAACGTAGGCCTAATGGTGCTTGTTGGTAAGTTGGTTCTGAGTTGTTAGTCACCACCACACCACAGAGACCTCGATATAATGTGGTTTAATGTGTTCTGTGTTAGATTTAGTTTTAAAACGAGATCCCAAGTAACTTTTATTGAGACACAATTGTTCAGATTCGCTCTGGTGTTTCGATGGAGTTTTATGTCTATAGGCTGGACACAGAAAGTGTTCTACTCGTGATCTCCTGTGATGTATGGTCCATGTTCAAGCGAGATACAGAAAGAGAAATTCGAGCTACAGACTTCAGCGAAGACGTGAAGTGGTCACCACAATTACAATTGTATTGCTACTTGAATATATGGAACTTGTCTGGACCTGCCTGCACAAAGAATTGTTTACGTAAGAGATTAGAAGCTTTTCTTCTTTGTCGTATCGAACTTTTGAAATCTGACATAATAGAAGATTAAAAATGAATGTCGGGCCGTATATCATGACGTCACTAAACATTCTTTTATTGCAGTCACATAATTCCTTTTGTTTGCAAGAAAGAGATAATATAACTTAAAAACAACAGGGGTTTTACGACGAAGTTTTATGTCGGCTGATACAAGTCACATAGCATATTTTGTGTCTGGAGTAATAACACTCTGTTCAAATTAAAACTTTGGTTGTAATAACGTAATTATATTTAGCGTCTTCTAATTATTTCTATACTAACTTTACTAAGATATGAACTCACAGTAAGTGTCTTATAATCCGAGACTAAAGGAAATTGAATTTGAGAACGAACAGGGGCATAGCTGTGCTCCCGAAGACGTAATTAATTTCCAAATGAAGCAAATATACAGCAGGTTTCAGTTGGGATATTTGTTAGCCTTCGAATAGACGTACATGGTTAAAGTTCCTTTTAATTCCCCTTTATGATTTGTAAACATGTCCAATAATCTGATCCATTTGCACGATTCAGCCTCTTAAATGATGTAGGGTAATGTGAAATCCTCATCACTTTCGAACGAAACAACTTTTGACTGCTGTTTAAATACTCCCACCTAACCTTTTATCCAGTGGGTAACAGAGGCTCTTCCCAGGGTTGTAAAACGGCCAGAATGTGGAGGTGATAACTCACTTCCATCTGGAGTTGAGGTTAAGAATGCATGGAGCTATACTTCCACTGCCCCATATGTCTTTATGGCGTGATGTCTAATTAAGCACAAGGTACGGAAAGCTCACTGACTGTTCACATAGCCTATAAGTTATAATCATGACCAGGTGGCCGAACTTGAAGCTGATATAAAGAAGTGACCTACATGCCCACAAATCAGTAAGTCATAAGGGCATGAAAATTTGTGCTCGACGTATTTTCTGAAGAAGTTTTCAGGGAAGTAGTATTTTTCGATACGATGGTGTGGACTTGCTGGTCGATCGATGGCTGTATCTCCGACGACTCACGCCGCTGGTGCCTATATCGGGGCACGGATGTTTGTCCACACATTGCGATGCTCACAGTCATCACCCAAGTTACACTGCTCGTCTAACTACATAATTAGAAAACACATGCAGTCGCGGAGACTGTGACACTAGTCGAGCGCTTCATGCGTCAGTTTGGCGAAATTAAAAGCCATTAAGCTCCTACTGTAGATTTCTTAGGGCGGAATATAATTTCTTTTGAACTGCTGTAGATTGTTTTCGTTTTACTTTAAGTATTTAATTCAGTCTGGTTCCAAGTTGTGAAATACTAGGCAGTGCAGTGTACTTCTGTACAAGAAATGCTACGTTCATTTTACATATGATATAAATATCCAACGGACCGGAAAGTTTTCATAAATTCATTTGGCGCACTTTTGTTCATTTTAATGTTTAGATCAACGAACTTCAACTCTTAGAAAGTGAAAAGCATTTCAGTAGAGTTCGCATTCCCGAAACAGTTTCTCTTATTACAGTTACAGCACTGAAGCCGGCTTAGCTCAGTCGGTATAATGACTAAGCTACGGGCTAGACGTCAGGGGTTTGAATTCTGGCACGAAGGAGTGATTTTTCTCTCTCCATAACGTCCAGACTGGCTTTGGGGCCCACCCAGCCTCTTATTCAGCGGGTACTTGGGTGTTAAAGCCGCCGGAGCTTGAAGTTAACCACTCATCTCTATCTAACGCTGAGGCTAAGAATGGGTGGAACTATACCTATCCTTCCTCCTCATGACGTAGACAGGGACAAATTTACTTTATAATTACAGCATTAATATCTTTTCCAATTACGGTTCGATATTTGTAATAGGCCCATATAATTGTTAGCACTCTCATCAATTGCAGTTTAAAATTTAAATAATCGATTAACCTTTTATGGTTTTACTAACGGCCTTGGAAATTAACATTGTCTGCTAAAGTCCCCGTAAAGGGAGTACAGATTTTTATAACAGCAGTGACGGTTTGGTCTTCATATTTTCATTTCAATTTCAAATTACAAATTTATGGGTGTAGATTATCTTTTCAATGCCCCTTTTCAGCATGCAACAATGGAAATTTTGCACTTGCGTATTATCTACAGTGTGGTAAATCTTGTATAATCGTGGATTTGGTGCAATAACGCTGTCTGTTGGATACAATAAAATCAATGTTTTGCAAGATAAAATATATTTGTTGTCTACCAATTTTCATGATGCCAGATATGTGTAATTAAGAAGGATATAAACGAATTTTAAAACATTTCGGGGTTTATGGGTCGATGCAAAACACACGGGATAAGAGGGAAATGAACAGAGCAGCAGCTGACATAGAAATGTGTGACATTTGCGCTGATTGCGGTAGTTGAAAAGGGCTCAGGACAATATTCCTGTTTACATGCTTTATAATTTTATAAAAGTCAACAATTTTGCACTTTCAGTATTGTGCAGTTTTTCTAATTATAGCACATTTTTCGAAGGTGGCTTTATGATTTCCCATTCGGATATAATAACGCCGTTTCTCACTTTGCAACATTATATGTTTTTACTAACATTTGAAACGAAATGAATGTTTTGTAATTACAGTCATAGAACTTACTAAATGTAAAGAATTAAAATATACATTAAGATCTGTAAAAGTATACTGTGTAACTTTAAAATTACTTTCCAAAAAAGTAGTGACATTATTGTGTCCGTCGACCCCATATATTTGTTGGTACTTTCATAATTGCAGTTTTAAATTTAATTAATCAATCAATCAATCAACTTGTTATGTTTTACGTAACTCTGTCAGCAGGTCGCATTATGCACCATCGCAAGCTATCATTATTATTGAATACTGGATTGGTACGGATCTAGAAGGAAGCTGTAATGTACTGATTTCAGGTAACGTCCCGTAGTTTGCATCAGGAACTCGATAGAGCCACGAAGACGTCTGTCAGAATGGTCTGTGTTCCGACCGAAATTTGAACTGCACCTCTTCCGAATACGTCACAAGATATAACGCTTCAACCTGCTTTAAAACTGTACATTATTAATGGAAAATTATGTCTTCACTTACAAGGGAGGGCCTAAAACAAGACAATTGTCGACTTTGAAATTATGTCAGCCATTGAAGGACGTTTGTTTCTTAGGCTGCAGTAGGGTTGTGAGAGAGACAGTGAAAAAGACGCACACTAGTAAGGAAATGAGAAAGAGATCCTCTCTGAAATTGTATAGAGAAATATTTGTACGTACGCTTTTATGCACATCTGATTCTTAACAGAAGAGCAAATGAAAAGAATGGAGACGGTAGAAATGTCTCTCCTGAGATAGGTTGCACGATACAAGATGGCGGACTGTAATTGTACTGAGGATAGTAGAGAAGTATAATGAATAAAGATGTGAATGTAGACATGAACTTCTAAAATGTTTGGAAGAATGAAACTGGATGTAGAATATGTTCTACGTCACTTTAAACTGAGAGGCAGAATATATCAGGAAAACTGGACGTAAATACGGAACGGTTTTAATTCGCTCAGCCGAAGGAGGCCAAGAGTTGAATTCATGCTCTTGAGGGGGGTAATAATCTGTCGTTGTTCCGTGGTCTTCTTGGGACTTTTTGCAGGTAAAAGGAAAATTCAAGTGAAATAGTAAACTGTGGGGGAAAAAAAAGCTAATATCTGTTTCGAGTTTATGTAGTAGCATTCGATATCCGCAAAAAATAACCAAATACCGCAAACCAACTTCCATTTTGATTTGACCACTGTTTCAGAAAACATTGCAAACCCTAATGATCGACCCGAAAGGGTCTCCTGAAATGTATCAGAATGTAGGGAAAGTTTATTCCACACGCAGGTACAAGGTGTAAGGTGTCCTTTTTCGAAGTCTATTATTGTTTATCTTTCTTTCTTTCGTCAAGTTCTTTTTCATTTTTTCCAGCTTTGGGATATCGCCTGTGGACTGACGCTTTAGGGATGCCCTCCGGTGCCTGAAACTAAATCTTGGAACGATTCTTCAGGAATTTCCGTAGTAGTGAGGGCTAAATATTGTTTGAGGGGTTGTTACGTGGCTGATCCATATATGCGGCCTATCTGATAACTGCTTTGTAGTTACTATTGACTTACATGGTAGACTTGATTGCATTACGTATTTGCTGTTGTAGTAATTACGTCACGACACGAAGTAAAGTGGGAAAAGGAAGTGGATAGGGTTACGAAACAGAGGAATTTAACATCTGACGACGCAATAACCGGCAACTATGGCGACTGAAAACCGGTAACTGGTAGTCCTCTGGAAAACTGATTGATTGATTGATAGATAGGTAGATAGATTAATTATGTTATTTGTGTTTCCTATAAAAGGTGTTTATCTTGCAAGTAAGGACCGGGGGCGCTAATGCTTGGCGCCGATGGGATCATATTGCTGTAACTCCTAAATTCTGTAATTTGTACTGAATACGGACTTTTGGTTGAATTTGAATGCTATACTATAAGTGCGATTATAGGCGCGTTTGCAAAATTTCCAAAAGCGAGTATTATCATCGTCATGTCTGTCTTTCTATCTGTTTGTCCGTCCGTCCACGGAACACCTCGGCTCGCATTTGAAGGATTTTCATGAAATTTGATATTTGATTATTCTTCGGAAATCTGTCAATAAAATTCAAGCTTGATTAAAATCTGACAAGAATAACGGGTACTTTACATGAAGATCTATGTACATTTATGATAGTATCTGGCTGAATTCTTCTTAGAATGAGAAATATTTCAGAATATCAAACACACGTTTTATGTTCAATAACATTTTTTATTTCGAAAATCGTGCCGTGTATGAGATATTGTGGAAAAATATGTACAGCCGGACAGGCCACAGGTGACAATATAATACGGCGCATGCACTATGCTTGCTGGATAACTAAGACTACAGACACGCACTCGGAATATTTAATACTTACTGCTTTCCACGACAACAATGGTTAGGCGAAGGCGCCTCACTGTTGCGTTATACATACATTGTCTCTCTTGTTATTAATGATGTATTGACTCATGTAGGATTTTAATTGGGGTTACTGTTGGCAATTTTGTTTCTAAGCTGAGGACTGTATGCTGTGATTTTGTAATTTATTGATATGAGCCTCTGCAGCTTAGCACCAGGCGAGGGGAGGCGTAAATATGGAACGGAGGAGGGATTTGTACATATAATTAATGCCAAAATAATGTTAGTGACGAAGGATTTATTATTTAAGACTTAAAGTTTATCTTCACTTCTTGTTCCACAGAGAATACAGTGTGTTTCTTTTAGAGGTACTGATTGGTTTATATTGTACAGGGAAATACTATTTTGTTTCTTAGAATCACATAGAATATATAAATGAACTAGATGGGAAAAATTCAGGGTTTTTTAATGTTAAACCTGGCGGTTCATATGCTAACCACTGAACTTTAAACGGTTATACAGGTAGCCCTCGATTTACGCCGGGGATGCGTTTCTGGACGAACCGGCGTAATCGGAATCGGCGTAAATTGAAACGATTTTATAATGTAAATCAATGGGAAGTCAATGACATGCATTCCCGGCACCCAAACATTGACGAGTAATATAATGGCATTGCATTTAAAGCTCTGAAATAACGTAAATATAATAAAGGGAATTTAAAAAATATATTTTGTACACTTACAACCGGCAATGGCGTAATGAAGCAGCGTTAGTTCTCTGACGAAGTGCCTGGTTGAGGATCGTCACGTTTTTTAAAGAAAGCATGCAGTGTGGACTGTCGTGATTTCTTCTTTCTTTCTATCAACATTTCATGATAAGGCTTCTTGGATGCCATAAAGCTCCACTTCGCTGTAGCACTCCGCTCCCAGTCATGGTCAATCTCGCAGAGCTCATCAGTGAGTTTATCTGTCTGAGAGGATGCGCTGGAGATCGCTTGTCTTCATTTGACGTAGAGGAAGTCTTCTTCCTCTCTTTCCTCCCTTTCCTCTTCCTCTTAATGAGCGATGTAAGAATTACGGTTAGGTATAAGAAGCAGTACGAGAAAAATTGTAAAACGTTATAAATAATAGTAAAATATATTCTTTTTTTCACTTTTTGACCTCCTGGTTTCAAAATCGGCGTTATTCTGAATCGGCGCAAATTGGACATGCGCAAATCGAGGGCTACCTGTATATCCCTGAACGTACTGAGCCTCCGCAATGGAGACAGATTCACTACTAAGAAACTCTGGCGTTCATTGATCTCAATTTTCTTTTAATTTCAGGCCGGTATTTAATGTGACGATGTGTACTCCGTTGATCGATTGAGCAAGTGCGTTTGTGTCAGATGACAAAATGTTTGTACGAAGTCACGCTCTTTTCTCGTAACTGCCTGATTGATTTGCTTATTAGACGCCTGAGTTTCTGCATGGCTAACTAGTTTCAAGTGCTTTATTCCAACAGCCATTATCAAATATAGAAATTTTAGTTTGCATGCGCGTTGGGTACTCATGGAAATCTGACTGCAGAGAACCACAGGGCTGTTTTTTTTGTATGTGTGTGGAGAAGGGCTCCGCAGCAGATGCTACGGACGAACCGCAGCCTTAAGGCTTATTGTGCAACACTGTGATGAAGATGATTAGTTTCTTTCGTTTTCCAAGTAATGGAGCACCAGTAGAATGGAATTAACAAGGAAAAGCCGAAGTACTCGGGGGGGGAAACCAGTCCCAGTGCCACATTGTCCACCACAAATCCCACATAGACTGACCCGGGCCACCGCGGTGGGAGGCCGGCGACTAACCGCCTGAGTCATGGCACGGCCTATACCACAGGGTTGTTAGTCTAAGTACAAACGCAGCTAAGCTTTAGTCGAAAGTTTCAACATTTTATAACATTAAATATGATATAGAAGAATAGCCCCTGCACTGCATTTCCGATACATGATCTAGATTTCTAAACGTGCTTAAGTTGCTTATTATTTCAGGATAAACGGTTAAATTGGACCTTTGGTACACAGGTTAATACAGTACTTGAACAGGTGTAGCAGAAATGTACTGAGTCTAATTTTCGATACTGTACAGGTATAAGGGAAACGTTGTATCACAACACGGGGCCACTGAAGATTATTTTAAGAAAAAATACCACACATTTAATGTCATAGTGGTTAATTTCACGCTCCGATCGACTTTATCGAGGGGAGAGAACCACTTGTGTGTGTTGGGTAGACGACTGGATATTCTCCTAATCTCCGGACGTGTTATTGAAAGAATAATGTTCGTGCCCCATTCGGGTGGTGTCCCTGCTTCTAGTTCACGGCCTGCCTTATTGCTGACCGAAGTGTCAGGTCATCTAGAAGCTGTTAATAATATGAATTTTAGAAAAAATACTTCGTACATAATTTATAAGGCGTTTTGCTGGGATAGCGTAATCGGTGTAGCGATTAGGATACGGGCTAGACAGCCGAGAAATCGTGTTACGATTCCCGGCAGGGGTAGGAGATTCTCTATAATTTGCATGTTCAAACCGTCTCTGCGCCACATCTACCCTCCTATTCAGGTAGCACCGGTGGCGCTTTCCCGGGGCATAAAGCGGCTGGGGAGTGAAACTGATTACTCACCTCCGTCTGGTGTCGAGGTTAAGAATGGGTGGTACTGTACTTGCACTGTCGCATACACCTTCGTGTTATGTAAAGAGACGAATCTACCTTTTAAGTACTGTGACGACGTTCATATTTTGAGAAGCCAAACCGGCGTAAGTAGCAATCAGCCCTCTTTTGTCTCACTGCTAAATAATGTGAGTTTTTTGTTCGAAGGGTTCTTCTCAAATTTTTGACGCACCTCTTGGCAGTGAAAGGAGTTTGTGAAAGAGAAACTTTTTTTTTTCTGAAGCTGCATCAATACTTATTGGCCGGACTGGGAAGTAAATTTTGAAATCCGAAGTGAAAAATGCCAATTCAAGGCGCTTTTATTTTATGCGAGGAAGTTTTCACTGTTAAAGTATTTAATGGAATACTGTATGCCGACTGCTCATGCTTAGTATACTTTCCTTATTTTAAAAGAAGACAGACTTATTGTCTTGTCGTGCCATTGGTTGCTTCTCCCCCCCCCTCCCATTACTTGTGTACCAATTGACGGATGTAATTACAGTATCAACATCGTACCACTGGAGGAAACTGTTTATGTGCCTATTCATTTCGTGTGACATTATTAGCAATATTGTGAACGTCTGAGATGGAAGCATCATTTCTTGAATGTTATGCTTTAGTAAAGCTGTGGAAAATGTGCAGCTCTATAATTTTGAAATTTTGTATTAATATAGCTTATGATTTGGAGTAGAGCTTTGTATGGTGCTGAAACGTGGACACTTCGGAAAGTAGATCAGAAGTATCTGGAAAGTTTTGAAATGTGGTGCTGGAGAAGAATGGAGAAGATCAGTTGGACCGATCGTGTGAGAAATGAAGAGGTATTACACAGAGTCAAGGAGGAGAGGAATATACTACATACAATAAAAAGAAGAAAGGCTAACTGGATTGGTCACATCTTGCGTAGAAACTGCCTTCTAAATCACGTGATTGAATGAAAGTTAGAGAGAAGGATAGAAATGACGGGAAGATGAGGAAGAAGACGTAAGCACCTACTGGATGACCTTAAGGAAAAGAGAAGATACTGGAAGTTGAAAGAGGAAGCACTAGATCGCACCCTGTGGAGAAGTCGCTTTGGAAGAGGCTACGGACCTGTCGTAAGACAGACTACAGAATGAATGAATGAATAGCTTATGAATGCTTACCTCCATCTAGTGAGGAGCTTAAAAACAAGTGGCACTCTACCTCTGCTTCCCCTGTACACCTTCAGAACGTGGACATTGCCAACTTTTCGTTTGCCCTTTTCATAGCTTATTAATGTAATATGTATTCCTTTTATATGTTAATTAGATACATGGCGACCTTACGAAACTTTTGTGTTAAAACTTTTTAAATTGTGCGTGTTTTGAATTGCTACTTACGGAACGTATGCAGACATCACTGAAAAGTATAACTATTACCTTAGGTAATTTATTGTTTCCGCTAGCCTCGTTGTATAGAAGAAAGCAATTAAAGGAACAGAGGAACATTAAGTTCTTTCCAGAGCTTGCTATTGATTAATAACTCTAGCATCATAAATAGATAACATTATGGGCACATTGTGCATTAGAGGCTGTAAAACTTTACGTAGTGTATATTCGTGTTTGTAACTTGCTAATTTCAATTTTCTTTATTTTCAGGTAAGTTCAAGAACATGCCTCTGTAACCCTTCGTTGTGAAAGGTAAATATCTTGCTTGCGTAGGATTAACATTATCAATATTTTCAGCATATTATCTACAAATTTTGGAGTTATGTGTGATGTAGGCTTATCTGCGAGTTTTGGTACTGAAATCTTGAGTTACTCCGGTCATATGTTTATATTTTATTAACTCGTTAATAGCAGCTGTTTATTATAACCCAATTGCGAGCCTAAAAAGTATGCATTCATATATAGGTTATGACCTGTGGATTTTATGATAATACGTTTTCATTTCGGAAGTAAAAATTGTGAATCAAAATTATACAGCTTGCATTTTGAAATTAGTATAGACTGAGGGTTTTTGAGAACTGTGCAGCTAACGGCTGTACAGGTTTTTGTTAGGCATTCTGCTCAAAGTAAGGCTATAAGAACGTAAATTTTGTACAACTGTATGCAAATGTACATTATTTCGGAGGCGGTCTTCAAGCAGTGGGAAAATGTTGACCCCGTTAGGAGAATCTAGTCTCTGTGAAAACGTAAGCATTGAAGTATGTTCAGCGTTGTTTCTCTTGGTAATATTTGGAGAAAGCTGCCCCGGCATAAGTATCCACATAACTTTGCCCATGTGTTTCAGTTTATAGGCTGCATGACCGTCTCTAACCAGTCAGTACCGGTAGATCTGCTCGGGTAACGAGACCATCTATTTCGTTAAACCCTTTTTCTCGAGCTGAAGAAATATAATTCTGAAGGTATACTTTGAGGGAAATAAAGCACAATCCCTACCATATAGTTTCGTAGATTCTAGTGCGCGCATTCTCCTGCCTGAAGCCCTCAGATAAAAGCCACACGAAGAGCGTTGTGATATTATTGAAAATCGAACACTCTGCTTTCACTAGGTGTTTTTTGGAGGTAGGGTGGGGATGGTTGAGAGGCGGGGGAAAGAGAACTGTGAAGTATGAAACAAGATCAGACTATGTTAGATGCATTCTGTTTTGAAAAGAGGACAGACCGTTCTGTTACTTTTGAAATCTTTTACGATATTAGAACCTCGTTGTTTAATAACAGTGTATGGACAATTCAAGTTCGCCTTGAAGATACAGTGAGAGAGAGAGAGAGAGAGAGTGTAGGTGTAGTCAAGGGGGGATGAATAGAAGTGGGAAGAAAAGTAATACGGGATATAATCCGTGGTCTTTTGGGTAATTACACGGCATCGTGTGGTAATTATTTACCGACGTTTCGGGACAACGTGTCGGTCCCATCTTCACGGGTCAAGATTCCAAGGAGGACGCTGTGTAATCACCCAAAAGACCACAGATTACATCAACGTCGCGGCGGAAGCCTGAAATCGAGGTTAATACGGGATAGTTTGCTCCATCGTAATGGACAATTCAAGTTCGCCTTGAAGATACAGTGAGAGAGAGCGAGAGAGAGAGAGAGAGTAGGTGTAGTTAAGGGGGGATAAATAGAAGTGGGAAGAAAAGTAATACGGGATAGTTTGCTCCATCATAAATTTGTTGAATCCAAATCCCACCTGTGTTGGCCGGTACCAAGCGGTTCCAATGCTTCACATCTCTCATGACAAGACAGTGAATACGCTGAAGCCTTTGACTACGACCAATAAACCAACCAGCCATCTGACTCCACGCTGCCGAGTCCTATTCGAGAATTTGGTAGGTGCTGTACTCGTTAACAAATCCTCCGCATTTTATGCACTGCAGAGGTATGCTGCCATGTTCACAAGAACCCATGATTGGGCCTTGTTCTAATCTAAATGCTGTTATTCAATAACCTCACATTCTATCCTTTTAATATCGGTATACGTATATTTGTGTAAGGTAATCTTCTATGGTCTGATATTATATTCGTACTAAGTATAGAGTTCGATGGAAGTAAATAAAAAGGAAAAGGAAATAGGATCAAAGAAACAAACAAACGGAACAACAGATACGGGCAATAGTGATGTAAGGCATGATAAATATATAAGTGGAGAGCGAGGAGGAGGAACCCCTCGAGACACTACGAACGATGCATGCAGTTGTTTTTTGGTTATTCTGCTTTTACACTGACCGAATCGAGCCTGACCTACCCAGATTCCGCAGAAACACACCCACATTTCTTTGCATATGATTCGTCTGTATCTTTTCGCACAGAATGAATCGAATTCAGTCGTGTAAATCTTAAAGCCATCCTTTGCTACATCTGATAAGGCAGTGTCGATTCAATTCGACTGGACTTTCAATTCGGTAAGTGTGCCATTAGCTTTAGGGTTTTTTTTTTGTGTAGAAGGGCCCCACAGCAGAAGCTACGGACGCACTAACCGCCTGAGCCATGGCACTGCCTTAGCTTTAGGATTAGCAGTAGGAGAAAATTCGGTGGGCGTGCATATTGCAGGACACAATGACACGTGTGTTCCTGCAGCACCGGAATTATTTTTCTTCAAGAAGGCCCCCTGTAGAGAATTTATTGTCTCTAGTATAAGATCTGGCTATCCCAACAGGGGGTTCAGGCTGAGGGAAACTGCTGGGGGTCGTTTTGCATGGTAGATACGAGAATGCTGTATCTTGAAGTCGGAACGAAATGACATTCGCTAGCCGTTTTCTCTGCACGAATGGGAAAGTTATGAAGCACCCTCCGTGAAAGAGTTACTGTTCCATATGAAACAGACTTGATGTAAATTAGAAATTATTTTATCTGTGATATTTAAGGTTCTTACGGCGTTGATAATGAAGAATGCTGAGTACTGTTATGTGACGCCGTGCAGTCTGGTAAAAGCCTGCCGATGATTTCGTGCAATCTGCTGCTATCTCCATCTGCTCTGATGACGAGTACTTGCAACGTGAAGAGGAAGTTGGCAGTGGCGTCTTTCCTAGCGGTTCTTTGTTGTGACACACACACACACGCGCACGCACATGTCGGGACTCATTTTGTCGAACTCGTTATAGTTTCCATCTTAAAGTCAGTTATTTATTTCCATTTGTGTACGCGGACAGATGTTTAAGAATTTTCCACTTGTTGTCTAAATGTTTTATTGTACTTGTTCTCATTCAGACAACACTGCATTGGAACCAATAACTGAAATTTGTACACCATCTGAGAGTAGGCCTGCACATTTTCTCCGCATGTGTTCTGTGACCTTAATATCCAGTTATTGCAGAATGTGTTTGTTATAATTATCAAAAGCTAATATTAACTGACATCATCGCATTTTTTAATGTCATATGATTATACGAAATTGTCCGAAGTTCCGGTGACTAGGCGTTAGTGCACAGTGACAGGCTCCAAAACTTACTCTTCCTTAAAATCTTAAGAGATGTTAAAGTATCGTACAGTAGGATCGTTTGGAAATGAACACAAATTCGGAACAGGCTTGAGTCTAATTGTGGATCGCACGAAATTGCCGTAGGAGACGGTAAAGTTGTTTAGAGAGGGATTATTCGGTGTTAATAAGCTGAAATCTTGTAAGTTAAGAGGAATTATATTATTATTCTGTTTAAAATCTAATGATCAAAATATGTTAGCATCAAGCTCGCTGAAATTTCAAAGGGAAATTACTGAAAACAGAATTTGTCAAGATTCCCACCCTCAGTGCACACTAAACAAGAGGCACGTTTACTTGCAGTTAGAACTCAACCCTTGGTTCAGTATTTGTCCGTTGATTCACTATTAAACATTAAACCTATATTTCACTGAATACGAGCAAGCAGTCTATAAAAAACAGAAACGCTTTAATATTATCCGTAATTTTATAGTAGTGAAAATCATGTTCGTAACCTGGAAAGAAATTACAACCAACGGTTCTTATTGGAAAATTGGACGATGTATTGGGAAGACCGTTTTATAGTGCAAGCTTTAGTGTTTCTTGGTTTATTATGTGAAACGCCCTGACTAGCTTGTAAGCTATAGTAAATAAATTTTAACAAAGTGTTTTATAGTCTGTTTACAATTATCATATCAGCTACCATATGAAGAATTAAATGAACTTTGTTCATAATTCCTTTCCTGTAGATGGGTACTTAGGTTATGTAAAGACGTTTGGCCTGTATCAAGTGAAGAGTTTATGCACCATGAAATTAGATGGAAGGAAATTACTTCGAAACGCCTGAGAATGAGAGCAATAATGGCCATGGAAGCTGAGGGCAAACCTAATAAACATCCCAGGCAGATCAGCTTAACCCGTGTCCCTGCCGAGGCTCGAAGCGCGTGTTTTCAGATGTGTTTCCGCTGTGCGTCTGTAGTTTATTGAGTGTTTGTGTGTAGGGTCTTTATTCCTGTTTAAGTAGCTCTTCATTACAGAAAGTGAACGTGTTAAAAGCTGAATTGTTTTAGGGTCTGCAGGAATGTTATGGCATGGCGTACAGTTCTTCAGGATGTAGGGGTTTGGGAACATGAGAGCAAGAAAAAGTGTGAACAACAAAGGGGAAAATAAGATACGGAATACGAAACTGAAGTTGCCTTGCGTGATGCTACTACACACATAGCAATATAAGGACTTAGCCGACACCCATTTACCTTCATAATAGCTATGAAAAACTCGTGCACAGATGTGCCAAAGCTTCCAAGCTGAGAACAAGACGGTGCTATAGGCTTACTGTGGTACTATTCAAGACACCGCATTCGGAGTAAATGAGTTCAGTGAGCAAGTCCTCGTATCTGCCACACATAAGAGTGTTATATAAAACGTGTGTCTCGAAAGACTGCCTATGCATCCTTTGTAAATTATAGTGCTTAGCAGAGATTTACTGATTCAGTTTAAGACGGGGTGGCTCTGGCAGTAAAAGGACTGGTTGTGGGCTGGTTGACAGGGGTTCTAAACATGTTTATGGCAATCAGATTTCTTTACACGTCCGCCCAGCTTGCTATCGAAGATACTAGAAGCCCATATTCTGCAGATAAAGCTTCTGAAGGGTTTTGATGACCTGAAACCAGGGCCGAAGTGTATAACTTCCTCCACAGCTTTATGCTATGTTCCTTAGACAAAATACTGCTTTACTTTCGGTTTACGAATTATTCGTGGAAGGTTTGTTTAGGAGTTCACAGGTCTGTAGCTAATGCTTCCATAAATAAAGCTATGTTCGCACGAACAAAAATTGTTCAAACACTGTGTTACATCATTAATTTGCTTGTAACTTTCAACATTAATACTAGCTTGCGAACTGCTAATGTAAAATTGTACGACAATGGTGTCACATGCGAGATATTACTGATGGGTTTTTGGACTATTTCTTTCGTCACTGATCACACAGACACGACGTTTCGAAAGCAGATTGCTTTCATCTTCAGGTGCATTAAAATCTTGAGAAAGAGTAACGAACTAAAGATACTGTTTCTTTACTTTGTTTCTGTCCAAAAAGACATCAGGGATATCTCGCATGCTATTGTAAAACTTTACTGACACAAACATTTGAAATAATATGAGGCATTGCTAATAATATTTGTTGGTATGCCGATTGATTTTTGAGCCACGTTTGTGGTACAAATGTGGCTTGATGTTTTGTGATCACATCTGCACGTAAATTGCTCATATAGCTAAGGTGCTTGGTACTGGAGCCCGTATATTCACTACAGCTAACACTAAAGCCTATAAGTAGGCGGTTGAATCCAAATTACATTTAATACAGTGATTTGAACAATTTGTCATGCTGCTATGAATATCCGGAGACCGAGATGAAGTAGCCACCAGTATTCGTAATATGTTCGGTGTACTTTTTCCACTCGTTACATGTTCTTTACTGTGTTTGATTCCTCACCCGGAAATTGATGTGTTACAGTCCATTTCCGGTTTTGAGTAACCTCTGGGTCATCAAGTACGAGATAGGCGTGTAATGGTAAATTAATTCCGTGTTTTCTACACTGGCGATCTCCAACCAATCACAGTGAAGTGTGTGTTTGTACTTTATTACGCGGCGAGGCAGAGAGTAAGAGACAGAAGTTCTGCGGGGATCTGGATTCAGTTCCCCAGACCGGAAATTGGTTAATGATCATAGGTGAAGGAATTTAATCATTACGTAATATAATGGAAATTTAAACATGTCCAACTTTTAAAATTCAGATTTTCTGCGAATGTGGCGCTGGGCTGCCTTTTAGGGAGTAGTTCGCGACGTTTCGAAGCATCATAATGCCTTCGTGTTCAGCAATGCTGCTGTGAGAACTTTAAATCTCGCCTGTGTCCAACTTTGGAGACATGATATGTAATTCCTGACTTTAATTTGTAATCATTTATTTTTGTTTTTCTTATTTAAGGAGTTTTATGGCATAGGTTGTGTAGCGTCTAGTGGGAAATAACAGGATAGTAAGAGATCACAAAGTTGGAGATGACAGCTGAGAACTGTATCAAGCAAAGCTTCCGGAATCTGCATGAAAGGAATTTCGGAGAGTGTCAGGGAGGATGTGTTGTATGCAGCCTACGAGTATATCTATAACATAAAGCGGCGTTAGTCTAATAATAATAATAATAATAATAATATCGAAAGCAATATGAGGACTGCAAGAGGAGGAAAAAGAATTTAAGTATAGCCTGGATTGATTACCAGAAAGCATTTGACAGCTTTCCATATAGCTGGGTAGAAAAGTCAATAGAATTGGTAGGAGTAAACAGTAAAATTGTCAGATTTTGCAAATTATCAATGGAGAAATGGAACGCAACGCTTCAGCTGAAAACAAAGCAGGAAGTAATGCAGTCACAACCTTTTCAGATACGAAGAGGAATATTCCAGGGGGACTCTCTCTCGCCATTACTCTTCTTTATAGCACTTATCCCATTAACACACGATCTGAACAGAGCTGATTGTGGATACCAAGTACACGGAGCTGAGAGGAAAATAAGTCGCTTACTGTATATGGATGACTTGAAACTGCTAAGTAGAAGTGAGGAAGATTTGGAGAAAGATATAAAAATTGTGAAAGCAATCAGCAAAGACATTAATATGAATTTTGGATTAGAAAAATGTGCAAAAAGTTGTTTAAAAAAAGTTAGGATCCAGAGGAAAACATACATAGAAGGCACATTTGAGGAAGACATTAAAGAACTGGGCCCGAGAAAAGCGTATAAATATTTAGGAATAGAAGAGAGCCACGACATAGAGCATAAAATGAGAATGAAAAGTTGAAGAAGGAATACTTGAGGAGATTGAGATTAGTCTTGGACACAGAATTAAGTGCAAAGAATACAATACAAGCAACTGGTGGCAGTACCGGTACTTAGATATAGTTTTGGAATTATTAATTGGCGCCAAGAAGATCTGCGAAAACTGGATAGGAAAACAAGAAAACTGCTAACCATCCATGGACAGCATCACTCAAAGGCAAATGTAGATCGCTTGTATGTTCCCAGAAAACAAGAAGGAAGGGGGGGGGGGGGGGGGGGTGATGCAGTTAGAAGAAGCCTAGATAATAGAGATTACAAAACTGATGGCATATGTAGAAAGCACTGAAGATCCACAAATACAAATGGTTAGAATGCACCAAAACAACGCCAACTCAGCAATAGTACAGACAGCTAGAAGCCTCAAGAGAGAATTGCAGAGAGGAAAAAGACAATCAAAGGACAGCATAACAGAAAAGATAAAAGAAAGATGGTGGGGGTGGGGGGGGGAGGATGCATGGAAAATTCCCACGTAACTTAGGCGAAAAACTGGTGGATAATGAACAGTCATATCGATGGTTAAAATTTGGAAACATCTAGGGAGAAACAGAAAGTACAATAGTGGCAGCACAAGACCAGGCATTTAGTACAAACTATTTTAAAAATAAAACTTTGAAGGAAGAAGTTGACAGTAAATGCTGGTTATGTACGTAACATTACGAAACTATTGACCACCTAACTTCAGGATGCCCCATTTTGGCGAAGAATGAATAGTTAATGAGGCATGATAAATTTGGTGCACATCTACATTATTCAGTTTGCAAAACACTGGGCATTGAAATGGCAGACAAATGGCACACACACACACACACACACACACACACACACACACACACCCAAACCTGTATGTGAACATGAAGATGTGACAGTCTTTCGGAATCAAGGGTTACATGATGACAGAGACGTTACGGCAAATAGGCCAGATATAGTAATTAAAAAAAAAAAAAAAAAAACATGCATACTGATGGATGTGGCAATACCATCAGACAGACATGTCACATAAGAGGAAGCAGAAAAAAATTAAATACAAGAGTTCATGTATAGAGATACAACAAATGTGGAACATGAAATGTATGATTATACCGGTAATAATTAGAGCCACAGGAATAGTAGCAAAAGGTTTAAAAAAATTTGTAAACCGTACCATGAAAACATTCAATAGATTCATTACAAAAGGCAGCTGTACTTGGAACATCACACATAAGACGGAAAGTAATGCATTCCGAAACTTAAAACCTGAGCGGTGGGGATCATCGTTGGTTCAAGATATGTACCAGGGAGAAAAGGCATGCGACAAGATATACAGGGTGTTTCATAAATCCCTCCAGGATTTTGGAGGTCTGTAGCTCAGGAGCCAAATCATACACGGGGGATGAGAGCATGTCAGTGAAAAGAGTACATATCCAAGTTTTGAACCTAGATTACAAATGTTCAATATGTCCCCCTTTGGTGACTCGACAGACGTCGATTCTCCTACGAGGTCCACAGTCCCAGGCGATGGTCCCTGCCTACCCGTACGTTTTGCGACACACAAACAGCCAGTTTCCTCGAATTTTCTATAGCAGTCTCTTACTGTTTTGTCCGTTGGTGGTTCTGTAAGATACTTGGTTCGAAAACCAAGTTGCACTTTTACAATTGACTGGGTTTTAGCAAATTGCAGGACACAAAAAGCTTTCTGTTTACCTGAAAACGCCATGTTTGCACACCACTTCCTCCTAGCGGAGATACGGGTAACTACGCCATCGCATCTATCACGAAAAAACTTTTACATTTCCTCTATCCGTTGGCATGCTTTTATCTCTTATATGTGGGTTTGCTGCTGCACGGCCAAGCCTCTAAATCCCGGATGGACTTATGAAACACGCTGTATAATAATAATAATAATAATAATAATAATAATAAGTGAGTAAAATTAGACAATGAACATTGGAATTTAAAATTAAAATTGAAAAATAAACGTGATACCATTAATAATCAGGGCAACTGGAACCATCTCAAAATCATTCAAAATATATTTGAGCAACACATCGGGAAAGCGCGAAATCAAGGAACTACAGAAAACAGCCATATTTGGCACTGCACACATACTGCGGGAAGTACTAATGTAAAAGTACTAAACATTCAACGTCGGAAGTAATATTACATGTACCATAAATTGTAACTACAGAATAGCTGCAACACTATATACCCTAGAAACATGGTTTGTTGGAGGTATACGTATAATCGTAAATAATCTGCATAAAGGTGATAACGAATTATAAGAGATAATAATAATAATAATAATAATAATAATAATGTAGACAGGGATGGATGTTCAATGAAAGGGTTTACTTCACTTCACAAAAGAAGTGAAGAAACCGCGAGCAAATTACAAATATTTTAAACATAAATATGCTTATGATTGTGGAAACCCCGACAGAATGCAGGGCGCACAAATTCCAAATGTCTCGCCAATATAAATCAAAAATTGAAACAGATCATGGGAGCATCAAGAAAGCGATGGATATTCTGAATTCGGTACAGACCACTGGCGTATCCACGAAGTAAAACACATGTGTTAAAGACTTGGAGCTATCTTTCATATTTTACAACAGGACATAAGACCAGGAAGAGGAAGAACTCCTTGACAAGGTTTTATGTCAAATATTAGTCGTTCTTCATCACTTGTGCTCATCTTGGACTTCACGTGCAATTGTTATTTGTGTTCCTTGTCATTATCTCAGGTCTTACGTTAGAGGGGACGAAACGTTTCTAAAGAACGGCAACGTAGGAACCCTCCAGGGCAGTAGCTGCTCTCAGAAAATCTAATCATTGCGAAGTGCTTACAAAAGCGTGGGTTGCGCTCACTGGCATGTGTATTGATTTGAGACTCGGCACCATAACATAATTTCACTTGCTTCAAACTAAAGGTATTTGTCATTTAATTTGCTGAGAAATTTCTGAAGCGTCTCTTTTATGTTAAAGTTAACAAGTCGTAATTAAATCTTCCACAACAATTATAGTGGCAAAACGAAAATGGAAAGAAATGTTAGGGGAGAAAATTTTTATGTAAATGCTGGCGAAGTCTATAAATTGTATAAGGCAGGACAAATGTATGATGAACTATGTTCCATAAACATGTTAAATGACAACCCTCTCGGAGTACGGCCGAAATATTCTTGCAAACTTAACAATTAATCCAACAAATACAATTTTTTGAGGAATGAACACTAAGAGTGTACAATTCGCCTCGTACACGAGGGGCCGAAACATATACGAGGCAAATTTTAGACTGTTAAGGGTTCTTCCCCAATAAAATGTATTTGTTGTTTTGATTACTAAGTTTGCAAGAATATTTCGGCGGTACTCCGAGAGGGTTGCCCCTTGGAGTGCCTAATTTTATGTGACATATATTGTGTCACTTTTATTTATCTACATACGTAATTCGATAATACACAGTCACAAACTTAACTCTTGGAGCGGAGTACTTATTGAAAAGCTGACAGTCGCTTCGCTGTTTAAATGTTTTCCACATATTATGGAACACGAAATTTTATTTTCGTGTTTTCAAGACTCCCGATCCTGGGCAGTTTACGTTTTGTTTTCACCTATAACATTCACTTTAATATGATTCTCCAACTTAAATTAAGATTTTCAAAACGTAAATGTACAAACGAAACACAGTGCGGAAGTTCAAACAAGCATTACAAACTATAGAAATAAAGCTGTGTTAAGAGAGCACAAAACTGTGCACATTTGCCTTGTCCACGTCCCTAGTTGTGCTGTCTACAAGGGCAGACGTTAGACCGTCTCAAATATTGCGATTGGGTGTGGGCGAACTTGTTTTTGAGCCGCGTTCTACTATGGACCTCATTCAGTGACAGACCGGAACCACAGGCAAATATGTACACTTGTTTGTTGTTAAACACACTTGAGAAGGGGCCACACCCTCTTGAGGTAAGCGAGATGTCAGGACGCAGCGCACGTGGTAGTTTTTACACGTTGTCTGTTGTAGTTTAGTGCTGTCTTCCACTGAAGATCTCATCTTCCCCTCACACGTTGTACGACATCAATAGTGGAGGGTTGTAATTTTGCTATGGGGTATTGTTCTGTCTGTACCACCAGTATCCCCTCTCACAAGTTCAAAAAAGAGACGACATTCACGCCCCATCCCCCGTCTCCCTCCCTCAAATTAGCATCTAAATCTAAAAGTCTCCCCTTGTTGGAAGGGTGGTTGGGCGAACACAGGATGGGTGTACTGAATGTTTAACGAGTTCTATCAGAACAACCATCCAACCACCGGTTCTTGGCTTGATGAAGATGGACACTGAAGGCTCCGTCTCTCAGCTTCATGGTTAGAGAGGTTTTGGGTACTGCATGAATCCAGTAATTGTGCGCCTGAAATATTTAAACGTTCTTGCATTTTATGGAGAAGGAAGGCTGAAGAAGAAAAACAGATTGAAACATGGATTAGTCATGTCTGTTGCATGAGTGTAATATATCCACATGGGCATTTAATTATCCCATGACTAATGATATGCAGAGAGGTCAGTTTGTGTCAGCAGAGTTTCTCTAGTGGTCACGTATAAATCTATCACCTTATTTAGCAACGGTTCGTCGAGTTTTTCCGGTACAGGCCAGGAAGTTCTCCGAAAATTGATGATTAAGGCAGAATCGATTGTGTCGTGCAATTGGTGTAACTATCGAGGATAAATTCGATGCATTTGAACTTTTTATTAATTACATGGTCATTAAGAAGAGAAGTATGTGGAATAAAGAATGCATAAGGGCATATTTTTTCTCATGGCACAACAACCCCTAGTGGGCCAGGGTCTCCTCATTATCAAGGCTTCACGATCATACTCAGACACACCACAGTCGGTAGGACTTCTCTGGACGAGTGATCAGCCCGACGCGCAGACCTCTAGCCTGCCTGACACACAACACTTGCAAGAGACAGGTGTCCATGCCCCCGGCGGGATTCGAACCCGCAATCCCAGCAAGCGAGCGGCCGCAGACCCTCACCTTAGACGGCGCGGCCTCTGTGGTGGGCGTAAGGGCATCTGCAAATACTAATTAACAGAGAACTTTATCATTTCCGATGTAGTTTGACCAAGTTACGAAACCGTAATAAAGGAAATGAAGTTACAACCGAAGATATAGCTGTGTGTTTTCTAGCATTTTCCACACTTCAGAAATTTTGGAAGATGAATGTTTCAGGTACGTTCGAGGTTGCCTGTGCTCCAAATTCGCTTCACAGCCAAACTCAAACCCCAGTTAACCAACCGTAGATGTAGACGTTGTAGTCCGTAATCGTATTTGTTTCAACTGTAACTGCATATTACGTAACATATACTTCCCCAAACAACCATCACTAAATCTGTTATATCAGATTTTTTGTACTTTGGTGGTTGTTTGATGGAATATACCGTAAATGTAGGTGTTTCATTTCCGGTGATTTTTTCTTGCAACGAGACACTGTCACAAGTCTTCACTATTTCTCAACATTCACATTTATAAATATTTCTTGTAGGCAAATTTGCAGTTTTGGCACACAAATTATAACTTATACACCCGCAAGAGAAGTGAGGAAACCACGTTACTGAATTTGATTGTGGAAGCCATCAACTGTAATACTGAATTTTTGTCACTGCTACGTGATGTTTTAATAATAAAGAGAGCTGACGATAATATTGGACTTTATGACAGAGGAAGTAACGCGAGGGAGAAGACAATTATGTAATGGGGAGTTTCTTAATTTGCAACTTTTGCTCAGTTCATTTTTAGGTGTAAAACCAACGAAGATGGTATGGGGTGCGACACGCGGCGCCTTTAATTAGACACAAATTTTTGTCGGATACAGTAAAGGCGTCTCCCATATCACATTATAAAGACCGCTGGGGAAGTGGAGTCTACGCATTCATAACATTGACAGTAAGTAGAGGTGAGTGGTTAGCTTCACGCTTTGGCCACTGGAACCCCGACAGAACGGTCCAAACTGCTATAAGCACTATGCGTTTGTTGTGCACCGTTGAACAAGTCAATAAATAAATATATTTGTTATCTTTCTGTAAGAAAGAAATTCAATTGCGTCACGCAATTTTTTCCTGAGACTAGGCTATATTACGACACATAGCGGTACCTTATTTTTTATTGAGACTAGACTAAATTACGACAAATAGCGGTACTTTTTCATTGAAACTAAGTTATGTTACGACATATCGAGGTATATTATTTGTTATTGAGGCTAGGCTATATTACGACATACAACGATACGTTATTCGTCATTGAGACTATACTAATCTACGACACATAGGGGTACGTTATTTGTTACTGAGACTACCCAATGTTACGACATATAGCGGTACCTTATTCGTTATTGAGACTAGACTATATTACGACACGTAGTTGTACTTAGATACTGAAACTAGTCTATATTACGACTCGTGGCAGTACTTTATTCTCTTACATTCTGAAATAAGATACTTGTTTCTGCTTCTCCCATAAATCTTATCAGAGGCAAAGTGTATTTTTTGTCTAATAAAGTTATAGAATTAGTTTTAAGTATAGATTAAGGTTTCAAGATACTGAGATTTAGTTTCTTACGTCTCATATCGATATATTAAAACACAGGATTGGAACAAGATTTGTAGGTGGAATTGATATGGTTTTGCTAGAATAAAGGTAAGAAATGTAAGCCATCCCAAACTAGTAACACGTCCCTCCGTCCAATAAGCTTCTCTTATCTGGACAGCATTTATATTACTGTAGAATATGTACTGCCGTCCTAAAAAGACATCGACCGACTCCGGAAATGGATGAAAATGAGAATATGTAAGACTATATCTCCTGCTTCCAGCAAAGGACAATACCCGCCGAAAATAGTGTTCAGAGAATTTTACACAGTAGTGTTTCAGACGGTTACAACTTGTTGCGTATACCTTAGCACATCTACTGCGGTCGTTCTTTGAATATTATGTTGGGCGTTGAAGTACGAGTGTTCTGTGTGAGGTCCGTCTGTACGTCTGCGTTGACTGTTATACTCCTTGTTTTGGCGGTCTAATGGTCGCAGTTCTGCTTATCATCTGTGCTGCAGTTTTGCTTAATTTTGATAGCTTATTTCGTGAAAGGTTGCCAAAATTTGCAAAGTAACGTTCTTAGATATAAGTAATATGTATAACTTTTCAAAGCAGTCATCTAGTTCCAAGTTACTTTGCAGCTGATGCTCAGTCAATCATTCAGTCTGTCGGTCCGACCGTCTTGGCGTCGAGCCCCTATTTGAAGCACTGAAAAGGAAGAGTGAAAGTACTTTTCTTTCTTGATATTCCCCGATTTCCGAAAGAGTATATCTTCAGTACGAAGATCCCCAGATTTCACCCGTTTCTCCTGTTGATAGAAGCTTTGAAGATGAAGAGGAGTATGGAGCACTGGTCGAAAGCTGCTGACATGTGAAGCCGCAGTCCCAGTACCACTTTGCCCTCCACAAAATCCACAGGGAATGGACGGGGCTCGAATCCAGACTGCTGCAGTGAGAGGCCGACCTGAGCCATTGCACGGCCATAGAAGCACTGAATTCATCTAAACGGTATATTAAGACATTTGCTACCTCACAGAGAACAAATTGTCTCCATAAGTAAGACCAACCTGTGTCAACATTAAATATCAACGTGTCAAATACGTAATATTACTTAATTGACATTAATTCAAAATATCAGCTTACCTTGTGTGTCGCCTTTATAGGTGGAAAATTAGTGGTTGTTAAAAACGCGCTTTTTTTTTGTGCGAAAGCCCCTTTAATTTTTACTGTCTCTTTGGTGAGAAGGACATTTTTAGAAACTTCACCCCTCGCCCGATTCTCTTGGAGGTGTAACAGGGTCTTCATTAATCAGCCGTACGGACTTTGAGGCTGTCTTAAAGGTATAAACGTGGTGGAGCACTTGTCATGTGTGCTGTAATTTAATCAGAGCTGGGGATAATGACCCTGAGCAATAAGTTATGTTTTTGGCACGAGGTAGCAGCGGAGGCAGGTTCTTATCTGTGCCGACTTTGGCTTATCTCGAGACAGAACCAGCAGTGCAGTGAGACCCTTCTTGTGTCCTTACGATGCCCCTGGGACACCGTGCTGGCCCCAAACGCACAGCTTACAGGTAATCTTACTTTCTCCGTCTCTTTCGTACCTCTATACCAAACCAAACTTCTGTCTGACTTGCCGAGAGAGGTGGAGAGAAATGCTTGGAATGTATTCGACCGGAAACAAAGCTTGTTTCTGGAAAGATATACCGTATGAGATGGGAAATTGTGTTGTTATTCTGAAGTATGATATTGGAGGTTCTTTTAAGATGGCGGATGAAGAGATTAGTGCATCCCTCGGGTAAGGAGCTATCTAAAAGTATTAAATGTAAGAGTTTTAGAAACTTTGTGGTGTTATTGGCTGCCAGTCCTGGTGATATGGTGTGTGTCGGCTTGTTCCTGGATTGTATTGCTACAGAACTTACAGTTTTCTTATCAGACCAGTGTTTTTTGTGTGTGTGCTGAAACGTACTGCGTTGTTATAGGCTGAAGGCCACGAGGGAAATAATTTTTGTGTTTGCTGCTGCATTCTGCTTACGAGTCTTAAATTGGAACAGGAAGCTGTTGTGTGTGCTTTCAGTTCTACTAATATTGTGCGTTGAGTGTAAGAGAGGGAGACCAAGTAGCGACTGTCCTACTGTACGAGAATCCGTGGAATTTACAAGAGACTGCGGGATGTGAAGAGGCGTAGTTGACTGGCAGCACCGTGCTCTTATTACAGTAATATATCCACAGGCCTATAAGACGAAGTGGGTGCCTGTATAGCTCACAGTATAGTAATTAGGCTATGGGCTATGGTTTTCGAATTCCCGCGGAACAAGAAATTCTTCTGTTCTTCATAATATCCACACTGGCTATGGGGTCCACCCAGCCTCCTATTCAGTGCGTACCGGGGATTATTCCTGGATGCAAAGCCGCCGGGGCGTGAAGTTGACCTACGTCTAGTGCCAAGAAGACTGAATGGAGCTTCACCTCTCCTCACCCTACATGCCTTTATGACGCGGATAGGGACAAATGTTTTTGTAGGAAGAAGTATGAGCTCTTAACTTTCTCCTGTAGCTGGGCCTAGAAGATTCACTGCTTGTCAGCATAATCCTGTATCCATTTGTTGTTCAGTCTCTACATGTAATTATTATACCCGCGGTGTGAAATCAGTTTCTGCTTCTGAACGTGATGACCGCTAACATATACTGTCCAGGATCGTGTCTGTAACGCGAGGGACCCGTAAAACTGGCGTGCCTTGGCTTGTGAAGCGGCTGATGACAGACTGAAGGAACGAGTAGCAAGAAAAGATTGCTCTTCGCCACTCCGGCTCTGGGGCTCATCAGACTGGTAACTGGGGATCTTCGTAATTTATAGTATTCATTGAATGTTATTAGGGTGACGAAATGAAGTAGTATGAGATGGGGAGGACGAGGCGGGTAGCAATGCTGTGGCTACGTCTTTGGCTTCCGGGGCGAGTAATCACAATGGCCGCCCCTAACGAATTATGAATTTAAAAATTCCATTTAATGAATTATAATTTATTTGTCTCAATACTGTAAAATTTTATGAGCGAGAAAATATTTTTTATTTAAAATATTTAAAATATACGCTTCGCCGCCCCCTGTAATACACAAACTTGAGTCATAAATTGTGCCAGAGTTTTAAGTAAGAGAAGTTAAGTAAATGTTAGTTAAAAACAAGGTAACACATATTGATGACATCCCATTTAATAGTTCTGCGAAACAAGTAAAGGAAATGATTTATTAGCCTTATTCGTTATTTTATGTAATTAGCTGAGTTCTTGCAACAGCGTGGTTTTAATTAAGACTCCTGCAAATGAAATATGTAAACTACTTCAAGAATTTTATTTTGCAAATCCTTGACAGAAGAGAACATTTGCTACCCACCTTCTATAGAATAAAGAAGTGCGACCTTTGTCTTGGGGCATGAGATTGGTTTAGTTTAAGACACTGATTATCAGAGACATCTGTTGAAGAGAGTACTAATTTATAAGGAGTAGTCCTAATTATGTACCGTCAGAAAGTCTCTGTCGAAAATTGTTAGCATTCAGTTCATATTACGAACAGAAAGTCCAGGAAACGAACTTGAAGATCTGTTCTTTAAATTACGGAGTTGTAACTTTCTGCATTTGGCGTATAGTAAATGAGGTTGTCACTGCGAATAAGTTCGTGTTTTTATGACTTGATTTTTATTTCGAATCAGGGAGCAACCACAACCATGTCACAGTGATTTCTAAAAAATGTGCTAGTTGCATTAAGTGACTGTGCTACAGCTGTTTTATCACTGATAACGTAACGTTTGAAGGAAGAATAGCACTTTAAAACATTTGAAGCACGAAGTTGATGGAATAATATTGAAAAATGTAGTTTCTACGAAACACTGCCTTTCCATTACGAAGATAAACGCAATGATGTTGTTTAGGACAATAATCGCTGTTTCTTTTTCATAAACTCATACGAAACCTGCAGATACAATAAACGGACAGCGAGTGCTTCTTAATTTTACGTCCAATGGTACATGCAAGAGATACAGTACTTTAGAACTTTAAAAATTATTTTTTTCTAATAACAGCTGATATTTAGAGCATGTAAGCAATCACACAAGGAGAAAGGCTTATGACATTGATTCAACTTGTAGCTGAAAAGAAAATATATTATCTTGAGATTTGTAATAAAAATCGCCTACGAGTGTAGTGATGTCAGTTTAAAATTTACCCGACAATTGTTTATTTGTTGCAAAGGCTAAACTGGTTACCGCATTTGCATGCTATCCATGCCCTGCACCTGGACTTCTGATCGTTACGTTTATTCCTTGTGTATTTTGTGATGTATTTGTAAATAGACTGTCCCAGTTATTTTATACGTATGAAAGAGTTTCTTGCTTCAGTGCAGTGTTTGTTATATTACAGGAATGTAACAAGGTTCAAAAGTAGTTCCTAGTACCAACAATACTTCCCATTTTTACTGAAAATCCTTCCGTTTAGCAACACAAAGCAGAATTGTTACCACACTTTTAAAATTTAAAAACGTGTGTCTGTACAGATTAAAAACGTTTTAGCTGTAAAGTTAAGCTTTAATCGCTAACACAAAGGGACACGAAGGTAAATTCACAGTAATGCGAACATGAATAAATAGGGTGGTTGTGACTTACTGCGCCTGCGCACGTGAGTCTCCGGCGCAAACATACATACAACACATCGCTTGTAAAAATATTAGATTGTTTGGAAACTTAGTGACTTTCATATTGAACAGTATTTCTTTTTCTAATTTGCTTTAAGGAATTTGAAAAACAGGCATTTTGGAAATCCTGCTGCTATAGGTATCTAGGCGCCGATCCCAGTGGCCGCGCCGTCTAAGGCGTTGGTCTGAGGTCGCTCGCTTGCTGATGTTGCGGGTTCGAATTCCGCCGGGGGCATGGATGTCTGTCTCTTGTGATTGTTGTATGTTGTCAGGTAAAGGACTGTGAGTCGGGCTGATCACTCGTCCAGAGGAGTCCTACCGCGTGTGGTGTGTCTGAATGTGATTGTGAAGCCTCGATAATGAGGAGGCCTAGGCCCGCTAGGGGCTGTTGCTCCATGGGGAGAAAAAAATGGTAACTAAGTAATTACGGAGAAGAGGATGACGTTTAGTAAGGCCATTATTACTAGAAACATAGGGTGACGTTGTGTAAGGTTAGTATTACTAGAAACTTGGTCAGGGTGACGTTTCATAAGGCTAGAAGTTCTAGAAACTCGGAGTGACGTTTCGTAAGATTAGAAGTAGTAGAAACTCAGGGTGACTTTTCGTAAGGCTAGAATTACTATAAACTCAGTCACGGTGACGTTTCGTAAGGCTGGAATTACTAGAAACTCAGTCACGGTGACGTTTCGTAAGGCTAGAATTACTAGAAACTCAGTCACGGTGACGTTTCTTAAGGCTAGAATTAATAGAAACTCAGGTAGCTCTCTGTCTCTAACGCGCTGAGTTACTGCTAGCACTTCCCTGTGTAAAGTCTGCAGAACTGCTAGTGATTCAGCGATGATGCAGTTTCATAGTTCAGTAACTTCAGTAGGAGGCGCAGTTGTCTCCATAGTTTGAGGAGTCGCTGTTGTGTCCGTATGCAGGAAAGCAGTTTCTTAGTCTGCTGAACATAGAATTGTATGCCGTTGTTGTACATGAATGCCAGAGAGAAGTTTCATAGTCTGCGGCACATAAAATTGTAGGCCGTTACAGCTGCGGATCTCTCATTACATAGTGCATAGAATTCTATTACAGTCGGTAATTCAATTATTTAGGAAATTCCTTACCTTAACGGAATCCAAGCTTTCGTCGTCATTTTCACTGAAGCTTGTTGTTTTATTCTATTCTGCGCCACTTCGCAGACTCATTTTACATACATCATTGTATATAACATGCATATAGAATATCACATACTGTTTAGAGTTACTCTTCGACATCTGTAGAAAAATAAAGAGAGAGAGAGAGAGCGGGAGATCATATACGAGTAAACTAATAAAGAACTCGTCGGCATTAATATTTCATTCGTCAGGGATGGGCAGAAGGATGAGGTTATGCCACGTGTGTGGATAAGCTGTACAAAATTGATTTAGGACGCTACACAGCACTTCTGTGCAGCAAAGTATCCTATTATTTAGTGTGAACTTTACTGAAGTACCCTCCCATTCTGCTCTTTTCTTTTGTAATGATTGCAGACCTCTTGGCATATTACTTCGGAATACATAACGATTCCTAGTAATTGCACACACACAAACACACACATATATATGTATTACATATGTTCGTGATAAACGTTTGTGTGCAATTAATGACTAAGATGCATCAGTAATTTGGTGTAGGCCTACTGTACTCGATTTTATTTCCAGTTTTTAAATACGGTGAGTAACTTCCATTGCTGCCGCAGTTTTTTCTTATTTAAAATACAATAAGAAATTCTTAAGTTATTTTTATGAAGTCTTGCTCTTATTCTGTTACACTTCAATATCCTTTTATATCGATGGCTGATTGTTGATATTGTGTTTTAAAAATTTTTACTTGTCCTCATTTTTATTAGTGCTTTGCGAGGTCACATAACTGTTTCAAATCTCAGCTTCATACTGCTTCATAATTTCACCTTAGCGTCGTCAGCTTCTTTCAATATAACCTTTTAAGGCCCAGTGGTTACCTTGTGTATCAACACTTTAACATTAAGAAGTTCTACCTTTTGTTCGCGAAGTGTATTTCTATGATTCTTACAAATCTCAGAACAAACAGCGACTATTTCCCTCTGCAGCATTAACTGATTGGTTTTTATTATCGATATGCAGTTTATTTACTGCGCGGTATGGACTTGGTCTTTAAAAGTAATTCAACATAATTTGTATATTTAAAGTGTTAATATCAATCTTGTGCTTTGCTAGATTACACGGTAAATGTCTGTTCCAAAATTTATAACCGTTAAATTTCAGTGCGTGTTCGATTCTACTGAAATATCGGACCAGAATTGTTCCTCGGTGTTGTATTCTATCAAGTGAAACGCGATCAGCCTAACAACTTGTCATCCCGTCTAGTGTACGAGTGTATGTATATATGTAGCTCTGTGTGAACAAGTTCTGGTCTTGACACTTCTTTGTCCAGAGAACTCTGCTTCTGCAAATTGAGCACATCTCAGCGTGTGTCGAAATACCATGTCCATTTCGATCGAAGCTGAGAACAAAGACCAATGGCGTTCCTGACATAGTTGAGCTACCGGAAGATGGGTTCCGCGTCTTGCTGTGCGTCAAGGGAAGAACTCGCAGTGAGGTCTTTTCTCCTATGACCTATATTCTGGTCCTACGTAAGGAAATGGCACCGTCTTAAAAAATGTTTCTCGAGCATGGGTGTTTTGAAAGACGAAGGGTTTGGGGGATAGAATGAAGGAAGGGAGGAATGAATCGACTGGAAACTGTTTCATATAGATGGCAGTGGCCAGCCTGCTTCTGCTCCCTTGCCACCATTGAAGGAACAAAAATACTGGATAGTGTAGAAGGTCTTTTCTTCTGCTAACCTGCCAGGTTTGCTGAGCACGCTTGGGGAAAATAGATACTTTTTCGTCAGGTTGGCTTCCGTCCAGGTATCAAGCACAGAGAAAATGTTCTGCGAAGATTCATCTTACACCAGTCGTCGTTTCCTTAGTTTGTTCTTTTTCCTTCTTCTCTACGGTGCAGACAAATCATGTGGAAACTGCAGTGTGAGATGCTTGCTCTATAGGGAGATTTCCTAACCATTTTTCTTTGCCGCTAGCGATATCCAGATGTGTTGAGCAGTTTGGGCCAAGCAAAGAGGAAGTGTGGATGAACGGGTTAATATTACTTCGCGGAAAGGACGCTTAAAAAATGTATGAGTGGGATTTAGGCAAATCGATTAACCCTGTCTAGAGAAATAGTGGTTTTTTGTATTAAGAATAAAATGAACAAATGTGTATATTGTACGGACAAAATGAGATTTTTAAATTTATACCGAGGACACTCTGTTTCTACCACTGGGCTTTGAAGTGTTTATTGACTTACTTACTGAGAATATTAATAATAATGATTTATTAATTATAATAACTGGTGTAATTAATACTCGTATGTCGGTCTGCCTTATACACTAAATTTAGAAGATTTGATCAAAACTGTGTTACGTACCTCGTATTATTTCTGCGTTGAACATACGGCAAGGTAATGAATCTGGCAGCGTCATAAAACGGAATGGAAGGCGTCTGATTAGAATACTGTAAGCGCGAGTGCATGTGGACAGATAAAGGTAAAGCAGTCCCATACAGGCCTTGGCAGGCCCTTAGGGCTCCAGGAGGTCGAGGCTCCTAGGTTTTTAGACAATCGGCACATGAAGGTGGTAAGGTTGTCAGCCTTACGCACCGGCCGCCTTTACCCCCAGGAAAGATTCCTGGTACTCATTTCTGTTAGAGGCTGAGTCGACCCCAGGGCCATAGTGTGACCGAAACAATTATGTCACTGAAAAATTCCAGTGGCACCATAGAGAATCGAACCCGCGACGTTCCGGTTTGTAGCGCAGTGCCTCAACTGCTCCACCGCGTGCCCCGCATGTATACAGAACTTAATTTCATTCGACTACGTACAGAAGGATACAAAATCTGGTTTACTGCTCACATGCATGCTGTCATCACGAAGGGGAACGCAGGCAAGACGTGCATCATGGGATTGGAAATCGGAGACTAAAGATACATGCTTATTATTCTTTCTTTTATCTAATCATTCCGAAAAAACTCTTATAATATAGGACAATTATGATACATAAGAATAAGGATCATAGAAGCTATGAGTGGAAAAACACCATAAAATGCATGCAGTTTATGACATGAATTAAATTTTGCTTCTTCATATTGGATGATAAATGAGGTAAGATGAATCGATTAATCAATGAAATTGAATAAGAAAGGGTGAATAATTAATACAATAAATAGTCCTTGTAATTTGTCGAAATAGTTTAAATGTAAACTGTATTACAAATTTAGCATGTCAGTCATTTAACACAGGGATTGATGGTTGTTGTCTGGCCACTACCAATCAAACATTTGCTTTTTTTTTCTGTGACATATAATTGTGAATATATTCGAACCATTTCGGGACCTCTTTGGAAGGCAGGTCGACCTACTAGAATAAGCGACATAGAGCAGAGAAAGAAAATATTCACAAAAAGGGACGCATACATTTCCTTCTCTTCATTCTCCACGTGTTATAAAAAAAAGCAGTGGTTTCAAACACTCCGCAATCCGCAAAGTTAGCCATTCTCTGGAGTGTAAATTTCTTCCGCCCTTTCTCTCTCTCACACATCTATAGAGATATACACGTAAAATTCTTTAGAATTATATAATAAAGCGCTCCTGGAATATATCCTGACGATTATATCGTGAGTCAGTGGAAACAATGTGGAAGGAAAGGAATTCACTGTCACTGCTTACACTCGGCCGACCTATAGAAATTCTTGGTTGTGCGGCCAAGAGCAGGCCTGACTTGGGAGCTGGTATGACCGCATACCATTATGACCACAATACTGCTGAATTATTACACAGCAAGGGTATTATATTCGAGGGGGGGGGGGGAGCTTCTCTTCTGCTATGTCGAAATATCGTAGTGTACGACGAAAATATTGAAATATCCGTTGAATTGCAGATGTGACTAAACTGTAATTGGGCTGCAGTTAGCTACATTGTGAGGAATAAAACGAATACATCGGTTTTTTTCGGCTTAAAATGGGTTTGTTTTTTGTGAAGGGCCCCGCAGCAGACGCTGCGGACGCACCGCAGCCTTGAGGCTTATTGTGCAAACCTGTAATGTGGATGATTAGTTTTTTTCGTTTTTCCTTGTATTGGAGCTCCAGTAAAATGAAATTGACAGGGGAAAACCCGAAGTACTCGTGAAAAACCTGTCCCAGTGCCACTTTGTCCACCACAAATCCCACATGGATTGACCCAGGATCGAACCCGGGCCTCCGCGGTGAGAGGCCGGTTACTAACCGCCTGAGCCTTGGCACGGCCCTGGAATGAGTAAGTCACTTTAATGCTTGACTACCGAACGGTTAAATCTGCAAGTGTTGCTTGACGCTCAGTAGATGCAGAAGTACTTGCAGGCCCGGAGCGGTGTTAACACAGAATGTGTATTCGAACGTTTCAAGGTCTTGTTTACTCACAGTTTATGATTAACTGGTGACAAATCTGACTGCATTGTTTATCGTACTGGTTGCTTGATTTACCCCATATATTTCTCAGCTTCACTTTGTATGTGTGACTGTCAATATAGCAAAGAGTAATTCAGGTTCATTTTCAACAAGAGCGTATTGGCGTACTCGAGTGCAGCAAAGAAAATTTCCAGCCACTATCTTCGCAAATATATGTGCCTCATAAATGTCCTTAGTAGCATGTGCGATGCATGCATATAATGCAGATGAAAGCATATCGGTCCATTGGGCACTTCCGTCTGATGAGATACATTTAAAATGAATGGGCTGACCACAGCTGCTGAGTAACGGAAAATGTTCACTGAAAATTTAACATCCCACGAGCTTTTAATTCCAGACATCACTCTGCGTGGGATGTTTAGATTTCTGTATGTATTACGTTGAATATGCAGGTATAAAGAATGGAACCTGCCAAAAGTGGTGTAGCCACAGCATTTTTAGTGTCATACTACTACTACTGCTACTACTACTATTTCTACTGCTACTATTATCAGTTAGTGGTGGTAGTAATATTAGTAGTAACAGTAGCAGTAACCAGAAATGTTAGGGTTATGTTATTACTACTGCTAATACTGTTACTACTGCTACTTCTTATAATGCTACTACTACTACTATACTACTACTACTACTACTAGTAGTAGTAGTAGTAATAGTAATAGAAAATAGTAAATAAAAAATAATTAGCAGTCTGCATGTCTGTGTGTCACATGGTTTACGTGTGAAGACCAATGTTAGAGCGAACAACTGATTTGTTAGCGCCTCAGAACGAACGGAATCGTATTTAGTGCTTATAATTCCGTCATCAACAGTTGTGTCGCGGCAGCAGTGTCAACTTATGTAACAATGCAACTGTAGCTATCATATGCGGGCTGTTTGACATTTCTAGTACAGCACAACGTATGATATCAGATTTTGTTGAAGTAATGTTTTATAAACACATAAATAGGAACACGACTATCCCGAGAAGTACTGTATTTAGAATGTTTACTGTACGTTATTTGTGGTTGTGACATATGAACTTATTTGAGGGTTGTTAGACATACATTTAATAGCGATAGTGTTGCCATAACTTTAAAGGTTTTAGTTCTTCTGAAACCTACAAAGCACCACAGAAATGGCGAGAAAATTTGTTGTAGATGTACGAGTATTCTGTTCTTGAACCAGAATGCTGATGTCGTTTAGATTCTTCTCTTCTTCTTTTCAAGGTGTAGAAAACCCTCCTGGTTTACCCCGCCTTCCCGATGCACGGTATAAATTCTTACAGTCGAGGGCAGACCATTAGAAACACCTTAGAACACCGACAAACATCCATTTCCCTAGCCGTAACTCCAGTGTCGTGCGCGCCTTACAGCGCTCGAATGTCGCAAGGTGCACGCTGGAATTTTAATATTCATAATTCTCTATTATGTTTATCACAGTGAATACGATTTACTCATCTCATTGATCATCTTCGTCTCGAGACACCCCGTTGATGAAACTGAATTTGTCAGATCATGCATGAACTGGTGATTGCGCGCTGTAATGCAAAACTCATAGTCTGCGAAGGTTACATCGGGTTCACACAGAGCATATCCAAATGATATGTATGTGCAAGAGAGATGACGTAGATCCATTTTGATACCTCTACATGGAATCCATGTAATTATTTATGTAATATGATGTTTAGGAGAGACTTATTGAAAGGGGAAATGTTTTTATATTTATTTATGGTCTTGGGGCAAAAATATTATGAATTAATTTTTATAAAATTGAGGAATGTAGGTAGACATTTATGCAGATTTTTTACATAAAACTTCGTTCGCAAGTGCAATATGTTACAAAAAATACATTACTTATATTTACGAAGCCTGCCGCTATGTCGCATTTTTCTCTAAATTAAGTATTAAGACACTTTCGCATCTCTTGCTGGAGCTATATCATGTTTCTATCGTTAGTGTACGTGATATGCTAACGAACGTTATAAGTACGTGATATTATCGGAGTGCAGTGTGATAATAGACCGTTATATTTATTAAAAGTTTGTTTGTTGTTGTTTTGTGCCTGTCGCTCCAACGCGGAGCATAGGGGCCTCCTTTCGGAGGTTTTTATGGTCATGTGCGTTGATGTAGTGAGTGACAAGCCCACTGACTGCACAAGTTCCACTCAATCCTGATGTGACTGCCAGAGCCATCTGGCAGGCAGTCTTAGGTGAGAAATCGCCGCTGAATTTTGCTTACGAGCATTACTAGTTCTATTCATGCCCGTAAGGTTCTTTTACATGCCGTAAATCTACGACATGGGACCGTCGGCTTTACTTCCCCTCCGAAGGAAGTGGTGCTCCGGATTTTTATCACCCTTAAAAATCCATCGCCCTCGGTCGGGATCGAACCCGCGAACCTTGGGTCCAGTGGCGAACACGCTAACCACTATTAAAAGTTTAATGCTTTGAAAATGACGTGACTTAGCATTTAATTATTTACTTCTACATATTGCAACCCTTATCATCATCATGATCGTTTTAATGATGATCATCACAATCATTGTCGTCATAGTCACTGTTGTTTATTTTACATTAATCAGGACTTTACAATAGTCTCTGTAAGCCAGATGGTATTACATTCTCATTCATTCTGTAGTCTGTCTTACGACAGGTCTGTAGCCTCTTCCAAAGCGAGTTCTCCACAGGGTGCGATCTAGTTTATCTAGTTTATCTAGATTACATTCTAGTGGTTTTAAAAGAAACATGGGCTTATGCTGTGTTACTCTGTCCGACAATTGTTGCATGTCTTACGATTACATTATATTGCATTTTCTGTGTCTTGCGTCGCATATCGTTACTTGTAACTACTTTCAGCGGGTAAATATTTCGATGTCTGTTACTCAGTGTTCCTTAGACTCTTCATTCCTGCTAGCTATTACATTTGAGTGACTCACTTCTTCTTACTTATTTAAATAAGTAGACGTGACACCGTTTTATGTATAGTCAAAATTTTAGCTGACACTGTACTGACAACTCGAAGCTAGAACATAGCTAATACGAAAGCCCACTATTTGACAACATTCTTAGCCGTTACCATCCAAAACAACTGCTCACAAGCTCTCTGCGCAAGACCTGTCCTTATGTTAATTCTGTTTCTTCGATGTTTCATGTGGATGTTTTCCAATATATTTCCCCACCAAAATTGTATGTGTACTTCATGTCTTCTCAATCATAACCTCATGCCCGTCTGGATTTTTTTGCCCCAAATATCTGTATACAAATGGAAATTACAAAGGCTTTATTCAATATTTTGTTCTTCTTTGGTAATTAACAACTTTTGTGGTGTCAGTACTCCAGTGCCCCGTCAAGTACCAGTAGCATTTACTGTGATGACAGCTCCCTTTCATTAATGCACACCATTTCCACAAACAATGCTTTGGCTATAGAGGCATGGCATACAATATTTAAGTATTTCAAACGGCATGGAGAGAATGCTTCTGTCAGTATTTCGGTTAAGTGAAAGTTAAATATTTGGTTTTTGATTCTGTGTGTTTGGTATGTTGATGGTCGTAAGTAAGCAGTACAGTCCAGTCGGAAATCACTGAAGCACCGTACAACGAATCATATTTTCGCGCTTAAACCTTGTCTGGTCGCTGGTCGCTATGAATTACTTCTTACACATTTAAGTCCTTTCGTCTTTCGTCGACCAGTAGTTCCCCAGTTCTCGTTACAGTCCTGTATTTGTCACTTAAGCATATTCTCTTGTGTTTCTCTCGTTTCATTACCACTAGTCTCATGTGTGATTCGTCCAGAGCTCAGGCCATTTGCAGTGGTCATTTTCCGAAATGTAATTCAGGCGGCAGAGAGGCGGGACCACGCGGGACTCAAAATGTCATGTAGTGACTGCCCCCCCTCCCTCCCCAGTATAGCTCTTTCGTTCGTCTAGCCATTTCTGTCAGTGGCGTGCTGTCTGTAAATCCCATGCCCACACAAGGCAGTGCATCAAATACGTCCGCTGGTTGTGTCCCTCCAGTATGTAGTATTTAACGACAGAACGACAAGGTAGGCGGAACTTTCTACGGTAATCTAAAACATATACCTGTAAAATTATTTTTCTTTGTATTTGCCACGTTTTATTAAATTTAAAAAGGTAATAATTAATCTACAGTTGCCTTGCTTATATTTCCCAATCTATACTTTATTTTATGTGTATTATTTATACCAATATGGTGATAACATATGTCTATAAAACATATTTATACTGAATTTTCTAATTAATTTTCCATTTCTAAGAATACTTATTAAAAAGATACTTTCTGGCAAAGGATATGTGTGTTGCCGTAATTATTTGTCAAATATTTCCTTCTCAGTATAGAGATTCCCTATATTGAGACGGAAATATTTGTATAGTGTATTGTGATTGGCCTTCCTGGTGTAAGCATAACTGATTGGCCTTATCGATGTAAACAGAAGTGTGATTGGCCTTATCGCCGTAAAGCAGTACGACGGGTGCTGAAGTTACTAACGGTGTCTGAGGTGGTCACTGTGCAAGCACGGCTTATTACCAGTGTAGCTGCTGAACGAAGTGGGTTTAACTATTCACATAAAATATTTTTTATCTGCAGCTTATGAGAGCTTTAAATGATTTTCTCAGAAATCATCTGTCTTGTTCTTGACGTTGGAATGGAAGCGTGTGAGCGAGCGGTTCCCTGTCTTGTCCTGGCTAGCGTGTGTGTGACGATGGCAGAAAGTGCGGTAGACTTCTGGTCCTATTTCTTATACATAGTCGCCTGTTCACGGATTTGTCTGTTTTCTGTTCCTGCCAGTTTCTTTACAAGCTAAAGATTCTGGTTCAGAGCTGTGAACGTTTTGATAAAGTCTAGCTTGACATACTGTAATATGTTTGTGAGAGATAGTATCTATGTTGCATCAATATTTTGCAGTTCCCTGTGCTGGAAAATGTAAGGAAAAGTTTTCCTGTAGACAGCTGCTTTTATGACCAAAATATCTGTACATGTTATAGAGTAATGGATGGCTACTTTTGTCCCCGTAATAGTTCCCAGGTATCATACCCGTAGTCCTAATGAGGAAATGTTAAAAACATAATTTTCATAGAAGCTTCACGTAAAGAATGGGTCTATTGATTGCTAAATTTTTAGCAACACGTAAAACACATAAAACACATGCAGGCGCTTCAGTATAAGGCTTCTTGTGTAGGAAGTAAAACGCATTTCATTGTCTTATGGCAAAATGAAACAATTATCCAGCGGCCACTCTTCTTTTATATTTCTTTTAATAACTTTTTGTATTATTGTTTGACCACTTGTGTTAAAATACACTCAGAATTTCTTAACATAATTTAAGGCGAATGTCAGAATATTTAAATGTTTCATATATTTAGGCCAAAACCAGTTACTAACCGTTCTTGTGTCTTTGTGCTGAGCTTATTTAAAACTATTATTCTAAAGTTGATAGTTTTCTCCTTTTGTAGCTTGAGTTATTGTAATTTTCGAAATAAACCTTAATTAGAACTTTCCCTTTTCATTTACAAACATTTATTTATTATTTAACAACCAACTAAATGCACATTTTATTTCAAACTATTTTATAGTTTTGTTAATTTCTCTAAATTCCCCTACATATGTTTCGGTCTGATTTCAGACCATCTTAGTTTGTTGTTAAATATTGAATGAAAATGCACGGTGAATGTAAGATAAAATTTATTTATTACATAGGATGTGTTTGTGTTATGTATGATTAAGCGCTCTGAGGTTCTGAACGCAGTGGGTTCCAAGTTTACGTTTCGAATGGGCACGAACTTTCGGAAGATGGAGAGAGCACGTTTCTCCGAAACCTTGTTATCGACATGTCAAGTAACATTACTTCACGTGCAAGATTGCAGCAATCTTTAAAAATAACAAGCTTAAATATTTTTATTCGGTGTGTAATTGACGCAAGCCCCTTTAGTATGAGGCACTCTGTTTAGAACTGTTACTTTTAGTATTTTATTTAAATTGATTGAAATTTTGAGACTTTTTATAATAGCGTGTATGTAATGAATTGCGTAAGAAATAACTTATTTATCTGAAGAGTAAAGTACGTGTATAATCATATCTTTGTTGGTCATTGGATGTAACAACAGGAATATTTACGGTTCTCTGCAGTGCTTTACTCCTACCCTGGAGTATCGCGTGAATATGAACACCAGCGAAGGATATTGTTAACTAACTTCACTGTTCAGAGTTCTTCAGAAGCTTACTGTGTCACACCTGGTCATAGAATTCGTACGCCATTTCGGGAACCCGATATTTCATTCTTGCGTTAACAAGACCGAGCCACTGGCCCTTCATCGTGAGCTACATGAATCCAGGCCATATCCCTCTATTTATTTGAACACTATCATCTCATGTATGTCTAAGTTACAGGACCAGTGTAAATGTAAACTCTGTACTTCTTACTGAGCACGGCTTGCCACTCTCGTTCAGTGTGCGATGTGTGCTTACTTTCGAGCTAATGGGTGTCATAATATCGTTATAATGAAAGTATGAGAAAATAAAGAGCGCATTCACATCCTACTGCTGACAGCAACAGTGACACAAGTGTACGCCTTCAAAATCTTCAGAAAAGTAGACAAATGATGTGTAAATATCATTATTATATGCGGGTCAGAATTTTCGTGCCGTACGTCTGTACAGTTGGTCGTGCAAATCAGTTTGCGCTCTGGCAAGCCGTTACAGTGACTTTGTTGAACTTGGAACAAGTCCCACTGCAGGGTAGCAGCTAGTCGTGATGTGGTTCTTAAAATATCATCGTGTGTGGGATTTCGCAGTCGGACTTAATAGTATTGCCACACAATACCCTCTTACATTACACGTAATGGTGCCTGTAGTGCAAAAATCCATATGTCACCAACAGAAGCCGCGTTGTGGACACTTAGAGCACCCTTCGTGTGCTCTCCGTATTGCAAACACTGACCGCAAAATAAATAGAAACCACGACACACCTCTGTCGTCAGTACGGTGTCATAGGTACATGAAACATGTTCAGTGAACTTAGAGAGTTTGTGATCTGGCATGTCTTTAGAAATGATAGAAGGAGACATTCAGTTACAAATACTAATGTATGAAAGAACGTAAAAGATGTTGAATTTGTCTACGATTTCCTGTTGGTTTGCAGTGGATACGAGACAAATTAGAAACATCACTACTTTAGTATGATACCGTTTTATTGTAGAATATAGGCCTGCGCTTTATAATATTAATTATATTTTTCGCGTGATGAATCCATGAATCCAAAATATATGGAAATACGAGTACGATGATAAAATACACTCGTCAGAACTGTGCATCAACTTACTAAATGTTTCAATGAAATTTCGAACTTCTCAATAGAAGCCACACCTGGGAGTTTTTAAAGGCCAGCGCCCTGTGTGTAAAGAAAAATTGACTTATAAAACTGTAGAACGCATGGAGAAGGAGATAAATGATAACAGAATTTTTGTCGGGAGAAATGAATGGAAGAGACTGCCAGGAGACACGTAAGAGTGAATTAGAGGACAAAATTGATATTGGTTTTAATGAACTAGTATGTTAAGATATAGATCGGATTCCTCTGACACATAATAGGTACCAGAGAGTGACGCATGTTCTGCTGATATACTACCAGCTTATCAAACACTTTGGTATAGATTCAGTTATTTAATAGAAAACAGCATTTGATGCTTATAAGGATCAGAAGTTTGTAAAGAACAACAGTTGAAAAGCTGAAGATGATAAAATGCAATTCGAAGAGTGGCATCAAGAATCGAGCCTCATAATCTGAAATGGATTGCAGGTGTTACTGGTGATCTATAGATTATAGGAAGTGTGAACAAGATTTCAAAATTTCGAATTAAAGTGATGAAATATGTTGAAAGGATGAAGGAACATGAGAATTTTACGTTACGATTCATATACTGAAGACCAACAAAAGTGAACTTAAAGAGGATGCAAAACTCTAGTGAGTTTCCTCCAGAAGAGTGGAATTTTAAGGAAAGGAAGACAAATGAGATGTGAAGAAATCACAAACTACACTTTGTCACGTACGCTTTATACTCTTGGTTATTTTGCAATTGCACATAAGTTATATGAGCCTATTTTACGTTACGTGCAGTACGTAGGCCACATATATCATTCGGTACTCTGCAAAACTCAGGATTCAAATGAATTGGTTGTTTAATACTATTTTAATCACGTAATTGTAAAGGTCTGCTAGATTTAGGATCAATTAAATTCTAGACACGAAAGATGCTAATTTTCATTAGATTACTGATTATCCGAACTAATTTGGGATCTGTCGGTTTGTTTCAGATAGCCAGAGGACAGCGGAATAGAATAACAAATGAAGCAGATATGTGCATATGACTGTATTTCACTGTGAATTAAATGCGAGTAATTACTGCCATAAAATTTGTTACTTATTTAGAAGTACTAGTCTATTCTTCTACAGAGCTTTTCTTAAAATACGCACTACTGAAACGATGAACTTGCTTGTTTATTATAAGCGTGGATCTGTGTAGGCCTGTTGCAGGTGGCAAAGAAAAACTATAAAGAAGAATAAAATCAGAACAATGGAGCCGAATTAAGTTGCTGCGCCAGTTTTGCTTGAAACATTTAAAGATTTTAAGTGCGCCAGTTACTAACTAATATTGTTTACTCTCGGGTGACAGTGGTTTTGTAATTCTTGCCGCTTGGCTGTGAAAATCCAGTTGTTACTGAAATAAAATAAGTGTGTCAGCAGAAAATGAATGTAAAGATTAACGAGATACGCAGATCGCGAGGACAAATAATTTCTGGTTGCTCAATGTGATTAGAATTACAACAGTACATTATACACGTTGGTTACTGTCAAAATCTAATTTCAATTCTGTCAGTGCTTTCGTTCGCTTCGCCCACGGGTTTAAACACATTATTTGCTATATAATTCAGTTGTCTTTTACCGTCTGGAATGGTAAATTAATTAGTATCTGCAATGAACGCACATATAGCACAGTGGAGTATCAAAAATTACAAGTAACGCACTTGGATAATCTATATGTACTGGAGTACAACTTTAGTTGGAGTACAACCTTGGGTTCTATTTTTACAATAGACTGTAGGACCTCGGACATATTTAGCCTAAAATGCAGAATTTCAGGGAAGGTGGAAAAGACCCTAAGAGCAGCTTTTAGCTTAGAGTATGCATAATTTGAAATTTCACAAAGGTGAAAGTTTAGATTATGTCCGTCTGGGATGTGACACCGTGTAGTTTTAGCGGGTGGTTACAGACGTTTCAGAGGAACTTGCTGCAGGTTGCTCCGAGATATTTGTAACAACTCTCTAGATAGCAATATCGCTTAGTACACATAGTCAATCTGCAACGTGTAGTAGAATTTATAAATGTAGGTGTCTTTCCAGAGTTTTTAAGTTCATGATATGCACCTTCACAGAACTCATAATTATTTTAAACTGTCTCTCAAACGTTATTTTATATGAGACTGGATCACAGTGCAATGTTTCTTATGTACAGTGCGACCGAATATAATTTCTGTAACAGCAAAAGGTTTCCTGAGGATTTTCAACAAGCTTTATGCTTATGATGAAATAATGTTGTGAGCCTCTCTTTCGGCATGAAACTGACTACAGAATTTAAGCTTTTCGTGGGAACTGAGAGCGAAGGCAGAAAAGGAGGAAGTAGCCATCGCCTCTTGGAACACTTTCAAAGGAAGTAAGTTCGGGGTGACGTCCAACACTTGACAGGCTAGAGAGAGCAAAGTGAGAAGGGGGAACAGATGACTCCATCACTCTCACAAGACCACAACCCTTTCGTGCTTTCACAATGCTTAACATGAGGAAAGCATCCGATGGCTCTGACAGGGAATGAATCACACAATGACACGTTGAACTGGAACTTATGTCTTGTGACACGGTGGTCTCGTGGTTAGCACGCTACTTTCGTACGCCATGAACTAATTTATTTAGCGTCAAAACTCACCAGATTTTGTGGTCGAAACGACGATAGTGGCGAGAGATATCTGACAAATGTTAAATAGTGTAGATTAAAACCGCTGATTTGCCGCTCATGTCCCCTAACCTCAAAGTTTCGTATCGTGTCTTGTTTGTAAATTTTACGTTCAAGAAAGCACAAAACCTTTAAAAACGGTCTCAGTGCAGTAGTCCACACATCAAGGGCCAGATTTTTCATAGTTATAGTAATTAGAGTGAATTTTAATTATTAATTTATTTCGTTTTTTTGTTTTACAGTATAATTCCTTGTAAAAAAAGATGGATATTTTTCGAAGATTTAATTTCTATGTGAAATATTAAGACCCTATGTTACGTGCCTATAGGCCGATCGTACCGCCGCGGAAGTTTGAACGGCGACCATTTTGTAATTGTCTGTGGCAGGAAATTATAAATTACAACAAAACAGGCGGTGTACGTATAAATGTAACATTGAGGCGCGTTCATGTAACCCCTGTTGCCGTGGAAAAGCAATTAGTATTACATATTCTGAGTGTGTGTATATAGTCTTAGTTATCCAGCATGCAAACTACATGCGCCGCATTATGTTGTCATCTGTGGCCTGACTGACTACCATATTTTTCCACATTATCTCATAAACGGCACGATTTTCGAAAAAAAAAAGTTTTTTAATATAAATGTGTTTTGATTTTCTTTAAAACTTTTGTCTCAAACATTTATTGTTTTAAGAAGCATTAAGTGAGATATAAATTCATATAGGCCTTCGCGTAAAGTACCCGTCATTCTTGTCAGATTTTAATGAAACTTGAATTTTTTCGACTGATTTTCGAGAAAGCTTATCAAAATTCATGAAAATCCGTCCAGTTGCAGCTGAGTTGTTCCATGCGGATGGGCAGACGGACAGACAGACAGACAGACAGGCCGAAGCAAATAGCCGCTTTTCGCAATTTTGCGAAGGCGCGTAAAAATATAACAGCCTGCAGCGGTATGTTATACGCAGACAGATCCGCTGAAGCCTGCGGTATTCCTCGCCACTCAGCAGCAGCTCTTCCTTGATACGCAGTATTTGTTCATATTGTAAAGTAATGCGTTATTTATGCCGTAAATCATCAACAGGTAAAGATTGTTGCTGGACATGTAGCAAGCATTCAGAAGAAGAAAAATTATGCTCACTAAAGGAAAATAAGAGCCCAGTTGGGGGACTTAGCAGATGAGATGTCGATGTAGAAACGGATCTTAATTAAGTAGGGACTGGACTGGCACCTTTGACTTACGATAGAGTGCAGTAATCGACATCATCGTCTGCGTAGTAGTAGTAGTAGTAGTAGTAGTAGTAGTAGTAGTAGTAGTAGTAGTAGTAGTAGTAGTAGTAGATGAAAGCACTACGATCACTCTAAACATCGGCAACTATTTGTGAGTCTACACGGCCTAACTTCCAGAAATCGTGAATCTTCGGCCGCGTACAGAATTTCATCCAACCAGAGTCTTTACTAACACCACCGTGAGAAACTCAAATCCCGCATTGGGTTTTTTTATATTGCTTTCGCCGTACATTTTCAATTATTATTCAGTAACCAACAAATGCACAAACATTTATGCATTTGTTGGTTACTGAATAATAACCCGCTTTGGGTATTGCTCTATTTATGTTAATTTATTTCGTTCTAAGTTATTCCACTGTTGTAGGTATCTTTTCTTGTTGCAAAAAAGAATTCATGACTTTTATGTCGGATGCCATAGCGTTCCATTGAAACTCGACACACTTATGCAAACAAATCATCAAATAACAACCCCCGTTTAAGTAACTTCAGAATCGTTAATTTCCCCAGCATATTTCAGCTTTACGGATTTAGATAGGGGTTATTATAGGCATTTACGTTTTGAAGCTTTACGTCCTCATATAAAGTGCTGAACTCTTATATTATGACCACAAAAAGTAATACATGTCTTGACAGGACTGTAGTTAAATTGTTTTATGAAATTCTTTAAACAGTTCAGTCATATATACGGCTGTGTGACTTGAGTATTTGTATACATGTATTAAAAGTTATTAGTACTGTGTTTCTATGACTAGACTGTTTTGTATCGCGTAGCTCCTGTAGTATACTTCAGTATGATCAGTTGTCTAATCACAGAAAATTTTCTTAACACATTTCTTACGTGTATACCTCGTATCTATTTAGTTAGGCGTTCTTTATATTCTGCACACAAATAAGCGTCTAAGACCTTATTGGCTAAAGACAGAGGCAGCAAGTTCCTCTGAAGAAAAAAAAATTACCACTCGACACTTCGTTATATCACAGAATGCAGCAGTATTGTGCATGTAGTGTGTGTGTTTTTATGTATATGTGTGCTTCGTACTTCTTTAAACTTTTAATTTTTATAATTCTATGTAATATTTACTACTGCCCGTAGGCGTATGTGGGACATAATAAAGCAACAAAATTTTAGGAAAAAATAAAAAAATGGTAAGGGCAAAGTACCAGTAAAATTAAGAGCAGAGGAAATGACATGATGTAGCAAATATACAGAAAGGTGAAACAAATATTGACGACATGACAAGGAATCCGTAAAACAGACCGATGATAAGATGGAAAGAGTACTGCACAAGCCCTGTCTACCGTATCACACTCTGCGTGTTATTGAAAATGAAGACGCGCTTTGGAATTCATAACGTTGCGGTCCACACTGAAATATCATATTTAGTAACTGAAGACCGGTGATTTGGGTGGTCCTTCTTTGTTTTTGTCTTCCCTGCGTTAATTGTGTCGCTGCGGGAGGAGGCTTGCTGGATTTAGACGTCGGGTGTGTCGGTGATGATGGGTGGTCGACAGAATGGGATCCCTACATTCTGGAGCAGGAAGTGACGAATGTTCAAAGCTTGTTTGGCTTGAGATCAGTATCCAACAAACAACAAAGAATGCACGTGGTTAGTACAGCAGCTCGCACGAGATGGCAGTGCGCCTCACACAGAACAGATACCAAGCTTTTTGTGACGAATGCGTCATTGTTAACGTGCGGGCGCGCATGAACAATAAACCTGACTGATTTACAAACTACAGAGATAGGCTTACTTTTGAGTAGCTGACAGACGCTTGTCTGGTAAAGAGTCTCCTTGCCTTCAATGGAATTGCAACATTGAGTGCTGTTAAATTGTTCATTCGTGACACCAACAAATGCACCTTTGACCTATATAAATACAATCATATCGCTCCTACATGTTTCGGTGTTTCTTACGCCATCCTCAGGGAGCTGTACACCACGATTTAAAAGATACAAAAATATAATGGATTAAAAGTAATTGATATTATATTACAGTATTCTTGTAGCTAATGTAAACCATGTGGGTTTCACAAACTGTGATTAAAATAGTATTTATAAAAATATAATATATTAGAACAACAACAGTAAGATTTATTACGATATTTTTATTAAATACAGTTAAAAGTTGTATGTTGCTCTGTTGTAGTTCTTCTTTGTATACAAATATCTAATTTACCTTCGATCCCTTATGGATATCGTCCCTGTATGATTGTAGTGACTTCCGTGCAAAGGGTGACTGTTACAAGGTCACAATAACATTGAGTGCCGTACTCACAAGGGCCTGCCAGTTTACCACACTGAACCTGATGCATCCGGTCCACCACAGGGCTATTTGCACGGATTTCTGAACCCACAGGGGGATTTCTAGCAAAATATCGTACAAAGTAGGCCTCATCCGCTTCCTCAAATGTCATTGCTGATTTGCCATTTTAAATCATTTTAACCATTCCTTATTCGATACCAAATCATTTCATGAATTATTCTCTTTCTTGATAGAAGCAAATAATGAACCGGTTAACATCAGACAGCACTGAACACAGTGGAGGCAGTGTCGGCCTCCAGAATGCATGCATCTCGATTGTAGAACATAGAAATATATATAGCATTGCCTTACCCACAAACTGTACATTTCTAATGCATCAATTTCTAGTCTTGTTTGCCTGCTAATATTATTATTGCTATTTTGTGTTAATTTTATAAAGTACGTGTTAATAAATTACAGATTCCATATGTGTTAATTTTGTTGGATATAACCTCAAAGTTTTGCAAGGTCGTCGTACTTGTCATGCAAAATGGGTATACCTCCGTGCTACACTTAAGATGCCCAGCAACATTGGTTCATTATTTATCACAGTAATATGACACTGTAAGGAAAAATTTCTCACGACCTTTTTCTTCCTATTTATAAAGTACAAAATTATTACCTTAATGCATATCACATGTTTGTTGAAGGTTTATTTCAAGACTTGCCGTTAGTGTCGCTATCATCGCTTTTGCCTTGCAAGTTCGCGCGTCATTCCTGGGTATATGAAATAAAGAAATTTGGCGATTGTTTGTTACAGTTGCATTATTTTCCTACAATTTTTGGTTAAAATCAGTCAAATTGTTCAGAAGCTGACATGGGACACACACACACACAGCCTGATCATTTCATAAGACTACTTTTCTTTCCCTTTTAAGAAGGCAATTAAGCTGAAATAGTGCATCTTGCGACATAAATCCATAGCGGTCTTCGACCTGTAGATAGCGCATGCGTACAAACAAATTTCCTGAAGGAAACGTAACGCCATGCAAATGCATGTGGGGCAAGATTTCAATCCTAGTCGAACTTTAATGTTCCCCACGTGCAGTGAACCAGTCACCAGGAGCCACTTATAAACGACTGTGTGCATATATTTTCTCCTAACATGGCCCATTCTGAAAAAAAGGGAGGAGGACAGAAAGGGGAGTAGATTTTAATCGATATTTCAGCTGGTAAATGTGTTGCAGTGTTTGCGAAAGCAGTAGCTCGTCTCGTTCCATTCTGCACACACCATTTCCGACCTGAAAAGTGGGATATTTATCCACAGCTCAGGGAAGAATGAAATTGAAATTCTAATACTGTCTGTAGCAGTGTTAAATGGGAAAGTATACTATAAACGTTAAATCTGCTACATCTGTATGGAAAATATTAAATATTTCTCTTGTGGATTTCAATCTCGCCGACAAGCTACCACACAAAGCCTCTGATTGAAATTCGCAGCACCTTTCAAAGGACACAATTTGTGATACAATCCCTTACATTAAGAATATTGTCATCTAATCACACTGGTTTGAACCACTAGTAATGCAGCTGATGCAACAGCCGATAAATTTATTCTATGTACCTGGAGATCTGTAATTTCAAACAAACTATTAACACTTAAGGAACAGATAATTTGTAAAATACCGGTTTGGATTGTAAGATTGTAAGGGGCGTACACTGCAGAAAACCTGGTGTTAACAGGCACAAACCTGGAAATATGTACTGGTGACTCAAAAAAACAATGATAAAAAAAAGCTGTAAGTAATGCCAATGCTTTTAAATGCCACATTTCGTAAAAGAGTAAAAATAAGCTTCAAATAGGCTTCAGATCATATTTTCTGCTTGTCGAATATTGCCACAATTTTTCACAGAAGTAAACACAGGATAAAGCTATCATGTTAAAAAAAGTTCTGATTTTGTACAACGTGTTTAGACGGTTAACTTTTCAATTGTAGGCCTTATAATTCATTAATATGTTTTAGAAAGTGTAGAAGAGGCAATGGGGGCGCTGTTGATAGCGACCAAAGCAATAAAACCTGTGAAAAAGAGGCTCATTTTTTAATTACTCTTGCCTGAAAAATATATTTCAACAATAATATTTGTGTCAGTGTGTTCTTATATACCTAACTAGGCCTACTTCAATCGTTGGAATCATTTTCCAAGAAGCTGGATATTATATCTTCATGGAAAGTTGTACTTACACGATATACCAGTTCCACGAATCGCTTACCGCCATGGATGTTTTGTCCTGCATTAGCAAATATGTTAGCTGCAGAGAGTAGCTATTCTACTTTTGAATGCCGGAATTAGAGCACAAAATAAAGGCTGCACGTTATATCTCGTGGGGCTTTCATTACCATCCTACCGCACTTGTTTTCTGAACTCCTGGGTAGTAGACGTGTAAGTGAATAGGGCTACACAACTCACACCATACTAGAGGTATAAATGTTTAAGCAAATTTATTAAGACTACACTGGCTGTACACGGAGTATAAAAACTGTGGTATAATGACGTAAATACGGACGTTTCTGTGTCACATTTCAACGGAAATGTCGGGAAGTCTGATATATTGCGGCGTCATTGTCACGTGGTGTCTCTTACAACAGGTCTGTAGCCTCTTCCAAAGTCAGTTCTCCAGAGAGTGCGATCTAATGCTTCCTCTTTCAATTTCCGGCATCCTTTATTTTCCTTAAGGTCATCCAGTAGCTGCTTACGTCTTCTTCCTCGTCTGCCGGTCATTTCTATCCTTCCTTCTAACTTTTAGAATTTCTTGCAGGATTTCTTTGGCGTATTATGCAATAAAAATAATGACAAAATTTTATGAATATCAAAATATAAATGGTCTGCGTTCTCGACGGGTTTGCGGGAGTTGAATTGTTTAGTAGCATTTCCAATTAGGGCAGTGCTTAATGCAAGGAAACCTAACATCATATACCTATCTACGGACTTAGAGTTTCAAAATTAATTTTGTATTCGAGCATTCTAGTGGTCTAACATGTGAAACCTGAAAAATGATTTTATTAATATTATTAATGTTACGTTATTGTCATCATCATTATCATCATCTGCAAGGATTTGTTTCCTGTTGGTAATTATATTTATATTTAATTAATTTATCGGTTAATTTGCTTTCACACTGCAAACAACTAAGGGAATTCAGAACAACTGTTTGTATTTTTGATTCGTTTCTGTACCTACAGGAGGTAGACACCAAATAAAAAGGCAAAGCTATTATTGAACCCAATACCAGTGTAAGATGTAACAAGAAAATGCGAAATTTGCGGCTGTCACATTTGTGACTGCAGACTTCAGTCTTGTGGTGTTTAACGACGCATAGACTGATAGAACTCTTCTGCCTTGAAGATGAAGGCAGCAGGCTTCTCTTAAACATATGTAAATTTATACACTACTGCTTGTGCGTTACAGTCAACAAGACGGTAATCTCTGTAGTATGAACTATTTCTTGGCACACACAATACACACACACATTTGGTCTTCTCCTGCATTAACCACCTATCTAATTCCGCTTTCAGAGGCCTTATTCTACAGCGTCACTCTTCCATTACTTTGTAACAATCCACTTGTTATTCGAGTCTGGCTTTTGTATAATTCAGGGACTGCCTGATTATTTGATGAGTGCTGTTGATATTTTCCCTTATAACACAGTTACATCGCGCCATAAATTACATTAGGGAACACTCTTTTTTGTTACTAAACGTGTAGCAAATTAGACTGTTTTGACTTTACCGGTTGCACGATAACAAAAATTACATCCAATAATTTTTAATACTTGCAGTTGTTTATTGTCCCCTGCTTTTATTTGTATCCAGTGCATATGAACGTTGTATATGCATATATATTAGTTCTTGCTTGACTCACTACAGTTACTTTATTTAAATGAGAATGAAGTTTTACTCACTAGAACAAAATATTCTCATTCTCAAATGACACACAGCCTTTTTTCTCCACTTCTGCAAAAATTGACGAAGTGGGCCTTATTGCTAACGTACGTAAAAATTGCCATTATAATTTTATTCATAACTGTGACGTGCTACAAAAATTTGTGCGTGTAGAGTTGGAATAAACTTGTAAACATCAGATTTTGTTTAAGAAGTTGGTTTTCTTTCTTGTTACCATTACGTTATTTGCATGTGTTACTAAGCGACTGTTTTATAATTGTCATTTTTCATCCTCTTTCGAAGTTATATACGTATAATTCTGACTGTAACTATATGAGCGCAAGGAAAGTTCTGAAATTTTGTGTAGAATAACAGACAAACTTATTGAGGCTGTTGTGGCTATGTAGATACAATCGTATGTTATTTGTTAGTTGTTCAATCGGCTTATAATTTACTTTACAAAGGTAAGCTTTAACGCATGGGAAAGAACAGAAATGCATTCAAGGTTTTGGTGTGAAACATTTGGGACAAATACTGCTTTAAAGAGATAGGCGTAGGCGGGATGATAATGTTAAAATTCATCTTAAGTAGCAGGACGAGAGAGGATTAAGAGGAATTTCTTGACTTGCTGAGAAACTGATAATTTCTCAATGTGGAGTCTGTTTCATGTAGTTATATCTAGTTACTGCGCTAGTTAGTTTTAACAACTTTCATAGTTGTTCACACACGCACTTCTGGGTAGAGAACCGCGATACAGCAATATTTATTGTGTAAATGTATTTAGTACTGGCTCATATAATCCTGTTTACTTGCAGAGACACAAATGCCGGGGGTACTAAGCAAATTACCGGAACATTAAACAGTTATTGGAAATAACATTATTTTGCCTGGCGCGTGTTAGGAATTTTCCCATAGCAAAATCCATTTCGCATTTTTACATTGTTGAAACACGTTTTCTGAAATTACATTCTTAATCTGTCTAAATCCAAGCGGTTTTAACCTGATTAGAAAGGCTGTTCTCCATTATGTAGCCCACAGAAATTACCAGCTTTATCCCTCGAAGTTTATTGAGCTTACTTAAAATTGGAATAATGTAATGCAAATTAGTGGATTCTTTCATACAAAATTTCAAGATAATGTGCGGAAGTTTTATCGGCTATGGTGAATTCGGTTTTTTCTTAGTCTATTTTTTCTGTGGCGCAACAGCCCAACTCGGGCCTAGGCCGACTCATTTTTGAGGTTTCTAGATCACACACAATTAGACAAATATACCCGGTAGGATTTTTCTGAACAACACAAACACAAGAGACGGTCATTTATGACCCCAGCGGGATTCGAACCCGCAATCCCAGCAATCGAGTGGCCGCAGACCTACTACTTAGACCGCACGGCCGCCGGGATTGGTTTTACACCATGTAGGCTTTATTATTAGTCACTGTTTACGAATAACTGCATTTCTTGCTTAATTTTTTATGGCTCGACGGCCCTATGTGGGCCTAGACCTCCTCATTGTTGAGGTTTCGAGATTAAAATCGCTTAGACACCACACTCGGTAGGACTCCTCTGGACGAGTGCTCGACCCATCGCAGAGACCTCTACCTGACAACACATAACAATCTCAAGACAATCATCCATGCCTCCGGCGGGATTCGAGCCCACAATTCCAGCAAGATGGCAGCCGCAGACTCACGCCTTAAACCGCGCTGCCACCGGGATCGGTTCTTGCCTAATTAGTCTTGCATATGGAATCGTTAACTTGTGGGATACATGGAATTTCTAATTATGACGTCATGTAAGCTAAACGCTCGTGCAGATCAGTTTGGTTCGATTCTTCACAAAGGCAAGAGATGTATCCCTTCACCAAGACGTCCAGACCTATTATGTGGTTCATCCAACCTTTTATTAAGTGGGCATCAGGGGCTATTTCCTCCGTGGATAAATCGGTCGGGGCGTGAAGCTGACCACTGAACACCATCTAGTGTCGAGGTTAAGACTGAGTGGAGCTATACGCTCAATGCTCCATACGACTTCTTGGCGTGCTCAAGGGGGACAAGTGTACCTTTAGCTCTTACCTCTAATGTCGAATTAAAAAAATACGTTTTTTTCAGCCGTTAGCTTACTGACATGTTGTTCAGGGTCTTCTGGAACACGGCATGTGCTGGTACTATTGTCGCTTGTTGCATATGTCATTGCTCTTCAATTTCATGCACTAGCTTGATGTGTGTTTACGTGTGTTGCTTGTCTTCTGGCCCGCTGCAATCAAATATTGGTAACGAACTTGGACCATTCACCATATTCGTAAGACTTGGCCCTGTGCGACTTTTGTTATTTTCAAAACTGAAGACTACTTACAAGGGCCACATATTTTAGGATATTTTCCACATTCAGGGACATGCGGCGAGTCTCCTGAAGAGCATTCCAGAAGAGATTTTCCAAAAAGCATTTTGAACGGCGGACTGACACCGACTAAGTGCCTTTATTACCGGGAGAAGCGTTTATTTCGAAGGTGGTTATTGGTGTGTCAGTAATTAAATATGGCTTTTGTGAGGGCATTGCAGAAACCTAAACATCACACCTTGTACTGAGTCTCCGGTGTTTTACGTCAGAGAAATCCTGTTTGATTTAAGAGTACGTGTAGATGTCCTCTTCCTTATCTTCACTTGGATTCCCCTTCGTCAGTTGCTTAATTTACTATTACGCCTACACACGGTCCTTGCTCATTATTCAGAAATCTACAATCAACTGAAAGACTCCAACATGATTGTAAGGTACTTCTGACTATAATTTAACTATAGACAGCATGCTTTATTCAGCAAAAGGGCCGGTTACAGAGTGGACGAATAGGGTTTTATTTCCGGCAGGTACCACCGAGCCCAGCGATTCCTATCCGATGTGACTGGACGTAAATCGAACGGAACGCCAAGCTACCCACTAACCTTGTTCTAATGCTTGAAACTACATTTCCACTTTTTCCATTTGTCACGGTCTGGTACTTAATTATGTACGGGCCAGTGTATTATTATTATTATTATTATTATTATTCGTATTATTATTATTATTATTATTATTATTATTATTATTATTGGGGCACGCGGTGGCGCAATTGCTTCAGGCACTGCGCCCCAAGAGGTTTCGATTCCCGATTGTGTCATTGAAACTTTCATTGACATAATCCTTTCGGTCGCACTATGGCCCTCGGGTCGACTCAGACTCTAACAGAAATAAGTACCAGGAATATTTCCTGGTGTGTAAAGGCTGCCGGTGCGTGGAGCTGATAACCTTACCACCTTCATGTGCAAATTGTCTTGAAATCTGGAAGCCTCAACCTCCTGGAGCCCTAAGGGCCTCTCCAGGCGTGTATAGGGAGTGCTTTACTTTTATTATTATTATTATTATTATTATTATTATTAATGCATAGAATTAATTGAAACTCTCTATCTACAAAATTTAGAGTAACTGTAAATATTAATATATATGGAGTTCTTACTTTTTCAATGCCTTCCGCAGTCACATTGCCTGTAAGTTAAATAATTTGTTATGGCTTCCAGTTCAGTTTTGATTTCAGGCAATTTTCAAACAGTTTTCGGTTAACAGCAGGCAATGACAATTCTTACGAAAAACTGAACCGAGAGTCCAGAAGTCGAAAGGCATTTAAATTAAAGTCACAATGACGTAACAGTCACCGGAGGCTGTAACACGTAGTTATTAATTTTAGTTTAAGAGTAATTTACGTTTACGTGACAGTGAAGCAGCGGGAGACAAAGACGTGTTTATAAGCGAACATTCGAGATCTGTTTTGAAGTAGGTCTAGCTTCTCAGTTTCAAACGGAATCTATAACAAACGCAAAGCTGAATTTATCAGGGCTCATGATATGTGGCTGCTCATTACACGCCTTGTATTTTTAATGGGTTTCTCGAGAAAAGGGGAATCTGGTGAAGGCAAAGTCCCTGTGCAAAGCATGAAGGGGTCTGGTGGAGTGGGGGTATATGCGCCCTCATTCTAAACCTCGGTACTAGATGCAGTTGAATGGTCAGTTACACTCTCTGGCTGCTGTACCGCCGGTGACGAGCACTCGCTACTCACTGAATAGGAGGCTGGATGGGCCACAGAAGCGGTCAGGACGCTTTGGAGACCAAGAAAAATCCCTTGCTTCTGTTAGGATTGAAACCAAAATTCTTGGTTTTTTCAGCCCATGGCCTAGTCGTTATACCGACTACCCTCTCTCGGCTTCCAAAGAAATTTTAAGTAAGAAGTAATACTGGCGAAAGTTACATGGAAATTATCCTAGAACATTTTTAATGTACAAGACTAGGAACCAATCATAACGGGGGCTCCTTTATGCACGTGGCTTGTAAAGTCATAAAGACAGTGATGTAATTGAAGTATTGAAGTTTTGGTGGCTGTTTGTCATGCTCAATGCCCAATGGTAAGTACCGGTGGTGTAGAAGTATGGAGCTCTAATTCTGCGCACGTGGACCATGTATCGTATCATACAACTGTGCACGAAGCACGGAGAGATCCCTCTTCTTCCAGAAGCTTTATAAACGACCTCTTATATATAAATGTATTTGCTGTCTCTGTCTACCCAGTGACATTCCAACTTCTTCCTCTCTGTCTTCAGTAACCTCTTCTTCTGCCTCCCCTTCCTTAGTGCTTAGTTAATTAAAGTTACACGGGTCTGCCGCGCGTTTACCTCGTTACCCCGCGGTGTTGCAAAGTCCTCGTCCTCCTCACTCTCAGTGGTGGCCAGGTGGCGACCGAGTCTTATGTGGCTCCATGCGCAGAGCAGATATATAGTGAATTATTAACGTCAGGTGCATTCGTTTTGTTTTGTACACAGGAACGGTTTGCTGTAATGAATCAATTATGTTTCCGACGTTAATAGATTAAATCTGTCACTGGAAGCGGATAATAGAATATTCGAAATGTGGTTTCGAACTACGTTAACAGATCCGTGACGGAAGAGAGGACAAAATATTTACATACACAAGAAGCTGCTTAAAGAGAAAGATCATAATAAAAGTGGGATACACCCTCAAAATGTTTATTGCTCTTCAGTTCGTAACCACTTGTTTTTATCCCAGGCACTAATTTTGCCACTCGTTATATGGAAGTGTTAAACGCGATCCCCTATTTTGATGGAAGGCTTTAACACACATGTGCTTAAGAACAAAGTGAGAATAAAAGTATATTATTAAGATTGCTTTCCTTAAACTGATTCTCTACGCTCTTACGATGGGATTTTTATATAGTGTTGTGAAAAAATAAGCGGTTTTTATAATCGAAGACAAAACTTTCGAGAAGAATCGTATGAGTAAACACAGTAGGATTGGCACTGTGTTTTGAGAGCCTTGAAGGCTTATTGTGCAACCCTGTGATGAATATGATTAGTTTTTTTTTTGTTTTTCCTCGTAATGGAGCACCGGTGGAATTAAATTGACAGGGGAAAACCGAAGTACTCGGGGAAAAAACCTGTCCCAGTGCCACTTTGTCCACCACAAATCCCACGTGAACTGACCCGGGATCGAACCCGAGCCTCCGCGGTGAGAGGCTAGCGACTAACCGCCTGAGCCATGGCACGGCCCGTTTTGAGAGTTAGTGAGACAAAATCGAAATGATTTCGTAGATAAACATTTATTTTAACAAACCATAACTGCTGGATGTCGTACAGTGCCTTTCATGAAGTTAAGATAGAAGAAACTGTGATGGAATATCTGCCCACTGAATGTTAGTACGTTCGCTTCGTGACTCGAACAAGAGTTTTGTTTATCCAGAGCATCAAGATCGGTTTTGGGGCTCACCCAGCCTCATTTTCAGTGAATGCTGTGTGATTTTTCCCCGGGCCTATAGCTGATTATTCATCTCCATCTAGTGCTGAGGTTACGAATGAGTGGAGCTATAGTCCTACTCCCCCATATACCTCTGTGGCGAGCACAAGGACGTTTTATTTACATTACGGTGGCTTGCAATTGTCGTCTTCATTTATGTATATTCAAAGCTGTTTGCCTGTAAATAGACTCATCCCTTTTTTTCAGGTTTTTGGGCTACCGTATAACGTAGCGAAGCACTGAGATCCTGTTTATACAGTTAATTAAAAGTAAATACTGCAGTATCTCCTAGCAATAACTGTTTTCAATTTCGTCATCACAATTATTGAGTTTCCAGTCAATAATCTATTACTATCATTTACTTATTGAACTTTGACATATTTTCGAAATTATTATTAGATAGACCTCTTTTGATGTGAGCCATGAACACACACATTCTAAGATTCCACTGCGCCTATTTCTGTTATAGATAAACTGTCTTACAGCATTAACATTAACCACAAATGGTTGTTTTACATTTAAATTCCAACCTCTTCTTGGATTTTCCTAATGACATTTTCTAAAGCAGTCGTCAATAAAACATTTACTTATTTCGATCACTTCCGTTTTTCCTAATTTTAGGGCCAGTTAATGCGACATAACTCAGTTCCTACAGCCCTTGTAGTATTTGTATTCTTGAAAAACCGTGTATTGTTTTTCATAGTTCTTCCAGTACTTTAACCGAGATTAATAACTGTGAATAAATTGTAGTTATACACAATGAAACACAAATTTTTATTTTTATTAATAAACAGCTTCTAACAGTAAATGTAGCAACATATTTGGAGATAATTAATCATCTTCAGACTAATATGGTAAAATAATTAAAATGTTAAAAAATTCTAAAATTGTGTGAAATATGAAATAAAGCTTGTCAATTTTGGAATTAGAACTCAATTTCTTACAAAAATATTTACGGTATAGACTGCGGAGTTAGACCAATAACTCCCTGTACTCGTATTTACCCTTCTTATGAACGTTAACTGACCCTAGTGTACCTAAATTTATACAGTAAAGCTGTGGACCATTGACCACCATCGCGTTCATTGCCGTAATTTAGCCTGTTCTACCTTCCTTTATTCTTTCGATTTCTTTCTCATTGGCCCTCCAACATATATTCTTATACATGATTTGTAAATAGAAGCAGGTTGATTGTGTCTGTCATGTGTTGTCATGTATTAGATAAAATAAATTACGTACTAATTGTCTCATGAGTCTACAGAACAACGTTGTAAGTAAAACTGAAATAACATCTTTATTTCCTTATACCTAGTATAAGCTTTTCGGGCCCGCTGGTTCATCGTTGTCGTCGTCATCATCATTATCATCACCATACTAATGCGTGTCATCGTTCGCACAAACCAGTTACGGTACCAGGAATATATTTCCATTATTATTACCTTTATGCAGGGCATTTACAATTATATACCTGAACCGAGCCATTTTTCTAGGGTATACAATGTTGCAGCTATCCTGTGTTCACAATTTGTGGCACATGTGATGCAATTTCCCATGATAAACACTGTATATTTTTATATTAGCACTTCCCGAAGTATGTTCGCAGTGCCCTGTATGGCTGTTTTTGTTTAGTTCCTTGATGTCGTGCTTCCCAGAAGTGTTGCTTAGGCATTTTCTGAATGGTTTTGAGATGGTCCCAGTTGCTCCTTATTAATCACTGGTATCACTTTTTTACGTTCCACATACACTATATTTCTATTATTAGGTCTTCATATTTAAAATCTTCTGGGCTTCTTTATCACATTTTTATCTCCTTAAATTTCAATGTCTGTTAACAGGCATGTTTCTTCTTTATTGTTACGGATAATGATGTCCGGTTTATTATTATTATTATGTCTGTTCATTATTGCTTGAAAGGAATTAATGTGTTTTAAAATTATGTGATAATTTAAGTTGAACTGAAAGTGCTTATTTAATTGTTTTTTCGTTTTATTTTTTCAATGTTCAACTTACATTTTATAAAATTTTAACTTAGTGTATTTGTTTTAACATCATATCGACCACACAATGTTAATAATATAAATATGTGCGTGGTGTTGTAACTGGTTGGTGTGAATAATGACATGAATTAGCCTTAAGATGACGCGGCGAGGTCTAAAAGCTTAATCAAGGATGTCAGGTTCCATTGTACTTTCACATACGAAGTTGTTCATGTACACTGAGTGAGACGTACAGTAGATAGTGAGAACACGACGTAATACTGTCGCCTGTGGCCAGTTATCGTTCAAAGCAGCTATTTAACTTTTTGTGGAATATGTTTATTTCTCTTATCCATGGTAGTTTAGCTTGCCACAGCCGTCAGTAATCACATTCACCATCACCACTATGTCAGCTTCATAACTGAAGTTTTACCAGATAGCTGTAAATCCTTGAGTTGTGTTCAGTAGAAACATTGAGTTGTCTTGTTATTTACTTGCTGTAAGGAAGTTCTCCAAGAATGGTTCTGGCTCTAGCATTTATAGAGAGTTTCACTATTAAAGTAAAGGTATTTCGAATGAGGCCATACTACAGCCTGGCCGCCCCTGTCCTTCTGTACTGCAGCTACCTCCTGGCAACCCTCCATTCCCACCACTGCTGCTCCCAACGGTTACTCCTCCAAAACATAGAGTCTTACGCAAATTAACAGCAAGACTAGATTATCCGCTAAACTCATTAATGTAGCAGTACCGTACTGACGTTGGTAGCTCGGGGGGGGGGGGGGCAGCGTGTAGCGCCCCGAGTCTTCGGATAACATCCGCTTGGATGAAGCTGTTAGTTTCTACCTGCTTTAATCTCTCTCAGCCGTGTCTTTACGTAGACGCCAGTCTGTAACCTCATAAAATAGCCAGTGTTTGGCACTAACTTGCCAGTAATGCAAGGTACTTCTCTAAAGGACAGATGATCCTAATGATTTTTTTTGTAAAACGACGCCTGAAAAATATATTCTTTAAAATAAGGTGTGAGGTTAGTGAAATGTATTTCATAATTTTTCTCCAGCCGAGCAATTGTTAAATACTCAGGAAGTGTTTAGCTCTTGTCGATCAATTTGATCTCGCTCTGACAGATATGAAGTGTTTAAAATTAGTTGCAGTAGTACCTTACATTCTCTGAACATATTGACATCAGTTAGGGTCTATACCGAGTGCATCAACGAATTTGTTTTCCATGCGCAATAGCCCCTTGTGGGCCAGGGCCTCGTTATCGAGGCTTCACGATCACACTCAGACACACCACACTCGGTAGGACTCCTCTGGACGAATGATCAGCCCAACGCAGAGCCCTCTACCTGAAAACACACAACACTCACAAGAGACAGACACCCATGCCCTCGGCGGGATTCGAACCCGCAATCCCAGCAAGCAAGCAGCCGCAAACCCACGCCTTAGACCGCGCGGTCACTATCAACGAATATTTAATACTTAATAATTCCTTTCCTACAAACATGTTGGGAGGACGTGGACATGATTAAACTGGCTCAGGATAAGGGCAGGTTGTGGTCTTTTATGAAAGCGATGAAAAACTTTTGGGTTCCGTAAAATGCGGGAATTTCTTGAATAGCTGAGGAGCTATTAGCTTCTTAAGAACGACTCGGCTTGCTGAGTTTGTTAATTCGTTTCTTACAAGCTAGCTATTTGGATATTTTACGTTTATTTGAAAGGGTATTTATTCCAATTATGTTGACAGTAATGCATTTGTTGTTTTAAATTGTGCAGCCATTGTTTCTAATCTGAAGCCTTGTCTTATGCTTAAAGAGAAAGGGACTCATTAGGATTTCCTCTGGGCTGGTTATGGAATGTATCTCTTATCAGTGCACATCATGAAGGTGTATTGGGGAATGGAGTTATACATCGACGCGTATTTAACCTAGGTAAGAGATGGAGCTCAGTGGTCAGCTTCACTCCCTGGCCGAATTATCTCCGAGAAAGAACCCTCAGTACCCACTGAATAAGAAGGTAGCTGGCTTTGACATAGAGAAAATTATTTTGTCTGTGCCTGCATACTCGGACTTTGATCACGTTGTCTTGTCACTGCTCTGAGATATCACGCCTCACAACTGGTTTCACTGGTGTCTATAAATTCGATCTCAAAACGGCAAAACAGCAGCGTAATTGTGAATAAAGACAGGACTGTCCATATAATCGTGCCATCCAACATGCACTTCTACAACTTCCGGTAGTGAAGGCAACTAACCAACCTCGAATGACGCGAGAAATCCAGTTGAGCTGTGACTTTAACATGACGTTCAGCAGACACGGGTAATGTCTTGCCGAAATCGAACTACGAAATCCAAACAAAGACATGGGATTCATTCATCTCACAGTAATCGAGTTGTTCTGATAACGCTGGCTGATGTCACTCTTGTCTGTCGGGCTGTCAATCTACCGACATTCTATCTGGTTCACTGTCACTCGCACTCTTAGAACATGTGACATCAAATCAATTTCCAAATTTCCTAAATTAGCTCTCCATGTTTGAATGGCAGGTTAGTATTTACATCAAACAGTATACACAAGAAATTGTGACATTTCACTAGTCTGGAGAACTTCACCCTTCAGTCAAGTTCGTTTATGCTTTGGTTATTTAGATTTGAATGAGATGGTCTTGAATGGCGCAGTGGCGAGACTGAGGGACAAAGATGTCGCGGTGTACTACAAGACACTGATACGGAAAACCACTAAAAGTATTAGCGAGTATATGAACAAGTTGGTTCAGGTTACGTGCGAAGTGGAATTGGAGGCGTGTAAGAATGACAGTCGCCAGACGGACTTGCACGTGGAGTATGTATTAGTCGAAGGTGCTGTAAGTTAAGACGGTCTTAGAATTTCGTGACAGTGCTATAGTTAATAAACTGGACACTTTTCATTGTCTGAGGTGTATTTGAGGTAAACGATGTTGCGGGAATTGACCCTGCTGTCAATCGATAATTTAATAGTCCGGCTGTCATTATACTGAAATATGTTATATTACCTTCGTAGTGTGGGTGTCAGTAGCAAAGGCTGGAATGGAAACACAGAACACTTTCATATAGATTAGTCCACTGACCACTAGACGAATATTACCAGCAATAAAAACAAGATGTACCTTAGACATTCGTTGTGTTTATGCATATTACAAGGTAATTATCGATCGCCATCAACACAACTGTTTATTACGTGTTATGAGACGAGTTATACGGCTACGGGTTTCGACCACTAGTGGTCGAAACACGTAGCATTATAATTACAATTGCAACATCATTTTTGCAGAGTAGATTGAGATCTGAAACTACACTGCAAAAAGGATGTTGCAGTTGAACATATATTGTATATTGTAAACACTTGCTGAGACCTGAAACTGCCCTACAGAAATGATGTTGCAATTATGATTTTAATTTTTGCACATTTGAGCCCGGTTATAACGACATTGGTTTATACCACACCTCGTCTATAGCGTCAGATATTCGGTGGTACCAATTAATTCCTCACTTTTAACCATAACATTATTCTGCTCAGTTATAACAACACTCGTTTATAACGACACAAAATATTCAGTCCCTTTCATGACGTTATAACCAAGATCGACTCCATTTTAATGGCCTGAAGATGGCCACTTAGTGGTCGAAACATGTAACCGTGTAACTCGTATCATAACACATAATAAACAGTTATGTTTATGGTCATCGATAATTACCTTGTAACAGGTAATATAATTACATTGTAGTCACGTGAATTGAGCTTTAAAAAAGTATACAGAAGAAACTAGCCGGAACATTTAAGGGTTTTTCTTAGGCCCTCCTATTGCATTATAAATAGATTGTAACTGCTGCCCACAGTCGTTGATGCTCATCGAACCTAATAATTTTACCATCTTGTTCAGCACTAAATTACATTATCTATTGATACAGCGTCGATGGACAACCCAGGATTTTACACGTCATATGTCATTCAAAATAAAATACTGTAAAACACTCAGCAAACAAATGTAAAAATAAAAGGAAGAGAATTCGCATATGAATGTTGTATTTACAAGGACCAACACAGTTATTTACATTCCACTACATAGACTATCGCACTTCAATTTAAAAAAAAATTATAACAGCGAACAAAAAGCAACAACAATCATTTTGTTCGCGATAAACAACATGTAAGTACACAGTAAAACCAATTATACAGTTCCGATAAAACTGCGAGTGATGTAGAAAACAAACACAGATTAATTTGGTTTCTGATTGATCAGCAGACTCAGTCACAGCTTTGTTGTAGCAATGATAATTAAAACGTGTGACCTGATGCGTTCACACACAAATGTAAGCGAAGAAAAATTAAACCATACAGCCAACTGCTGTAATTACATTTCGCTTGTAGGCAAACACATACTCACAAAGTTGTATGGTCAGTGTGGTCGTCTTCTCTGGTTATAAAGGACCCTTCTAAAGACACTGTACCGTAATTCTTCCGTATTCGCTGTGAAGTCTCCAACGGTGCTTGATCACGATCACGGATTACTACGATTATTCGTTGATAAGTTGTCCATTCTGCGTCTTTGCAAGCTTCGCTCACCTTCTCAGCGCCAGCTTCACTCGCTACGTCATCGTCCGTCTCGCTGTTGTACCATCAGGTATTAGCATATTTTATTTTTTCATATTGCCAGCGCACCCCTCTTGCGCCAAGAAAAATTAAATTGTAAATGTAAGTGTGAAACTGTGAAAAGAGGTGAATATTAGCCCTACATAATTCATTAAACGGGTGCCTATATAAATTTGATTTAGTGACTGTGCAATGCCATTTCAGGAATGTGCTTGTGGTGCACCCCCTTAAACCGTCTCTGCAGTTCAGTATCTTCCATACAGAGCTTCCAAAGGCCAGGCTTAAAACGTGGTTGGTGAGAGGATAAATTTGATTTAGTTTCGGACGCAATTGTTTTGTTCTTCGCTCTGCTGCACAATGAATGGAGTTCTTCCACCTTTACACTTTGCAACTAATTAATACATTGACCAACTTATGCACTTAGTAAAATACATTCAGAAGTACAAACTCCTATAAAACTCCTACATGTTCCGGCACTGAGGCACCCCTGATGATGGCACCTCGGTGCCGAAACATGTAGGAGTTTTATAGGAGTTCTATACTTCTGAATGTATTTTACTAAGTGCATAAGTTGGTTAATATGTATAAGAATTACAGGAATATGCACGGTATGAATAACATGAAAATTTGTAAATAATATTTTAACGGTTAATAAATTAATTTATAAAATATTATGCATCATTTTATCGACCCAGGGTAGCGTAGTCGGTTATAGCGACTGGACAGTCCTGTGTTTGAGCCCTGGTAGACGTCAGCAATTTTTCTATTCTCCAAAACGTTCACACCGGCTCCGGGCCCACCCAACCTCCTCTTCGTTGGATACCGGAGTTATCTCCCGAGGTAAAGCGGCCGGAGAGTGAATTTGACCACTTCCATTTAGTGCCGAGGTAAAGAATGAGTGGCGCTGTACTTCTGCCCCTGCCCCACCCGCATTTACCTTCATGGAGTAAACAGATTAAACTTTTACACCAGTTTATCTGTAACTTTTCTATTGGTAGTGCATAAAACGGGTGACTAGGCATGTTCATTTTTATTCACTAGTAATTCTCATATCGTGTATTTAAGCACTATGCTCTTCCTATTGGAAGACGATTAAGCGATTGTTGTTTTGATGCCTTCTTAAAGCCGTATCTTCTATCGTAGACGGAGAAGACACCTATGAGAGGCTGAGGGCAGCCACGAATATAACAAATAAGACGTTTTGAACAACAGAAGAGGATCGGGAGCCAAGAGATGAAACGAAATACAGAAACGCAATCCAAGGAGGTTATACAAAATTGCCACTTGAGAGACAGGGATTACAAGAGGGTCAATTTGGAAATAAGATTGCTGGATATTTTAATTATAACCAACGAAATGTAACTATTGCAGTGTAAAAATAAAACAGCAGTCGCACGAATAGAATTATCATCCCTATACAGCCACTACAAAATGTTGCCTGTTTTGTGTATTTCTCAGGCTTAAATAAGAAAATTACTCACAGAAGTTTGACGTACGCTTTCGGAATAAATAAACTTTTGGCGGTACTTTCCCTTGAATATTACTATAATGTTATCATCATTTATTAGTTGCAGAATCTAAAAGAAAACATGTAAGGGTACTGAGCCCCAAAAGCCACTTTTTTCTTTCGGTCTGGTGTTTCGTTGTTAGATATCGTCGCTGTTCCATCAACAGACACTGAGCTACAGCTTGACTCATTCTCTATTTGCTGTGCAATGTGTCCTTAATCCGTCAATGCTTCCATGTTGTGACTATTGCCACAGCAGAAATGTCCCTAAATCTCAGTGCTGATAATAACATGTGATGTTTAAACTGTACTGCGTATTACTATGCAGTGGTGCCAGCCACTCTCATGACACAGTTGCTTCCACTTACACTTCTTGAGGTGCAGACATCTGCTGCTGCGAAGTTTTGAAGAAGACATATGGACCTAAGGGGGACTACGTAACAGGAGGCTGGAGAAGATTGCACGCCAGAAGATTTATAGTTTATTCTCTGTACCCTCGTTTTATAAAAACAGTTGATGAGATGGAAGATGCAGTACGTATGGGAGTTGAAAAGGACATTATAATTTGATTCGGAAAGCCTGAAAGGAAGAAACCACTTGGCAGATATAGGTCTAAGTTGGAGGATAATATTGAAATTTATCCGAAATAAAGGGATTATGAACTGATTTAACTGGATTAGGATACGTTTTGTGGCGCGCGATGCAGAATACGGTGTGGGATCTTCGAATTCCATAAAAGGCGGGTAATTCTTGGCCATTTGAGCAGCTGTAAGATTTTTAAGGATGACCTTTCAGCATGGTGTTAGTTGGTTGTTATGTTATTAATGTGATAGAATGTAGAATTATAGTACTCAATTCGGCTAAAGCAAAAGCGCGTACAAGGAACAGACTAATCGTACTTGTGATTCGAAGTACAGTGAGGTGATTGTTGAGGTTCTGTTGGTGGTTACTGCGAAAAGTGCTGTATTTCGCGGTGTGGTGTGGTGTAGTCTGGTATAAATTGGCCAATATTGCGGCCTGAATCTTCCAGTTAGAATATTCTTGCACTCTAAGAAAGCAAGAAGCAGGTACCTCTAAAACGTCGGGAAATTTCTGTGAGAATACGTCACATCGTAGAAGATGGTATTATTCACGCACTAGGATGTTGCTGACCCCTTCACGCCATCGGGCATGATTACAAATGCTGTCGTAGCATAACGCTTTTTATATTCGTGCTTCATCGTCTTGTCTTTGGTAGAGGACACTGCGCGGGCTCTTCACGAAGCAGGACACTTCGCTGACACTGCGCGGGCTCTTCACGAAGCACGACACTTCGCTGACAATGCGCGGGCTCTTCACGCAGCACGACACTTCGCTGACACTGCGCGGGCTCTTCACGAAGCACGACACTTCGCTGACAATGCGCGGGCTCTTCACGCAGCACGACACTTCGCTGACACTGCACGGGCTCTTCACGAAGCACGACACTTCGCTGACACTGCGCGTGCTCTTCACGAAGCACGACACTTCGCTGACCCGCCGTGCCCACTGCTGTTACACCGAGTGAGTTTCTGTGTTAACTGTCCACGGACTGTTACAGGTCTACGGCGCATAACGGAATACTTGATATGCTTCAACACGATGCGAGATCTCAGGTTACGACAGCGGTGCTGCTAAATATTGAAGTCTTCTGAGATTTTACGCCATGTCTAATGGTAAATACGTATGTACCGAAGATTCGAAGGGTCAGGCACTCCACAAAGAGATAGCCCTTTTTGGACTGCTTAACCTTGAAGACGAAGGCATTACGATGGTTCGGAATGGTCGTAAGTATTTACCGGTCGACATGACATAACATTCCAGAGGACTTGAAACTTCTCCTTACATATAACTCGAAAATTTGTTGTGTCCTTGAACAGCAATAACAAGGTCCACATATTTTCAAAAAATCTAGTAGCCACCTCAAAATCCTAGGCGCCGGTAAGGTGACATGCAGCAAGTTCCGTACTGAGGACCCACAAGTATTAGGTGCCACCGTACAAAATTTATCCGCCATGGCGGCCTTTCGACCGGGATTTGTGCCGCCCTGGCATGTAATAATGTGTGGGGTGATATGCTTAATCATTATATTTCATTATGGCAGTAGAATTTGACTGAGGATGGAAAGGTATTATAAGACTGTCAATAACTTTATTCTCACATTCTTTATCTGGTCTATGTAGAGACGTCGAACAGAAGAAAGAAACATTTGTGTCCTTACAACTCTCAGGTAGTGCAACCACTCTGCTTTGAAAGGTTAAAGTTTCGTTTGTGCTTTGCTGCTGTGACTAACAGCAAATACGAAGCGCAACATAGGCCTATTTGACGTATGCTGGCATCAAAACATTTGATTCAGAGCAAAGTTAGACAGCGGGTTTTTTTTGGGGGGGGGGGGAGAAGGTCCTCGCAGCAGAAGCTACGGACGCACCGCAGCCTTAAGGCTTATTGAGCAACACTGTGAGGAAGATGAAGACACAGATGATCAGTTTTTTTTTTTCACTAGACAGCGGGTTTACTGGGAAACATCACTGATGTGTACTTGAACTTTCTCCATCTTCACTGAGTATACAAACACGACGTTTCAAAAGCAAACTGCTTTCGTCTTCAGGTGAACTACAATCTTAAGAATAAGTAACAATCTAAAAGAACCAAAAAACCTACAAATTCATAAGTGAGAGACAAAATTATCGAGACCTCTAAGTATAAAAGTAGTGTAAACAATACGCAATATAAAACTGTAATAAAATGAAATAAATTTTCCTTATTAAAACTGATAATCACAGGACCTGAAAAAGCAATAAAATAAAGTTTTTCCAGTAAGATTTTATTTTAATCTTAATATTTGAATGATTACGTTATATTGTTTGATGTGTGAATTGATGTGCTTATTAATGACGTCATTTAATGCGTGTCTAATTTACATAATATATTGGTTTGTGGGATTTATGATTCATTGTTATGTTTTCCTTTGTTTGCAATTTTTTAAATATTGGAAATCTTTCATATTTCCTGAGCATTACGTGTTTCACGAATGTGTCTATGTTTTCTGTTACTACTGAAATCTAATTCGAGTTGTGTAGAGCAGTTTTTAAACCTCTTCTTATATTCCAGAGAGTATGAAGCCTTATGCGCCGTAACTGATGGATACTGTAGCTGCTTAATATGCATTTGTATACATGTTGTTACGTATTTTTGTCTCTGACAATCAACAAAGGCACTTTAAACTCGTTTAGTATTTAGACTGATAGGATGTGTGGTAATGTTCTATGTAAATATGTGCTCAGCGATGAACGCACATCCGTCCATCCGTCTGTCCCTCCATGTCAACGTGTTAAAAATCCCGCTCTGATTTTATCTGTGGCAGTGCGATGCCGATCAGTGAAAATCCTCTCATTAACGAATTGCCTCTACTTGACATAGCTCATTGTGATTGAACATTGAGAGCGATCTGTTTTTACGAAGCCTCTCTGATCCTCCCCTCACCCCCTCCCCTCACGCTCTTCATACATGTCTGCTGCATGCATTACGTTCTACAGCGTTAGTGCTGTTCTGTGTAACACGTCTGGTATTGTTATGAACAGTGCTTTCGGATGACAGCATATTAGAGTTAGCATGTTTGTAAAAAATTTTATGACGTGGTCTGATTTCATTAATTTAAAATGCGCTGTGGTGACCTCGCAAAGCATTCAACTGTGGACTTTTGCAGTAGTTCTTCTATCTCTTTTAACCAAATTTTCTTTAGTGCCGTCAAACAGCGTGAACTCTGTGTTACTAAACGACAAAAATTTGAAAAATAACCTTAATAGAAAACAACTGAGTCTGTATTTTTGAAACGTGATAACAATGCCGTGCTTAGAGAAGTCCACACTATTATAAAGCCTAGGATGGCAGGCGGACGTGTGATTTTTTTGGGCCAGTAAATTTCTGACGAGGAGAAATTGTTGATTTGAGAATCTGCCTAATAAAATATAACCGTGCAAGGGAATGCTTCAAAGCACCACCTGTCCGAAATTGTCAACCATACGAACCTTGTACTTATGCCAGACTTGGATGTGACTCACTCATTCAGTCACTCACGCAAGCGTATTATATATATATATGGCTACGAAAATGTTACGTTCCAGAAGTTCCATCTTTCGGTTGTAACTCGGAACTTCGTTTCTCTTAAAGTGATTTATTTGGTGGTTACATAACCAAGTTACCCAGATATGGTTTAGTAGCATTGTTAAAACGAGTAAAACAATGAAATTGGAAAACGGTTTAACGAAATCTTACTGTTCTATCCCTAAACCAAACAAAAAAAGCATTCAGCAGAACACCGGAAAGTATTGAAATATTAAAGTGCTTGGTAGCTGCTTTTGTACTATGTATGTACGGCTGTTTAAAGTTTACCGCGAGAACAGCCTTACAGCAATATATTATCTCCAGATACTTGCCCGTTATTCTTCTACTGCGGTCGCTATTAGATGTGAAAAAAAAGAATTTGTGGTAGTGACTAAGAGTTGGAATGGATAGTGAAATGGACATGGCGTATTATGTGGCACTTTCTTTGCATGTGTGTAGAAACAGTACAAAGGAACCCGAATTTTGTAGCGAACAAACAACTTAATTCGAATTTTTACGAAAGTCATCCCGTTCTGTTTTTAATAGTATAAAAATGAAATCAATATCTGCCCAAACACAACTAAATTCTATTTATTATATAGAACTACATGTTTCGACCTATTTCAGATCATCCTCGGCTTCACAGTTGGTCTTCATAACATGTTGAGGAAGAAATATACATTATGTAAGTCCATAAAACTCAATTAAAAATATTAAAACGATTAAAATTTTTATGCTCATAAACAGGAACAATATGTGTGGATAGAGGTTCTGCCACAACTGTTACAAATACTGTTTACAAGGGAAAGTAAAATTTGTAAACAGCATTTGTAACAGTTGTGGTAGAACCTGTATCCACACACATATTTTTCCTGTCTATGACCACAACGATTTTAATGATTTTAATTGTTTCATGAACTTACATAATGTATATTTTTTCTCAATATATTTTAAAGACCAATTTTGAACCTGAGGATGACCCGAAGTAGGTAGAAACATGTAGTTATATATAATAAATAGAATTTAGTTGTGTTTGGACAGATACTGATTTAATTTTTGAACTTCATTCCGGTGAAATAATCAGAAGCGACAAGCGTTGTAGAGCGACGCTCGTTGGAACTCACAAAGTTAAGCCGAGTATTCAGCACTGCAATGGGATGTTTCGTAAGGAAAGAGAAGCGCTTCTCTACAGTTTAGATAAATTTATAATGCCTTGCAATGCTAATTTAATACTTGTAACAGAGTTGTTCTTCATTTATGTGTAATAGCCTTAAAGACTTTTCGAAAAAATTATTATTTGTAACTCTGGTATAAAAATTTCATTCCTTTTTTCAATAGCACTGTTATATCTCCACTTGATGTTCCTGAAAACATCAACATCAAAGAAAGTACCAGGAGCGAGGCAAACCGGAAAAATCAGTGACACGCTATTTGACGTCGGTCTCTAAGCTATTAATTTCGTTTAATGAATGAGTTATTGCCCGTGGTTGTAGTGACGGTGGGACTGTGGCATAGCCCGAGGAATCCTACACATGTACAGCTTTGGCATCACAAATCCCTTCCGAAGCAAATCAGAGTAAGAGGGACAACGCGAAGCCTGTGATCTGCACGCATGTTCACTACACGGCTCTGCTTGGAAGCTAATGCAATTAGCGTCACTATAGGGTGCCCGCACAATTTTCTTGGTTATTGTTATACTGCGAGTGCAATTTGTGGTCTACTGTACAACTAACGGCATGTTTATGCGTTTAGACGTTCATGTCGCAAAACGTAGTGTTATATGAAGCGTAGGCTCAGGTTTAATTGCAGTCCAGGCTCTGTAAGTTTTGTGGTGGACAAAGTGGTACTGGGACATTTCTCTCTCTCTCTCTCTCTCTCTCTCTCTCTCTCTCTCTCTCTCTCTCCAAGCACACTCTACACAAAGGCATACTTTTTTTATGAAACCGTGGAACAGTGGATAAGCAAGACAGGCAATATACATATAATGGTAACGTTGAGACGCGTTCGCGTAACCATTGTTGCCGTAGAAAAGCAATAAGTATTACATATTTTGAGTGTTTGTAGACCTAATTATCCAGCACGGAAAGCGCGTGCGCCGTATTATATTGTCCTCTGAGGCTTATCTGGATCTACCGTATTTTTCCACATTATCTAATAAACGGCACGATATTCGGAACAAAATTATTGAACATAAAATGTGTTTTGATTCTCTGTAAAACTTTTGTCTGAAACATTTCCCATTCTGAGAAGAATTGATCGATGTCATAAATGTACACAGGTCTAAATGTAAAGTATTCGTTTTTCCTGTCAGATATTAATGAAACTTGAATTTTTCGACACATTTTCCAAAAATTCTCAAATATCATATTTCATAAAAATCCGTACATTGGGGGACGAGTTCTTCCATACGGACAGACGGACGGACGGACAGACAGACTGACAGACATGATGAAGCGAATAGTCGCTTTCAGCAATTTTGCGAACGCGCTTAAGAACGTACTTTCGCTTAGTCGTCGGATGATTCTCGTTAAATAGTAACCACTTTATTGTTATGTTCGTATAAAGTTTTGGAGTATAACAACTGTACCCAAGTACCCAAATATGGGTACACACGATAGATATGACACGCGGTCTAACATGTGCATGTGTCTTGGTATTGGATGTACTCTTATAATATTTGAAAATTATCACGCATTACTATCACAGAACCAACAAAATCTCTGTTTAAAAGTGTTGGTGAAGTAACTTAGAGCAATTATAAGTCTGGACCGAGGTGGCAAATACGTGCACAGAGAGTTTTAGATTTCTCACATTCTTTGTATCTTCAGGAATTCTATGAAGTAAATGGACTGTAAGGTCCTTAGTCTAAGTGCTTCATGTTGTACTGGTGTGTGTAAGAGACCCTGAGAACACGTGACACGCAAAGTAATTAAAAAATAAAATATCAGAAATAGTTTAGATGCGCTAAGTCTTACCCTGATTTATTTACCTGTACTCCAAGATAAAAGGTATATTCACTCAGTCATTCGGTTCAATTCAGCTTAATTTGGTAATATTCTTTACACCAGATGGCACTTCAGTCGTAGACCTACCCTTTCAGCCTGTGACAGAAAGCGATGTTATATATCTATAATATTATGACGTAGTTTGCATGCAGAATGAAGATGATAGCAGCGTAGAACAAATTATGGGCACATGTCGAGCATAAAGTGCAAGGTCCTTCACGCGGTTTTGTGCTTTCACATGCTTTCACGAAGCGACTTGCGCGTGCAGCTTATTTAGTCGTCTACCGGAGTAACATTATAGTTAGGCCGTGCCATGGCTCAGGCGGTTAGTCGCCGTACTCCCACCGCTGAGGCTGTTCGATCCCGGGTCAGTCCATGTGGGATTTGTGGTGGACAAAGTGGCACTGGGACAGGTTTCTCCCCGAGTATTTCGATTTTCCCCTGTCAATTTCATTCCATCTGTGCTCCATTACTTGGAAAAGTAAGCCTTAAGGCTGTGATGCGTCCGTAGCTTCTACTGCGGTGCCCTTCTTAAAAATTAAAAACATTATATTTAACTTTCGATTAGTCTCGCTGCATTGTCTTCCTCACGTTCCCATGAAGATAGAAACAGAATAAACGAGTAACAAACAGAAGAAACCAGTAATAAAACTATACGAATTTTCTGTCATTGCCACTCGGTTCTGTGTTATTAATATTGTGTCCGACATATTAGGAGAACGCTGAGTATGCACTGGGTCACTCGGAGACGGATTGTGTGCGGAAAGCAGCCAACTTCTAGAGGATGTGAGATGAATCGTAGCTGATGTGGTTCGGAGCGTGAACATAGACACAACAAGCGCGCATGGCTTGTACTTTAGAGTGCTGATATGTGGCCAGTATCACTACAGGTCCGATTTCGGAAAATATAAAACACAGTGGATGTGTTGTAACATAAACTGAATGTTACACTCCGTAAAATGGACATTTGTATTGACACTTAGGCCTGAATTTGCCTTGAGGCTGCATTACGTGATTTTAGATCTCAGGTTCGCCGACCAGCGGCTATGAACATTGCTGTCTTCTATCATGTGAAGATATGATGCCTGGTAGATTTATCGGCGTTTCGGAGGAACCGGCTACCTTCGTCTTCGCCCTAAGCTATATCAAGAAGTTAATTCTTAAGTTATTAAGTCCTGTAGCAAATGAAGATTTTAACTCAGCTTCGAGCAAAATGAGAGCTGATTTGAGAGGAAGCTGTTATGGTCTGTCTGCTCTCAGCTCCTTGCTTCCACTATTTCGTCTACTCGAATTTCAGCGAATGGGATGAAGTGCGTCAGTTAAAGCAGAGAAGGTACGAGTAATCTTATTGAACAACAACATGCAAGGTTCTGGCAGTTGTGATATGCATTACAATTGCAAATTACTGATAACCGCGTTGTTTTAAATACATTAAGCTAATACTCTGGGTTTGATGGCATTACGTCAAAAAGTACAAATTTAATCCATCAATGTCCTCAATTTTTGTAGCCTGTTTGTGGCAGGTTTAGGTTTCTGCGACAGTACGTGTGTCAATCAGGAGTCACAGGGCGCTGTTCAAAAACAGCAGCTGGCCAAGCTCAACAGACGTCGTTAAGTTAATAACAATATCAAGGTATCAGATATTCATAAAAGCGGGACGACATAATTTTTGTCATCCAAGAATTTCATTTTTTTGGGGGGGGGGGGGGGGTAAATGAGAAGATGTTCTCAGTTGGATTAGAATTCTCCCCACTACGCACACTTTTTCCAAAACCAACGTAACATGTCACGGTGATTATTTAACACTGTTTTATTTTAATTTTATTTTTAATAAGTTTTGATGAATATAATTCCGTTTCAGAAAGCTGGTGTAACAGTGAATGGCCAGTTTTGATGTTTGTAATATCGCTTTAAAACAGCGGATTTATACTTTTTAAACCTACAGTTCGTTTATAAGTTAGATATTTAATACACTGCATTTCTACGGGCAGAAGAAACGTAGGTAGACCGAGGAAAACACGGACAGACCAACACGCATGAAGACCGAAAAAGCCTGAATCGCTTACACCATGTTTCTGGTGTGGTGGTGGTGGTGGTGGTGGTGATGATGATGATGGTGATGATGATGATGATTATGATGATGATGATGATGATTTTGATGATGATGATGATGATGATGATGATGATGTTTTACCCATTGAATACGGGACAAAGGTGAATTATTCTTTCAACAATATAGCTTGTGGTACTAGTGGATTTTATCCCTTTCTTAGTAGGCTAATTATATATATATAATATATTATATATATACACGATTAGGCGTAAATAAAAATACACTCGAAAACCAAGTTCTGGCTTAATTAAATAAATATTAAATTACGTATACGTTGACTCGGTTTATAACCACACCTAACTAAATTTGCGGGATTGGTTGAGGATTAATTTGGACAAAAAAATACACGTTAAAATAATTTTCCTTCGTTAGTAAGAACTTCTTTCTGTGACGCAGTGGGCAACTCGTGGTGTCAGGACGTGGTTGCAGTAGCGTCATTACACTCGACAACGCGGGACCATAATTTCCTCCGTGTGGAATGTCTGCATGAAGTTCTTCTCTGTATTTAGCCTAGTGATTCAAGCGTTCTCTTTCGGCCCTTCTCTGCAGTAAGTGGATGCCTGGGAACAGTTCTGTATACAATTCTTATCCGTCCGTATAATATTAAAAAAAGCCAGACCTCTGAACTGACAGATGTTATGCTTGCAGCGTCCCCTAATGTCATACAGTCAGGGATTACTGGGAACAACTTTCCATTTGGACGGTTCATTTCACAGCATAACTACGTTGTTAAAACCTTACCTGACGTTTTTGTGGGGTGCTGTGTGTTGGGTTTTTACTGTGTGTGTGTGTGTGTGTGTGTGTGTGTGTGTATGTATGTATGTCGATTTCTATATTCTATGCGCTACAAGCTGGAAGGTCACGGGTTCGATTCCCAATGTTATTAGAATCCTTCCGCCCGCACTATGTCCCTGGGGTCGACTCAGCCTGTAACAGAAATGAGTACCAGGAATATTTCCTGGGGGGTAAAGGCGGCCGGTGCTTAGGGCTCACAACTTTACCACCTTCATGTACCGATTGTTTGGAAACCGGGAGCCACAACCTCCTGGAAACCTCGGGGCCTGTACAGGCCTTGCTTTAAAAATATTTTCACACAATAACTACTTTTCAATCGTGATAGATTTCTAGAGATTATTGGATTATTCTAGAGATATTCTGGAACTTGAATTCACGAAGACTTGACGACTGAATCCGGCACACTGTATCATAGTGTGAAAGTACTCGTATTAGGCTACTTAGTGCCAGCTGTCACCGCTGCTGCAGTATTGCCTACTGAACTTCATGAGATACCTACTGCTGCTCACTTCTTAGACTGTTCCTCAGTTCTTGGCCTAAACGCGGCTTTGAGAGCAACGAATACTGTAATAATTTTCTTTATGAGATTGCTTCTTCAATTCAACTGTATTTTACGGTCCAAAGTAATCGGCTAGATTACATGGCACTCCGCTTTTTGTAGCCATCTTTATCTACGTAATTATACTCCCGGCATTCAGGATAGATACATAATCAATGATAAAAATGTGTCTCACACAACCGAGTTGTGGCTCGTGAACTGTTTAATTATCAAATGGCAACAGATGTTTGTATAAACAAAACCTGTCATCATCCCTGCCTGCCATATGTTCGCCTTCTCTGCTGTAGGCCATCCTGTCTCATTCTCCCGGGCTGTAATGATAGTATGAATATATACTTCAAATAAAAGCCACCGTTGTTGCTTCGTAACATAAATATTAATACCGTAAGATTTGCTTGCGACATCGTGATCTACTGAACTAGCGGACGGATCTTTTCAAGAGAGACGTTTTTAGAAAGCATATGATTCGGCAGTGATGACAACCTCCGTTGCTTTTATTGATTCCTTCCCAGAAAAAAAAATTTTAACAACAAATCTTAAGGCTAGAAATTGACTGTGCTGCCTCAAGCCTAGGCCAGGGGAAGCTAACATGTTTCGTCTACTTTACTTTGCCTCCGATTAAAGCAGCACTGTCGATTTCTCCTTTTGTTTCTTATTTACACGTGCTAGGATGCTTTTTATTTTATTTACGCCTTGCTTATGATCTGTTGACCTCCGAGTAGGAAACGGACTCTTGACCCGTGAAGATGGGACCGAAACGTCGGTAAACAATTACCACACGACGCCGCGTAATATCTCAGAAGAGCGCACATCTCGAAAAATTCATAAATTACTGCAGTACTTGAATTAGCACTTCCAAATATTCAAGATTATTGCCCATCACTGCGATCTTTCTGGAATTTAAGATGTATTACATGTTGTGTCACTGTTTCCATACAATACAACTTCTGCAGTAACTGTTTATGACATATAACAAGTAGGAGACCACTTTAGCGAAATAAATTTAGATAGGAGAATTTGTTACGAAAATTTGATCTGAATTGGTCTGGCTCAGAATAGGAGACAATGGCGGCCACTGGTGTACACGGAAATGAAAATTCGAGTTCATTAAAGTCTGAGATTTTCTTGACCAGCGTAGATCCTCAAGAGGACGTCTGGTACATAGAGTACGTTACTTAACTTGTGGAGTTCGAATTACTCAGATGTCAGTTAAGTACTAAGTACCCTCTAGTACAGTTGTTTCTAACTTTTGAGTTTCACTGCTGGTTTTAGCTAGTTCTTTTATTGTGCATTATTTAAATTTCTTTTCTAACTTACCGAGTTGTGTCCTCGTGTCAGTTCAGGCAGTTCAGGTTACTGAAGCGTCACGTATCTAGAGATGGACTTGCTGACTTAATGAGCAGTTAGATGTAGACGTCGAAGTTTGAACGTCGTTGTGTTTGACGTAGGAAGTATTATGTATTACACTGCACGACGTATTATGTTTATTATGTATTACACTGCACGACGTATCTCCAAAGAGTGTCTTTTACTCTACCTTTTCACAAGTAGGTATGTGATACCTGAACACATTTCTTACAGTTTTCGAGTACCTGACGTGGTACTGCTGGAAAGAATGTAGAATCCGTCCTCAGAACTCTGCAGCCTATATGACGAGACTGGCGTAGACAGTAAATAATTATAATGCTATTGACACATTTATGTACGTATTATATCCTAGTGAGTAAGACAGTTACGTTAGTTTTGCAATACAGAGCAAACCTAATTTTCATTACGTACTTTATTTCTTAATGCAGCTCTCTGTGGAGAATTGTTAAAACTAGCCATTTGCAGTACATCCATAATTTATTGTCAATATTAGCGTGTCTATCGAAATGTAGGTCTACCCTATAACCTCGTGTCAACAGGTTGGTGATTGGTGACTTTTCAAATGCTGTCTGCCACATCAGCCTTGCAGTAATGTTTATGATCTACGGCCACACAAAACCACACGTGCGTGGCTTGAATGGGTAAATAGCAATCTCCATGAAATGGAGACATACATATTGATTTTGCCGCCACTTTTTTGTTTTACGTTATATGAAATATTATCTTCAATAAGACTGCATACTTTTAGACTATCTTGCCGTAAAAATGTTAGGACCCTGAATGCAGCGGCTATAATTTCTTTTCCAGGTTAGAATTTTGCGCGGTCCTCGTGAGAGTGTCAGTGATGACATGAAGCTAAAAGCACAAAACTGGATGATCTTTGTATTATCATGGAGCTGAAAATATCGTCAAAATATCACGAATATCCGTCAGTTGTTTGTGCAGTTATGGGACGGTGCAAAGTTATTCAGACCTGATTTCATAGTGTGGTATAAAAATGAATATTTAACCCACATGTGTAAATTTAGCTGTTTTAAAAGAGCGACTAGCTAATGTAATGCATTGCTGTTCGTTTCTTTAGACTTTTTAGTAATGGCTCTCTTCTACTCTTTCCGTGGGATCGCCGTTATATCCCACTTATTTCGCTTTCACCCAGCTACACAACGAGCTGCGATACGCAGGCCACGCACATTCTAATCGGATCTTGGTTTTAGTGGGCACTGTTTTGCGTCGCAGCCACTCCTTTGTCTCTCATTGTAGAATGGAGCTGTGGCGTTCTGTTGATATCGCTAATGTACATGTGCACTGAATAGAGTTAGTTCTCGAGTTTGCTCTTTGGAGCTTTAGCACCAGTCTGGGAAATTAAGAATCTTAAAGCATATTAATTAATATTTAATTAATTAAATTTATATTTAGTTCTTTGAATAGAATTTTGTGTTATGTTATTCATCGTTTTTTACAATTTTCCCATCTCGGTACCCTCATTGCTTCCACGGAACGGTACGAAACTCGACCTTGAATCACAGCAGGCTATGGTGCGGCCCGTTTGAAGTCTCGGTTACAAAGATAGGCTTAAGTAAGTTGCCGCTTGAGTAAGATACTCTCCCAGCGTATTATGGAATTCATAAATGACAATTTTTGTTCAGTTGTGTATTTGTGATTTTTATGTTCCAGTATTCATCTGTCATACTGTACCTTCAAATGTTATTAACGTTTTCCCCTCTTCTGTTAATATCGGAACTCGAGTACAAACTGGGGAGCAGTTGTCTGTCTATTGAGGGGCCGGATGGTGGGAAAGGGAGCCAAGCCTTCATACTTTCTTACTTAGGAAATGGATTCCGACGTACAAGGAAGCAAGAAATGGGGGATGACACAGCAAGCGATGTCCAGGCCCTCTCACAAGATAAATGCACCCAGTACGCAGAAATCAATATCATGTTGGAGGATGAACAGGCTTCTTAGTTTCTTATTTTTCTCTCTTTCTCTTCTCTCTCCCTAATTCCTCGTCTTCAATTTCAAGCTCGTTTGTACCTGAGATACATAACCATCTCGGTCAGAGTGAAGGGCAGGGGTGTGCTTATGTCAGTATGAACCATTGCAGTCCTGTGTCGTTACGTAAAGCATAAGAAAAACTTGTATCTAACTGAAGATTGAAAACGGTCCAGGGAAATCACGAGTATTTGTGAAAATACGAAAGTGTTCTAAATTGGATCATGACCTTAAAATGTGTGCTATGTTTATCTTCATATAAACCGATTAAAATTTAGTCGAACTCGGTTATAACGTCATAAAAGTGACTGAATATTTTGTGTCGTTATGAACGAGTGTTTTTATAACCGAGTAGTGTAATATTATGGTTAAGAGTGAGGGATTAATTCGTACCACAGAATATCTGACGCTATATATGAGGTAGCGTATAAACCGATGTCGTTATAACCGGGTTCGATTGTACGTATAAATATATAGCCGGCGACTCAAATTACAGGAGAGAAATATAGAAAATGCGTTTCGAAATTCTTTGATTTGTACATTCTCTACTTAGTGCTGCCCTTATGACAAGAGATTACATACGCGACCCAAATAACGAACAAACCAACTATCCTTCTGAGAGGCTGGGCAAGGAGACGGACTGCCTTGGTGAAAGATTTCGTGGTTTTCTTTGGTAGCTCTTATACTACATGGCTTCTTTTCACTTTCTTTCCAAGTCATCATTCACGCAAATGTACGGAGCATTCGACGTTGCGTAATTAGTTCTTTTAAGAGCTTCTTTAAACAATGAAGAATTAAGTAATGAGGCTGGGAAGTGGATTGAGCTAAGTGATGCTGGTAAGGAACCTTCCGATTTTCTAAACAGCAGGCCATATATTGGTCACTTGACACACTGAACAGTGCAAGGAAGGCACGATGTTTTAAATGGTCATGACACCTTTCTGTTGAGGAGGTCACGCGCCGGCTGTCCTAATTTTATATTTTTGTGAATTTGCTCAGTTTTTGGTCAAATGCTGGAATAATGAATTGAGTCAGATGACAATCGCATCCTTTCGTATTCTTCACAGTTTGTCATTCCCTGTAATACTCGATCTGTAATCTAACTGTACAATCGCAGCAGTACACTCTCTGACTAAACAAAGTAATACACAGTAATATTTGTGTTTCTTGATCTTTCGAATTAATTTTCCTAGAAATACTCGTAAAGCCTAGAAACTGTTTTATGTCCCGGTAATATTTATCAGACTACTGGCCTGTAAATTAACGCCATTCTGACTTCGCCAGTTACAGTGCATGTATGTGGACTCATCAACGCTCGTTCCGTAAAAGACTTGATCGATACTTTCACCTAAAAATCGCCATCATTACCAGAACCATGGTGTAGAGGTTACACATTCCTGCTGTGTATGTGGACGTTACGTGGTTCATATCATCCAGGAGACTTTCCTGTCTGACTGAGGTTATTCGATGATTTTGCATTCCTGTCTCCAGCCTAGGAATTCATACTGCAGTAACAAATTCTCAACTAGTCAGTTGGCCATATGCATTGACATGTTGGTCTTAGGTTATTTTATGACACCTGCTCAAGTGTAGAGCATAATGTGAGACCTTAAAATGTATCACATAAAGGATGGTGCAAGGGTGGAGGACACGTTCATGTTGCTTAGAATATGGATATAATGGAAGGTTTTTATTTACCGAAAAAAAGCAAAAAATGAATTTCCCATCTAAACGACTAACAAATTTTCAAAGAACACACTGAGCCCTGTAATTATTCTTCCTTTACAGCTTCAGTCTCCAACGCTTTACGTCGGCGTGTCAGATGGTGAAGCAATGTAGGATCATGCATTCACACCTTATCAGCCAGTGGCCTGGGAGTGCTTTAATTCACTGGCATAAACAGTCTATTTGAGGGAAGATGTTTAAACAGCATGCTACTTAGTAGTGAAGGTATTATAAAACCAGCAATCTGTAGGCATATGCCGAGCACTTTAAACTTAAACGATCTTCTGTTGTGTTGTGAGCAGTGTTGAAATATTTTTCCTGCTTCGTCAGGATGCTGGTCATTGAATTATATGCCGAGACCTGTTTTACCGTGAAGATGGAAATATATTTTACTGCAAGACGTCGCCGTATTTCTACCACACAATACGGCGCCTCATCCTCGAAGGCAGTATTTTTTGTATATATCCCTCGTATTAAATTATCTATTATTTTCCGACGAAGCGCTCGTGAAAATCTTCTTATGGATGGAACAGTTGCGAAGCAACGAAATATCGGGGGACGTACGTAGGTTTTACCTTATAAAAGCGACTTCGCTCGTTTAGCAAGCAGGTCAGAGACGAAGCCTGTAACACTGTGGAATAACTTCATACAAAAAGGAGAGGAGGGTGCGGCTACACTAGTACTTTGTACAATTTTTAGGCGTGCCATATTAAACTGGATTCTACACGTGGATGTTTGAAACTGAAGTACCAACAATAATTTTCTCCGTCTCCGTGACAGTGTCATACAGTTTACCGGCACCATCTGTCACAGTCTACAGAGCGAAAGAAACTCTATGAAACATATTTTAAAGTATTGTTTGAAAAATTGATGTGATAACTGCCGAAACTGTGGCCGTTGAATTACCCTCCCATGCGAATTAGACAACACCCCCCTGCACAGGAACGCTATAGCTTCTATTTAGGGTAGATGGAGGAAATTAAAACGCTGCCGCAGTAGACAAATGGCTACGAAAACCGCACAAAGCATCAGCAACTCCCTTCCTTTACTTTCAAGAAGATAATATCCACGCCTTTTGCTTTGCCAATGGAAGGAGAGAAACGAATGTGGGATGAGTACGGCTGGGAGAAAGGAAAAAGGGGTTTAATTTTACAAATTGAACAAAAAGGATGGAAATAATTAGGCAGTATTAATGTCTTTCGTGAGTTATGGGAGTGTTATAACGCTCTTTGTTACGGAAGGAGAGAAACAGGAAAACACACCAAACAAAAAAGACTTTCATTTATCGAAAACCTGTGTCACTTTGTGCGTCTTGAGTGCTGGGAAATGTGGGAAAATTTTAAATAATTCTTTCTTTAAAATTGCTATTTGTTTCCAGAATTTGTCATTCTGTGATACTATTATGTTTCAGGTTTAAGTATGCTAAATACAACGTTTGATCTAACACACTGCAAGAGGAATGTGTCCATTTCTCAGGTTTAAGTCCTGGTGGTGAGATTGTTGGAGGTTTTAATTCCATGTTATTCGCGAAGTGTAGGTTGAGGGATATTAAATGTGTAGGACTATTTCAGTTTTGAGTAGGCCTATATGTTTTTTCCCATTCGTGTTATTTTTGCAGCTGCATATCGAATTGGGCTTGTTCACTCGTCAAACTTCTAAATACGGACGCTCATCGACTTACGACACCACCTATACAACCAATCATACTTATGACCATGATGCACTCAATATGCCCCGTGATTGGTCGATGCATTGCGCATGCGTACGAGTCGATGTGTCTGGTCGCTTTGTTTCCGTTTTCATCACTTTAGTACTATGCTGTACACAGCACTGTGTATGGGTGTCCGATCCGTTATTACATTGTATTTAATTTTATTATGAATTGTTTTGTGTTTCATTACATTATACACGTATATATTGCTGTGAACAGATATTTTATTGGACAGCCGATGTGCAGGTACAAGGGAGTTTTCGACTTATGACTTGGTCGTCGGAACAGAACCCCGTCGTAAGTCGGAGAGCTTCTGTATTTGCGAATTAATCATACTGCGCACAACTATGTTCAGTCATAATTTTTACTTATATTTTTATATAATATTGCAGCATGTTTCACGCAGATTCATAAAATACAGAATTAGTTAATACCACGAGTAATATGTTCAATTTTTTTTGCACGACGAACAACTTATGTTTGCGTGTACATTATGGGACATATAATTCATTTTAATTTCCGAGGTTATGTTTTTAGGTATAATAAAATCAGGAGCGTGTGTGATTAAATGGGGCACGTTAACTTTCGATTGTGATATTAATTTTTGAGTGAAAATATAAATATCACACAATAACATAAAATATATACTACCCGAGTAAGTAAGTTGGCCTATTATAAGCGGATGGGAAACAAAAGAACATTTAAGAAAATGGAGGTAGAAAGCTCATCAAAATTTCTGTAACTATTTATCAGGCGTCTTGAGATTTAAGAATTCGCTTCGGAGTCGCAGGCATACAACATACTTAAGTGACTCATGAATGGACAATCGTTAATGTGTTTATCATGAATATAAAACTGCCACCCACTAATCCATCAACCTCCTTGCTCGATTGGAGCCAACGCTTGAAAAGATAAGGCGAAACCAATAAAAGCGCCTTCAGCTTGTTGTTTTGGATAAACCTTGAAGTACGAAAACAAAGGAATGGAACCTGTGAAATATGGGCAGTAATGAAGTCCCAGAACACGTCCCTTTAATGAGAAATCCTAGCATCAGCTGCCAGAATTTATTTTCTTTTATTCCAGTACATTTGTCGCCACCATTCAGCTAATGTATGCGTCACAGTTCGGAATGGTTGAGCAACAGCTGGATAAGACACGTTAAGAGAGAAAGCTTCTACATTAAGCAAACAACCATTAGGCTAGATGGGAAAATTAAATTAATTTCATCCGAGGGTAATAATAAAATTTGAACCAGCTACCAAAGTGGTTTGTGCAGCCTTAATCTTTTGTGTTTCTGAAATATGGTTTCGGATTTCGGCAGCATTATCCCATAACCTTATGCTGCTGTAGAATTTTTGTTTTTCCGACTAAATTGTTTGGTTTAATTTCGGGATTGCAACTAGAAACATGTCGCGAGCGCTTCCTTGCAGATTCTTACTCCCTCGTTTGTAACCTGTACAGCTGAAATATCCATACAGTAGACTGGCTTAGAAAGGAATCTTTCTATAGAAAGTGTTGAAGATTGTAGGGTACATAGGAAGCGCCTTCTTTGCATGGCAAATGTAGCACTTTACCACAGTTTACTAAATTTGTCTGAATTTCTTTCATTTATTAAATCCTTGTCCTGTGGCTGTGATAAGTGAGACGTGGAGCACGCATGAGGGAGATGATATCATAGAAAATACTCGTATTAGTAGGTAATATCGAGGAGACCACTTGAGAGATCTATAATTATAAGGGACGATAATATTAAAGTGTATCTTAAACAATTGTCGACCTCGGTGCTCGCCACTGGACCCAAGGTTCGCGGGTTCAATCCCGACCGAGGTCGATGGATTTTTAAGGGTGATAAAAATCCGGAGCACCACTTCCTTCGGAGGGGAAGTAAAGCCGTCGGTCCCATGTCGTAGATTTACGGCATGTAAAAGAACCTTACGGGCATGAATAGAACTAGTAATGCTCGTAAGCAAAATTCAGCGGCGATTTCTCACCCAAGTCTCTTGACTGCCTGCCAGATGGCTCTGGCAGTCACATCAGGATTGAGTCGAACAGCGCGGCCAGAGGGCTGGTCACTCACTGCCACAAATGCACAAGACCAAGTAACCTCGGAAAGAGGAGGCCCAAGCCCATATAGGGCTGTCGAGCCATGGTTATATTATATATATTTATCTTAAAGGACTAGAATGTGGTGGTTTTTACTGGATTGAGTTGGTCCAGTGGTGGACAGTAGTGAACGTCTTAAAAGAAAATTTGATTTCCACAAATGGTGGGGAATTTGTTGAAGAGCCGAATGTATGTCGCTTTCTCAGGAAGGGTTTGCAATTACTTGTGCAAATTCTGATTAAAGGGTGGAATGCACATTTCAGTAATACACACGTACAAATGTAGTTCTGTTTTCTGTGTTCTGAGCCACTGTTAACTGAAAACAGGCATAAGTTAGTAGAAACTTGGATTGAGGTTGGAATCAACATTTCTGAATTACCCGATGTTGTTGTGTTGTGAGACCGTTGTGCAGCTTTGTTTCGTGTAAGTGATTTTACGTAGTTGTATAACTGTTAAAAACAGTGTGTCACAGATGGGAAAATCTGTGTTTTAGAACATCCTGACTTGCTTTTCTCCGTGGATGAAATGTGAACGGAGAGGTAGCTAATTTGTTATCTGAAAACCTCTGTCAACGTATTCATTCCATGTAACTTTGAATGATTTCCTTAAGTGTTAGTCTATAACTTGGGGACGTCTTCAACTTAATTATGTTGAAATCGAGATGTTATATCTCCTTCATAGCCGTTTCTCTCAAGATATTGGCACTGAGTTTTACCAGTTACCGCTCGTTTGTTAAAACAGTCCATTTTTGTGTACTAATCCCTTTGGTGTAAAATTTCTACCCTATTACACATCCGTCACCACATTCCTTCACAGCTCGTAAACCAACCCTTATACCTTTCGAATTTAAAAATATTTTTTTCCTGTTGTTTTCACGTTTAATTAAAATTTAATTTTATACTGCGGGATACAAGAAGTTCCTCGCAGAATGTGGGAAACCTAGGATTGGTGTTAAGGATAATTGAAGTGCATATTAAAAATAGGATGTGGGGACGTGGAGGGAAGTAAGCTGACTCATAATTGAGTTCAGTGGCCGGTTGTTGTACAGGCGGTAATGACACTTCGTGTTTCATAAACGGGAAACTATTTATTGGCTAGCTGCGTGATTATCGGGTTTGTTACGTAGGCTCACTGGGTACTGTAACGAGTTTCAAGTCTTCTCGCTCGCCGTATAGGTTTCACTAATTTTAAGGTATTTTTAAACATTTTTGCAAATTCTAATCTCCCTCTTTACTCGGCATAGCATGCATAGGATTTATATATATATATATATATATATATATATATTTTAAATCTCTTTGACATTTTTTCTGGCTAGAACAAATGAATTTGAGAACACGTGCGCGCAGGTCGTAAGCTAATTTATGTAGATCTGTAGGATGCAACGGTAAATCTGTTGTCCCAGACAAAGTTAAGCACTTGGAGTGCCAAACAGCCATAATTAAAACAAATACGTTAAAAGAGGTAAAACATGTTATCCACTATTGTGAAACACATAAAAAATGAATTGCTGAGATGAATCCTTTCTTATGCCGTTCCTTGCCTAATTATGAAAATCGATTCTAAATGTAATTTTTCTGACACAGTAATTATTATTTTTTTAAATTAGGCCTTTTGCCACATATATACAATTCTGTGAATATTGAGGTAGAGAAATCTCACCATATTGTCAGTAAAACTTACTTTCAACAACACCAACCACTAAAATTAATAATCTGCTTTTTATACTCATAAATGTTGAAAGCGAATGAGTTAATTCGTTTTATTGTTTAGGCCTATGCCTATATGCATAGTTAATTCAAGTATGAAACGTTCAAATTTTCATGACAGAATAAATCCTGTTTTCCGACAAGCAGCCTTTGATGCATAAACAGATGTTATACACTATTATAAAAAAACTGCAGCCGATCCCAGTGGCCGTGCGGTCTAAGGCGTGGGTCTTCGGCCGCTCGCTTACTAGGATCGTGGGTTCGAATCCCACCGGGGGCATGGATGTTTGTCTCTTGTGAGTGTTGTGTGTTGTTGTCAGGTAGAGGCCTCTGCGACGAGCCGATCCCTCGTCCAGAGGAGTCCTACCGACTGTGGTGTGTCTCTCAGTGTGATCAAAAGGAATTAAAACCTCGACACTGAAACGGGAAACCGGATTAGGTAGAAGAGGACAAATAAAAAAAAAATAAAAAACTGCAGCAACTACTTTAATTAATATGTATTAGAATGTTGAACATGATAGGAATAGGAAACTTGTATATTTGTTCTTCCATCATGTGGAGTCATACTTACAGCTTGTTTAATATTTCGCATCCGTGACCAGTAATAATTTTACAGTGATTTAACTCTTTAAAGCCCAGTGTCAAGTATATGTACTGGAAGGCTTAACATTAAATATTTACGCATTTTGCCTGCACATTGTATTTGTGTGTTCCATGCGATTCTTACAAGGAATGGTGATTGTTTGCTGTAAACCATAAACACTCTGCTCTTCCTGAAGGAAACACACTGCTTTCTTAGTAAGGTACGAACTGAATCTGTTATGCGTAGTGTAGTGTGGATTAACTTCAGTCTTTAAATGTAACGTTTTTTGACAAGTGTCTCTACTGAAGGTGAAATTTGATTAATTTCTGGAGTTTCATGTTCCTAATTAAAGCATTTGGTATTGTATCTGAATATAGTTTATGACTAGGCAGGAAGCCTGCATACGAGTATAAGCCCTAATATTTAAACGGTTTTGTGTTCATTATTCAGTGTTACGGACTTGAGTGTCAGCTGCTGGTGACGGAGGGTGGACTCCACTCTTGTCCACTGACGTAATTTTTGTGACGTTTAAATTCTCATGTCTACGGCACCTGTTCGAAAACTATATACACATTTTTTTAAAACTGAATCTTTTATAAAATATGTGATACTGAAATTCTTTGTGGGAAGGTGCATGCCGTGGATGGCATTCAGTTAATATCAGGTAATTTCACAGTGCGAGCCATGTCGCTGAATTAGTTCGCAGGAAATAAGAGCCTGGCTTGTCTACTGTTCCAGTACGACACATCAGACATTTACATTAGTCAAAGAAGCCTATGTGTTCGTCTTCAAGGACGATGTACATCACGTAAGCGAATGAAGCTCACAGAATGTTACAATTTTATAATAACGACAAATTATGTGTCATCATGTAGGACTGTATAACTTCTTATTCTCCTAAAATGTTTGAAAATGCTATAAAGGCATTGTAGGTAATTATTTTAAAAACCATAATTTTTCAAAATTAATAAATTATTAATGCTTAGATTAGGTTTTTAACATTCCATCTTAATCATTTTATTATTATTATTATCATCATCATCAGACAATCATGCCCTATGCCCGTCACTTTTTATTGTGTTTAAAGCAGCATATGTGAATAATGTCTTATATATATAGATGTTATTAGGGTGGAGTTGTCCTACTTGTATCAATGTCTACACGCGCCTTTGAATTCCACACAAAGTGGAGAACAGATCAACTGAGTGACAGTTCCTCAAGATGGATTCTGCCTCATTGAGTTAGTTGGCATATTGAATTCCTATCACTATAGCTGCTTGTTGAAACACTGACCATAAACATCCCTGTTTCTCACAAAATCATTCGTCTTTCTGTTCTGGTCTCCACTCCCCACCTCTGAGGCTCACATCATGAATCCTTCGTAGCCAATAACAATCGAAAAATAACCGGGCCCATCGTTCGTGAACGTTTTGTCCAGACCCATCCCTCCTAGGCCTCTCTGCAACATAACACACACACATATGCGTGCGTATGTGCCACGCATTCACTGGCTACTACCTAACTCACATCCGAGTATACGCTGCGTGAGTGATTGTCGTTTCCAATTTGCGGAGAAGCGACGTGAAAGCCGCTTTCAGTTCTCTTGTCTTTCTCCCCCATGGACCTCCTCTTCCAGCACCATTAATTCATTTTTCTGTTAACCTTTTATGTCCATACTTCATTGATTTTATCCATATTTCTGTAAAAATGTCTGCTGATTCATACATGCTTGCTGCAGTAGTTACAGGCAGACCGAAGTTTCAAATAATTATGACTGTATTATCCCTCGTTGAAATAGCCCAGTATTCGTACACATACCTAGAAGGACATCACTTGCTATTCTGCCGCTATTTATTTTGGCAAGTAGTTATGAACAGGAGCAAAGGTTGGCAGGAATGAACGAAAATTTAAGGTAAGCTGAGCCGGTATTACAGCGTCTCGCTTTCCTGAAGGTTTCCTCTTACTTCTAGGTTACAGCACAGCTTAGAGCGTATTGCTACTGCAGGTTATAGAGTTTAATATTGTGCAGTTAATGTGGCCTAAATATGACTATTTTTGTAGACAGTTTCAAGTTTCTAAAGATTTGAAAGTGTCCGTCAAGAGCTGTAACACGTAAGAGCGGATTGCAGTGACATATGCAATCCGATTTAGTGTGCTGTTGAAAACGGGATCAATGTACAGTGTGATTTAGTGCGCTGTTGATAACGGAATCGATTTTCCGTTGAAACTTCAATGCTTATTATGATAGTGTGCCGAACCCAGTGGCCGTGCGGTCTAAGGCGTGGGTCTGCGGCCACTCGCTTACTAGGATCGTGGGTTCGGCCGATCCCAGTGGCCGTGCGGTCTAAGGCGTGGGTCTTCAGCCGCTCGCTTACTAGGATCGTGGGTTCGAATCCCACCGGGGGCATGGATGTTTGTGTTGTGTTGTAAAAAGACGGTTGTGGACCTTAAGAGACATGAAAGGACGAAAAAAGGATTAATAGAGAACAAAAATGGATCAAAGCGGAAACACCAGGAATTAGTATAAAAAAAAAAAAAAAAAAAAAAAAAACCACCGGGGGCATGGATGTTTGTGTTGTGTTGTAAAAAGACGGTTGTGGACCGTAAGTGACATGAAAGGACGAAAAAGGATTAATACAGAACAAAAATGGATCAAAGGGGAAAATCCAGGAATTAGTAAAAAAAAAAATGTCCCGCCGGGGGGCATGGAAATTTGTCTCTTGTGACTGTTTTGTGTTGTCAAGTAGATATCTCTACGTCGGGCCGATCTCTTGCCCAGAGGAGTCCTACCGAGTGTGGTGTGTGTAACTGAGTGTGATTGTGAAGCTTCGATAATGAGGAGGCCCTGGCCAGCTAGGGGTCGTTGTGTCATGGGAACCGAAATTATAATAGTGTCTTAATACTTGTTAATTTCGGAGATGAAATTTCTTTCGCAATGACGTCTGAGACGACAGTCGTCAGCGGCAGACGCTGGACGTGTCACCGCATTTCTGCCGTCCTCATGATTCTTATTGTGCAGGGTCCATCTATCGATATTTATGGCTTTCGTTCCGGTCAACTAACCAACTGTGTAGTGCAGAACATGTCTTGCGCATTTTATATTTATTCGCCTGAAAAGGAATATACTCTTATGTTTTTATGAAATTCGTAGTTTTATCACACAAGCAACAGAATTTGCCCATTGATGCAACTCAACCATATTCTCCAGCTTATTTCTGTAAGATTCTTTTCAATATTTCACAGCCCTTACTAAATAACTAGCAGTCTTAGCCCTTACATTTAACACTGATCTACAAGAGGCTTATCAGAATACAGGATATTGTAATAGTTTCGTTTGTGAACCTTTTTCTGATTTGTGTTACCACATACTGCTAATGTAACCCGCAGGTTATGTATGATGTGAAGTTATGGCTGCATTTTGTCCATTTTGATTTGATGTCAAGTTCTTTCATTTATTTCCCAAATCATTTTCTTGCCTGATAGGGCGTCTTCCTATATTTTTAGGCGCGTTCGCAGAATCGTGAAAAGCGACTATTATCTTCGTCATGTCTGTCCGTATGGAACAACTCGGCTCCCACAGGACATATTTTCATGAAATTGTACATTTGGGGATTTTTTGAAAATCTGTCGGGAAAATTTAAGTTTGATTAATATCTAACAAGAATGACGAGTAATTTACACGAAGCCCTATGTACATTTATGATAATACCTCGCTCAATTCTTCTTAGAATGATAAATGTTTTAGGCATGCGTTGTAGAGAAAATCAAAACACACATTTCATGTACAATAAATATTTTCCAAAAATCGTTCCGTTTATGAGACAATGTGAAAAAACATGGTAGAGCCAGACAGGCCACAAATGACAACATAATACATCGCAGAAAAGATGTGGTTTGCATATGGATAATACTTTTTTACGGCAACAATAATTATGCAAACGCGCCTCAGTGTTACGTTATACGTACAGTGCCTGTCTTCTTTCATTTTATATTGTCCCTAGGAAGTCAACATACACGTAATCAGCATAAACATGTACTTAACACTACACTTATTCTTCTCGTATCAAGCAAATCATACAATTATCAGTAACTGCTGTATAACAGTCTACAGCAGACTACATGTGTGTTCATAAGGCCTGAATCAGAATCTCGACCCGATATTGATTATCAGGGTTAAAATTTTTAGGGGCTTTCTGCTGCCTTCTGCTTACCCTTTAAATGTTACTACAAGGAAGCCTGGTCTTTACCTTTCACTTCCTCTCCATTTCATTATGTATGTTTTCCTATCACATATATCCTGTGTACCTGACTGATCATCTTTTAACACAGCACCTTTATATATATTCAAACCACCGTCATGCACAACAAAATTTTAGAAGTCTACTGGTTTCGGCTTTTCAAATTAAGCCATCATCAGACCTATTCACTATCAAGAACCATATAATAATGAATAGGCCTGATGATGGAATTGAAAAGCCGAAGGTAGTAGATTTGTAACATGTTGTTGTGCATGACGGTGTTTTGGATATATGTATATATATATGTGTGTGTGTGTGTGTTTGACCACGTACAACGGGGACGTCTAACCTAAAGGTTACAGCACCTTTAATATTTCATTGCGAGTAGAAGGTTGACAGTTGGACCGCCAATTCTCCAGAGTTCTTGCAAGGGAATTATGTTTCAAGAAGACCGTCTTCAGAGGCCTTTGGAAACAGGGAATCATTTTGGTGACCCTCTGAAAGTCCTAATCTGATATAACATCCAAAAAATGCCGCTTTGTTGCTTTTTATGAAGACCGCATGGAAAGTAATGTAATTTCTATAAAGGCAGCACTTTGTGCTGAAGGAGCAGCGGTCTTTCTTTCCTCATTCTCCGTGTCTTTTCCTCTGTGTCCACTCATTTAATTTTTCCTGTCCTTAAGTGGATGAAGTTGTATCTCTTAGATATATCTCAGTTTCGTCTCCTAGTTTATAGGGATATATGTTCGGCCTAAGGGTAATTCAAATTGTCTTTTTCATGGTTTTATTTCGCTTTCTTTTCTGAAAAATAAATTATGTGTCGTTATGATTGTCATGTGGTCTCTCCTATTCTATTAATTTCATCAGAAAGATTCGGAGAATCTCTGAAGGTTAATGCCATTATGTTCCGCTATACCACCTTTGTTCCACATTTTTAGATTAGGAGATAAGAACAGTAACATAAGTAGTCTTGTAGAGTAGTCGTCAATGTAGTAACCTAAAATTCAAAACCTAGAGTTCAACAGATCACAGCTTGGCACCCAAACCTCTTCACTAGACGTAACAGCAAACAGTAAATAACACAAATCACTCCCGTTGCGACAGAACTCGTGCGTATGAAACGTACGTGTTACCAGTAAGATGTTAATACACGGACCTTTCTTAAATGCAGAGCTTATTACTGCAGAGCGGAAGCCATCGTCGGTCCCTGTGCAGCAATTCATGTCGTCCGCTCTACGGCGAGCAGTCACGCCTTTACCCGGGTCCTACCTGCTTAGAGCGGGCGGCGTCTTCTGTTGCTATCAGCAGTGCAGCTATGAGCGGGTTACGCCTTTAGGTGGACACGCTGTAGTTCATTGTCCGAGATCTGTTTGATATGTATTGCGTCTGTAAGTTGATTCTACTGTCATTGTCAGGTGACTGACTGTCATTATACTGACAGATGTTTCAGTTTTAGATTAGTGAAGGTAGTTGGGATCGAACCCTTTGCTTTTTCGACTAAAACAGAGGAGTAAATGAAGAACAGTTAAAGTATTAGTAAATAGACGAAATTAAACGTAATACTGGAAACGTATACGACTTTTATATGTCTTGCACAGGACGGATAGCAGCAGTAAGCTTCGTTAGACGAATAAGAGCGGCCAGCTGCACTTGAGAGCGCCGTTAGTGCCCTACACTAAACGGATACGAGTAGTTACCTTTATTGGGCAGAACGAAATTCTGTGCATGATGACGTGAAAAACTGCCAGAACTCTTGCCAGAAATCGGGAGTCAGCCGTCTGACAGATAGGGTTGTTTTCAGCACTCCGTGTCGCCGAAGTAAACGTCTGATATTTGGGTGTCTCACGGCAGTGACCATGAAACTTACCGTCTGCTGGGTTGTGACAGCGTGTACTTTGCAAAGACATTTCGGAAGAACCTGCTGCCTCCGTTTGTAGGGCAGATCGCACAGCGTCACCTACCAAAAGGCAGTACGTTCAATTATTCTTCTTAACTGAAACGTCTTTATTTGAAGTTAATTGTACTCTTTTAAAAGAATGTCACGTGGGAATAAAAGCTGCAGTTTGAAATAAAACACTGAACAGTGAACGAACATTTGAACTTGTGTTTATTAGCCACTATCTGACGTCACATATAACGCTTGTATGAGATGCTTCGTGCAAACACTTTATTAGTGCGAAGCTGGAGCATTATATTACATGAAATTAAATAGTTTGGTTTATTTTTAGTATATTTTGCCACTTATGAACAGCAGGCCTGTGTGCAGGTGATCGCTCTTTAGGTTCGTGGCATTGTTACTAATTGAACGTCATCACATCCGAGATATTCTTTACATTCTAAATATCCCATTGCGCGTTTTTTTTTTTGGTATTTAATGTATTATTTTGCTTTGTTAGCTGTGTTATTACGCCCCCCCCCTATCCATTACTGGCGCCTGCAGTGTTGTAACTGTAACGATCCACTAGATATCATCATTATATGGTAATGCACGTCTTCAGTTTGATTTCTGTTATTATCTTCAGTCTAATCCTTATTGTCTCTTATACAATTATGTGTTGCTGCCTCCTGTGTAAATGATTATTGTGAATAGATTATATGTTCTGGTCTTGCGTCCACTACTTTTGTTTTTGTCGTAGCAGGTGATGACGTCTTGTATCTTAGCCGTTTAGAAATATTTCTTTATTCCTGTCAAGTGTCTGAAGAAAGATACGATGAACTTTATTCAGGAGAGAGATTCGAATCAGTAGCCTCTGAATACGGGGCAGAAATGTGAAAGTGTACGTCGTTAAACTCGGTCAGCAGTGGGTGCTTTTACGAGTTATGTGAAATGATAAGGCATCAACTTAAATACAGCTACCTCACAGAATTTGAATCATTGACCTTTGCTTATAAATCACGTGCCTTTTATTTTCCTGAGACGAAGTCAAGAATATGGCACTTTAATTATTTTATGGCGTTTCTCTTTTAACGGAAGGGAAGACCAAATCGTGGGCGTCTAAATCTGAAGCGAGGCAAACAAGTCAGCCCACTTCAACTGTAGCTGTACTTTGTACTGAACTGAGCATGACGGTATTTCTACATCGAATGACCCTTAACAACATAAGCCTATCTTCCCATAGAAAATAAGAGAAGTTCAGAACACATATACGAAAATTCCATATTCTCCACATTCAAGTATGATCCAAATGTTTAATATATAAGAACATGTCTGATATCCGGGGAAAATATGAGGATATCGTGGTCTTGGGTAACTTGAATGAGCTGTTCACTCGAACCAACCGTCCAGGTTTATTGCTTGAATAGAGTTTGGAAATTGTAATCGTGGTGAAGTGAAAAGTATATTGGACGTACGTTTTACGAGAAAATTGGTGTTTAAATAATATATGTGGTTCAGGTAGTTTTGGACTGACAGCAGGCAACTTATATGTGCTGAAACAGTGGGTTAGTGTATTATTTATATGAACTGCAGTTTTAGGACGTGTAAGGGTTTTAAATTTTCAACGCAAACTAATAAATTGAAGAACACTGATTTTTGTGTGATATCTCAGTAACTCAAATAAGAGTTGTTCTCATGATACAGCCACTGGTGTGTAATAAATGTGCGTCCTGTAGCCTGTATTATTTTTTATGTGAAGCTTGGATATAGCGAACATAATTTATTTCTTGCAAATTTTTAGCGAGCAAGAGAAGTGTATGATTTCGAAGGGGTTTTCTTTCTATAATAGGCATTGCGTGAGTGTTCCGCTAATAGCGTGCCTACGGACGGAGTGTTTACTGCTGTAATAAGTTAATCCTATTTGGGAACTTTAATTGATATGTCGATGCTTTTGTTTGGTATTGCAAGTGGCCGGAACTCTGGAATTTTTCAATAAATTAAAAATAATTAATGCGGTGGAAACAAGTTTTTTTTTATAAGCGCGTTTGCCAGAAGTTTGGAAGCTTATCATCTTTGACGTCATATGGGCTTGCAGAAATTTTTTAACATTTTAAATGAACCTGTTACCTCAATCTTCAATATACACGATTTGTCGGGAAGTTTCAGATTGCACGGTGTCACATCCCAGAAGGCTCTAATCTTCATAGTTTCCGCTGTAAGAACCTAAAATCTTGTCGAAAAGCCCTATTCTTCTTAATAATTTCACTTCATAGCCAAATATTAATGAATTTTATTTTGAGGGTGTTGAAACTGCAGCAGGATATCTATAAACACGAGATAGGCTACAATAAAGAGAAAACATTCAACTCATCTGAAGGATATAGCCAAACATAACACATTTATAGGCCTGCTGAAATTCAAATGTGGTCTTTATTGAAGGTGAGATTTTTAACCTTAAAATATCACACACTTTCTATTTTTGTTTTGTAGTAGGCCTATCTGTAATCGGAATGAAGGGATGGTGTAACAGTTCGTATTACAGTCGCCCCTACTTTTTAAGAAATTCGTGTATCACGCTTAACATGTAATTGGTTCCAATGAAAATTAGTTATGCTCAATATGTCTTACGTCTGCAGAGAACATATAGCATTTTTAATTTATCTTCCCAGCCTCGTATTGCTGCTCCATGCTGCTGGGGTTTCTACAACATGCTCGCCAACTCCCTCTGGAAGCAGCGAATACGAAAGGCATGTAAATAATTAAGTAGCTCATTGGAGCAGATTACATCATCAGGTGCACATGGTCGCTGATGTAGACAAGAAATTCGCCTCCTTTTGTCTAAGGCTCATTAAGGTTTTCACGCGAACCCGCCTCTCTACTTACCATTAAGTGAATAAGTACTCCGAATGTATTATACTTTCTTCAGCGACATTATGAGTCTATGAAATTTATAGTCACAAATTTCGAACTAATCACTCGCATGTTGAGTTCAAATATGTGAATATTGGAACGCAAAATTTGATTCAAATTTCGGTTTCAGAAATAAATCCAATTGTGTAGTGTCTTGAAATCGATTATAATATATTCGTGGCGTATTTAACGTCGTCGTATCATCTGAAAAAATATAATTAAGATAAGATAACAGGAAGACAATGCGCAGTTCATTGCATACAATGGTGAAAGTTGCAGAAAAGTGTTGTATGACGACACTTCGCTGTTATTTATCTTGAAATGCTTTCAAACATCTGAACAGATATCAGGCAGGATAGACCTTGCCTCAGTCCGGGCCCTTAAATTTGATAAGGGAGCCGTCATTCTTCGTAAATTGATCAAGAACAGGCATGTGGCGCCGCGTCTCTAGTTGGGTTGTGCCCGATGCTTCAAGGATCGGATAATCCCTGAAGAAGAAGAGTTAAGAACCTCGCTGCCCTTTGTATTAAACTCGGAAAGTTCGTTAGCATGTTAACAAGTACCTGCAACTTGACCGTGTTGTGAACTAGACTAGGCGAGTTCGTACACTTACACTGCATTTCTGTAACGTAAATTTTAATATTACCCTCCAATCTCTTCCGATGTCTCCCAAGCGGTTTCTTGCCTTCAGGTTTTCTACTGAAATTTGGTATGATTTTCTCAACTTCCGTACGCATGCTACGTGTCCCACTCATTGTATCATTCTTGACGTGATGGCATAATAATATTAAATAAGGAGTACGGATGACGAAGCTCATTTTGAAGTTTTCTTCATCATCCGGAGTCACGTGTTCCAGTTCCATAAGAATATTGCATTTGATTAAATTCGTGAATCTCAGTTGTAATTTTATAAACCACATAGTGTAACTTTGAGTAACTCTGTATTTTTGCATACAGTAAAGTTTTATGTGTGATATATTTCTCACGCCAAGTTCAGATTATTTTCCTAGACAGCCTCAGTCGACTTGTCTTCTCAGTGGAGGCCGATTGTATTCGCTTTGACGTATGAACTGAATTCTACGAGATAAACATCAATCCTGACAGGGTTAGCTGCTGTCTTGACGTAACTCCATTTGTGGGTTGGGCGAGTTTATCCGTTTCAGATCTAAATCGCCAGGTATGAGTGAAAATATAAGGATTGGCGTCTACTCGATGGTTCATGATACAATAAAATAAAACGAAATAAAATATTTCGTATTCACATTGATCCCATTAAACTGCATATCAGAACGGCTTGCTTAGTCGGACGCGTCAAAAGTCGATACAGAACGTATATTTGCCTGTAATAGACATATGTACGTGTTGATCAACTATTACAGTCAGTAACAAAGTTACGCTGCATTACGTCGCCTCTCCTTGCTTTAATTCACGAATTCTCCGATATATAATCAATTTTGACAAGTTAATCGAGGAACTGAAGTGATTTCATCCAAACTGGGATGGGAGTGGGGGATAATTTAATCGAATGCACTGCCAGTCTTTAACGAATCAATTTGTTAATCTGATTTCCAGCGGCATATCCAACACTTCGTCGCATTTCGGTTTAGCAGAGGATTCGTAGAGTGCACAGACAACAGACGTCTGTTTTTACGGGAGACGGACTTTCTTAATCCACTCAGAAGTTTGTAGCAAAGAAATGCCGTATTTTTGCTACACTATGCAATGTATATCAGACAGTCCGTAAGCTCCTGCGAAGCAGCTGGAGCAGGAATCAAATGTCGTTTTAGTATCCTATCGACAATGAAAACGGGAATAGCGATCACATGCTCTTCTACTAGAACTGGAATGTTTGGAATGTGTTAGTAAAAGTGAGAGTGGACTTTTGTTTTTACTCCAAACGGAAATTTAAACGGAATAGCGGAATGGTACTTAATGCGTGTGAGGGATACGATACAAACTGTAAATGGTACTTAATGCGTGTGAGGGTGTAGGATACAAACTGTAAATGGTACTTAATGCGTGTGAGGGATACGATACAAACTGTAAATGGTACTTAATGCGTGTGAGGGATACGATACAAACTGTAAATGGTACTTAATGCGTGTGAGGGATACGATACAAACTGTAAATGGTACTTAATGCGTGTGAGGGTGTAGGATACAAACTGTAAATGGTACTTAATGCGTGTGAGGGATACGATACAAACTGTAAATGGTACTTAATGCGTGTGAGGGTGTAGGATACAAACTGTAAATGGTACTTAATGCGTGTGAGGGTGTAGGATACAAACTGTAAATGGTACTTAATGCGTGTGAGGGATACGATACAAACTGTAAATGGTACTTAATGCGTGTGAGGGTGTAGGATACAAACTGTAAATGGTACTTAATGCGTGTGAGGGTGTAGGATACAAACTGTAAATGGTACTTAATGCGTGTGAGGGATACGATACAAACTGTAAATGGTACTTAATGCGTGTGAGGGATACGATACAAACTGTAAATGGTACTTAATGCGTGTGAGGGATACGATACAAACTGTAAATGGTACTTAATGCGTGTGAGGGTGTAGGATACAAACTGTAAATGGTACTTAATGCGTGTGAGGGATACGATACAAACTGTAAATGGTACTTAATGCGTGTGAGGGTGTAGGATACAAACTGTAAATGGTACTTAATGCGTGTGAGGGGTATGATACAAACTGTAAATGGTACTTAATGCGTGTGAGGGTGTAGGATACAAACTGTAAATGGTACTTAATGCGTGTGAGGGTGTAGGATACAAACTGTAAATGGTACTTAATGCGTGTGAGGGGGTATGATACAAACTGTAAATGGTACTTTATGCGTGTGAGGGGGTATGATACAAACTGTAAATGGTACTTAATGTGTGTGAGGGGGTATGATACAAACTGTAAATGGTACTTAATGCGTGTGAGGGGGTATGATACAAACTGTAAATTGTACTTAATGTGTGTGAGGGGGTATGATACAAACTGTAAATGGTACTTAATGCGTGTGAGGGGGTATGATAAAACTGTAAATTGTACTTAATGTGTGTGAGGGGGTATGATACAAACTGTAAATGGTACTTAATGCGTGTGATGGGGGTATGATACAAACTGTAAATCACAGTGATGTTAAAGAGATCTTAAATAAACGCGTCGCTTATGTGTGAACTGGCTAACCTGCAACAGTATGTGGTCGGCTGGAGAGCCATTGGGATGTAACATTCTATTTCCTAGTCAGAAGAATACCCACCAAACCACATCGACGAACCTTCACTGTTTTATTCCCAGTTCTCCTTCTGTTGTTGTTTCTTTCCCCCGGTTTCAAAAATCATTCTCGAAACTTCTGTGGGTATATTATATTTATCTGAAACATATTTTTGTCTTCCAAATTACATTTGAGGTTAGGTTTTATACAAAAGAATGTGCACATGTGCAGTGCAGGCAACAGATAACATAATGATTCATACTTCATAAGACCCACCTTCGTTGTCATACAATTGAACGTAAATTTTTAACACTAATCCTTTAAAGCCTAGTGGTTACTGTATCTACCACCAGATGTAACATTTAGAAATTCTACATTCTGCCCACAGGGTGCGTTGATGTGATTTATATGGCCCTCATAGCAAACGGATTTTTCTCTGTATTGATTGGTTTTATAACCGAAAGAAAGAGTGTTTACTTCGCGGTAAGAACTACATTTATAAACATAAATCATTCTAATCTTAGTCTTTATGGCCGTGCCATGGATCAGGCAGTTGGTCACCGGCCTGTCACCGCGTAAGCCAGGGTTCGATCATAGTTCAATCCTTGTGAGGTTTGTGGCGGACAAAGTGGCAGTGGGACGGGTTTTTCTCCGAGTTCTTTCAGTTCTTTCCCCTATCAGTATCATTCCACCAATGCTACATACTCATTTTCATCTACATGTTACTGTTGCTAGAAGGACAAACGGGCGAAACCTTGCAACGCAACAAGGCTCGTTTTCATAACCGCAGGTGCGTCTGCATGCAGCATGGGAGTTCAACCTATGCTGATCCTGAAAGGCAAGTGAATCGTTGAGTGCCTAAGTAACTAATTACTAACTTACTTAATTACTTCAAGGAAAAAAACCCTTCTTGAGAAGCTTGTAGTTCCTCAGCCAGCTAGTCAATAAATTCCCATCATTTCGTGGAACCAGCAGTTTCATTACAGGGTTCGTAAGAGCCCGCCACCTATCCCTATTCTCAGCCAGGCCATATTCAGTCAGTACCCTCTCATCCAGTGTCTTTACGATATATATTAGTATTATCCTCCCACCTACATCAGGGTTTTCCAAGTGGACACTTTCCTTCCAGTTTTTTCTCGAAAACATTTTTTTAATAAAATACGAACACATGAAAATTGATAACTGAATAAAATTGAAGTGGCTATACTCTATAAATTTCAGAAAAAAAGGAAGTGTTAAGAAAAATCTTTCTTCAAAAATTAAGAGGCAGTAATTCAGTTTACACATGCTGTGCTTACAAACAATTTTAAGACTGTGATGCTGTACTAAACAATACACAGATACTTATTCTCAGAAAAATGTAGATGTCTCGCGAGATCAAATGTTTCTTAATAATGACATGATCCTAGCTAGTTATACGAAAATCTTGCCTGACGCACTCCAACTGTTGTAACTCTAAAGGGCAGAGTCCTCCTAGAAAACTGATAGTCGCTAAACTGGTCAAGACATTCCCCGCCATCTGTAGAACTGTAAGCTTCAGTATCATCTTCCCCAGAGTCGCTAATAGTCGAACTACGTAAATTAAGAGCTTACGTCAAAGTGACTTGTTGAGATAATGCCCTAGCTACCGCTGGAACACAAGAAATTTGTGTAGCTAATGTTAGAACATGGTGAAATGTGCGTAGCCACTGTCATGTAGCTATATGTGTAGCTATTGTCAGAACACGTTTTTTCATTCGTTACTTGGTAACCCTTCTCCATATATTACACTGAAATAAAACGTAAATTATGTGTTCTGAACCACTTGTTTTTGGACTATGTCCATCGTCGTTTAATGTGAATAAAATGTAATATAAAATGTAAAATACGAATATATAAAAAAACTCTTAAAATTCACAACATTTCCGAAACGTGAATTTTAGAGTTTTTTTTAATATATTTGTATTTTACATTTTATATTACATTTTATTCACATTAAACGACGATGGACATATTCCAAAAAACAAGTGGTTCAGAATATCATATACCATCGTCAGAACCATTTTAAAATTCCAGTAAATTATGTGGTTCGTCATTGTGTAGAAAATGTGTGTGTACACTGGTATATAGAAGTAATTAGAATCGTAAATAATAGCGTGCGTATTGTAATGCGATGTGCAGGCATTAAGTTAACTGTTTTAGGCTGGTGACGTGACTTATTATCTCCAAGAACCGTTAAATCGAGCTTGCGTAGGAACAAGCTAAACGTTATGACATGATGACATGTTAACATAATGATCGAATGTCGTTCTCTTGTTACTGACATTTCTCGGTAGTGTAATTTCAGAGTTCCTCGAAAAATAAACATTTTCTTTAATACTCGGCTCTTGTTGATGCTGTGTGTTTATGAAGATGCCTTCGTATTTGACAAATGGAACTGCTCCTTGTGACGCAAAGCGTTTAGGCTTTATTCGGTATTGATGATGTTTTCATTATGACAGCACGTGAAAGCAGATAAACTGCTGTATCTCCGGATTCAAAAAGAGTGTAAATAGGGTAACTATGTCGTTTTGCTGTAAAGATACTCCTGTATGAATAAACAGCGTTACGTCAGTTTTTTACGTCTGACACTAAGAATGAGATATGCCTTCTGGGATATGACGTTGTGTCACTGGGTGTTGGCTTCCCGACGTTTCGAGACTCCTGCATTGTCTCGAAGCGTCGAGAACTCAGTAGGCCTACTTAGTGATACAGCGTCATATATAAGGTTAAGGTGTCCTCACAAAGAATAATGCTTGAGACTGTTGCTGTTTTACGTTTCCTGACGGGACATGATCTTCGCAATTGCCAGCTTCGCTAAATAACACGCAGTTTTTCATTTCACATATGTAGCGTATTATTTGGAATATCCGAAGACCCGCATGCTTTTATCTGTTACTACATTCACACTGTTTACCAGATCACATTTATTGTCTGTTGGTATAACCATTATATTCACCAGTCACATCTCGTGTCCACAAAGCCGATTACGAGGGATAAATCTGTTTTGTGTTTGGAATGAATGAGCTAAAATAGATAAGTAACTGTGTTTCAATTTCCTATTTCTCTGGTGTATTTAGTTGGGTAGTTCGATCTGTTTTCTGTTACATTTGTGTTGTGTGTGTGTGTGTAGAAACTTTTGTTACACATGTAATTTGCAGATTGCATTCATTTTCCCACATTGACAGCGGAACATTGAAAATTTGGCTCATTCCACTACTTTACCAAACTGGTAGGTCCCTTTGACACGAAATGTCAGGACGTGGATATAAATATTCACTACGTACTGTGTTCTGTTCTGTTCTGTTACGTTTGTGTCATTTCTCAGACACTTTGAAGTTAACCGCCGATACGTTTACGTCGTTGGTGCCCGTTATAGAAAAAAATATAATGCAGTGGGTTCATTTGTAATTGCATAAACTCTTAGAGTATAAAGGAAACCCGTTCAAAAGACCACTCTGCTACTGCTAACGACCGAATTATCACAGAATAAAGAATGTATCCACAAGAGTAATAACATTTACCCCACACCAATTATAACGCTTTCTTTCTCTCCCTAACGATGGTATAATGCTCAACTGCGGAACACTGAATATTTTAAATAATGTGATGTTAAACATGAATATGGAATGGCTCTCCCTGGAGTAGTTAAAAGAATGATATGGGTACATTAGGTTTGCTGTATTTGTGGTCACATTCAAGGCTGCCAATTAATTTGTTTGATATTTTATAAAGAATAAAGTCGTAATAATTTGGTGTTCTTACAGTCGTGTTTCATGTATAACATTTAAGTTTCCTCAGTTTTCCATTTGAGTCACGTTCACGCAAGACACGTATTGCACAGTGTTCAACAACGGGCAGTTACACCCTCTCTGTTTTGTACCTCTTTGTCAGCACAGTTTTACAGAATGTTCTGTCCTGGAGACTTACAGCAAGCGCCATTCTTCAACTCTAGACCATATTTAGAATATCTCTTTTCATAGCAGTTAAATTAAATCAGTCATGCAACAGAGAATGAAAGTATAAAATCATGACAAAAAGGCTCCATGAATATTGTTAATTTTAAGTACAGTTTCTCTTTAAATGATTTTCTCTCTATCACGCAAGAAACAATTAATTCTGTCTGTCTGTCTCTCTCTCTCTCTCTCTCTCTCTCTCTCTGCCTCTCTTCCAATAGCAAGTACATATTTCCATTTTCTGAAGGCAAAGAGACTAGAAGCTGTTATATCTTCCTTCTAGCCTCTGATAGCAGACTTGTGAGTGCAGTACCTGCGCATGTCTATGGTCTGCCAGTAAAAGACACAATAACAGTCGCCCCTCCATTCGCAATGATTTTTGTTCTATCGCTGTAGGCAACCCTGATTTCCCTATACATCAATACGTCGCTAATCGCGATTTTTCCAGCCACCAGTCCCAAGTGTAGCGGGTTTAGGTTTATAGCCATTCTCCTGCAATGCAAATTTAATGAATTACAGGCACTGAAATACCTTTGAATTATAATATGCCTCTTTGTCTTCAAGTCATGTGTGAGGAGTTGCAGACGAGCTGTGATACTGGATCCATGCCCAAATTAAATAGAAAAGCGAGAAAAATTAAGCCAAACTCCATATGTTGCAATATTTGTAGACTGCATAGATGGACGTCGTTTGCGGTCATGTCAGCGTGAGGGAGGGGGGACATCGCATTTTGTGAGAGCAAGCAAGCTTTTAGCCGAAGGGATTGGAGAGGGGCGCCCATGTTGGTATGCGCAACGCGGCGTGTGATGAACTTGTCACGTTGACTAATGTAGCCAGCCTGTGTCCTTTGACAGATACAAACTGGCATGACGCAGTACAGACATGACCCGTCCAAGTTCCTCACACAACACGTCACCGGCCGGCGTGATTACAATTTTAAATGCAAGTCGACAAAGGGGATACCTCACAAACGCAACAAGATTGTTAAGGTGTGCTTCAGTTTGGGGTACATTCGTTGTCGTTCTTAGTGATTTTGCAATTCTCTCTTGGTTTTATGTTCATTACATACACAAATGTATGCTTATTTTAGCTGATCAGGCATGCAGATACTGTAATTATTGGATGCAGAGGTACTGGGCCTTTCTCCATGTCTTATTAAACACACTACAATATGTTGCAGAAAGTGATTCTAACAAAGGACATTGAGACGATTGAAGTCCTCTGTAAATTTACGCCTTGGCGACTTGTAAGTAGTTACCAAAGTTTCGAAGGCCCTACGACCATCCGAATGGCGATTACCAGTGGACATGTCATACTGTCCCAGTAAACTGAAATTTTCAGCAGCACCGCTGTGAGATCCTCTAATTTCGCGAAGAATATAACCTATATTCTGTGGTATAGCTTGGGCGGGGTTGGGGGGTGGGGGGGTGAGTGGTGCGACCGCCCCGGGTGGCGACCTGCAGGGCGATCTATTGAATATTTTAAAGAAAAAATTTTCTGCCCTAACATTTTATAGAAATATGTCCGTATATCGATGGAATTTACGGTAGACGTATACCTTCTTTTTATTTAAAATTCCATTGCGTCTTCTTTCCAATTTTACAAATATTACGCTTAAATTCTTCCGCTACTGTTAGAATACTGTCTTTGCTTCTGTTTCCTGTTTCTTCCTATTTTTAAGTTTATTTTATTCCCGGAGCAAATTTATGCGACGGTTGTATCCTCGCGTATAAAGCAGACCATCAGGAGGAACCAGTGTGTAGCTCGCCCGACCGGTTTCACGTAGGTTTCAAATACACACGTCATACAAATGCGTTGGGGGCTTTCGGAGAGGACAAGAGGATGATCAGACGGACAGAATGCCGTGCAACCACTGCATAAACTTAGTGCAAAGAACACATAAAACATCCGGTGCTTCGTGGTCGAAGTTAAAATTCACAACAGATAAGGGCTTTTAATTGTCCAGGTAAAGGTTTACTGGCTTCAGCAGTTCATGGCCCTAATCGAGCTCAAGCAGCACCAACCAGCACTTCTACCGCAGACTCCTCCGGTAAGCGACGTTCCTCTAGGACCGGAATTCACAATTTACGTCAGTGCTTTCGAGTCACTGTTGCCTGTGATTATTAACAACATTGAAGCAGAAACCTTGTGGTTACAAATATAAAGATGGCCACGATATGGAAACAGTTGTGACACGATGGATGATAACAGGGGGCACGTATTTATGTCAACAGGGAAAAGGAAAGCTATGGTAAGTGGCGGAGACTACGTGGCAATTTAGTGGGATAGCAGTACAATTAAATTTGAACGAAGTGCACAAAACAGATGCATTGTCAATTTATTTCTGACCGACCATCGCTCGTACGTGCTGCTGTGTGTCCAACAAAGTGTCACCCAGGAGTGGTGACATATAGATCTAGTAATCTGAATCAGGTTAATTGTCTGTGCATAATCTGTTGTGATCCTGTTTATCTTTGATTAAACAGAGGAACAAATTACCGTCTACTGAATGGAGATCCTTTAATTAATTTCGTTTAATTTATTTTAGAACGGCTCCTCCTGAAATTTGTTTCAAGAGTTGTAGCACACAACTTTGGTAGTGTTTGTACCCATATATCAAGAGACACGAGACAAGAACACAGACGTATCACACAAGACAATCAGGACACACCCACAAGCAAAGTGAATAGCTTGCCGAAGGGAACTGCTTTAAAATTCTCGAGTGATCCATTACTGTCACGTAAACTGTCACTATCGTCACGTTTATCTTACTTAATAAGAACATTAAGCCCATCTCCCTCTATATGTGTGTGTTTTTTAAATCACCTGCTGTGTTTTCGTAAACGTCGCGTGTAATATCAAACCTATGGAGGCTGTCTTCAGTTCTTTACAGTCGGTAAACAAATATGACGCCCTTTCCTATTTCTGAAATGCTGTGACACTAGTATCAAAATATGTATAACGCTGGAACTTTGTGTACTGAAATATCTTTTAACCCCTAAATACCGGCCCCGATGCACTGTACGGACCTTTGATTCATCACATGCTGCTGGCCTCGATGCACCGTACGGTCTTTAATGCATTAAGCGTACTATATTTTTAAAACACTTCCGTCCCGGGCGGTAGTTGGAAATTAAACCCCAGAGTCATAAAATGGTTAAAAGTCTACAGTAAGACATTTTTTAAGGTTACATGTTTGTAAAATCTTTCGGCGTTTATGTGAGCTGCACACAAAGCCTTGTGCCTGATGGGGATAACGAACATATCGTTGGAGTTAGGTAAGTGAATTCTGTTACGGTGCCACACCATAAGCTTATCTTCAGATTTTAAACCAATATTTTTGCATGTTAGGAATTACAAACGTGGCACTGATGAAGTAGTGCTAGGTTACACCTAACAGGTGTCACGTAGCTGCAATTTTCCCCTATGGATGTCCTGCATATAAGCGGACCACGAATTAGTATAATTCGAAATTTGTAAAATCTGCTACCCTCTGTGTAGATGGATAATGGTGTGTTAGTTTCTTGAACAGTATTGAAATGCACGAACATAGTTATAGTCTACGTTTTAAGCTATAATGTAGAAACTGTGGCACATAGTTTCCAGGCTCTTTTGTTAAAACTACTTTAACAGTTCTGAAGTGATAAAATAACATTTTTTTCTGAGTGTACGATTAATGTCTTCTGGTAAACGATGTCGTTTAGTCTTGTAGAAGTTTGCCGACGTTTCAGATCAACCTGCTGCCCTCCATTATTTCTCACATTTCTAGAGTTTTTCTTTCTAATTAATTCGGAAAACTAATTTACATTTGTTTGTGGAAACATAATTTTAGGTTACGTACTCTTTATAGTACTGTCGAAATCTTTATTATATGCATTTACCGGTATTGAAACTTTCTTACTATTTCTCGTTTCGCGTCGCGTTCATGTCTTTACGTCTATTTATACTCCTATGTACTTCTAGAAAATTTATGTTGTTTTCATCTCAGAGAATTTTTCTGTCAGTATTTCTTTTATCTATATTTTATTCAAAGCCCATTGGGCACCTTATAATATGCATTTTAATTAACCTAGCACCTCCTTGCCAATTCCGAATTATTAAAATTCTACAGAGTACTTCCTCCAAGATTTGGGCGAACACCGCTGGACTGTGTCATAAAATACAGGCATAAATGGGTGTTAGCAATTAACGTTCACTGCTTTCCTAAAGTAATTTTAGGTTAATAAAGGAATTTTAAGAGTTTGCAGAAAGAAAGGAAAATTATGTTCATAAATTCTTCATTACGGATATATTAATTTAAGTCTCGTTCTATATAGGTAGCTTTATTACACCCATGTGTAATCTTGTACTTAACTTGTGAACATTGGTTGTAAATTACGAAGAACAGAGGTGGTTTCTTTAACTTTGCATGAAAGTGCTTTTTTACCGTGTTCCTTGTTCGATACCCTCTCATTAAATTTTTAAGATAACTTTCCTGTCAGGCTGGTAAGCGCTCTCAGTACTTTAAATAAATTATTAATTCTATGATTCATTTTAGAAGGTTGTTTAACTGCAAGCATTTTAATGGCCTCCTTAAATTTGCACATTAATGTTAGACCTTTCATATGATTCATGACCCGCCAGTTCTTAATAATTTATAATAAAAGAACGCCTTTCTAATTAACTACGCTTCTAATACTTGGGACCCAAAAAGATATAAAAACTGCAAAACGTGATAGGAATGAATACGACAACTACGAAAATGACTAATGTAAGCAATTGACCTCTAATTCTTAGAGTAGAAGACAGTAATATTAAGGACTAGACACTCAGCTCATAGTAGAGAAACAGTGAATGCTTACAAAATGGCGATAAGGAAACTTTTTATAAAGTCAAATGCGTGGCTGATTAGTTAATTATTTCGCTGACTACTTCTTTAGTTAGCTAGTCAGATTTCGGATAACTGGTTAGGCAGGTAATTATGTAGACAGCTAGTTAGTTAGCTGGTCAGGTATCTGGGAATTAAATAGGTAAACACGCATATAAACTACCGGTATATTTTAGATCCATTTACTTTTGCCATTTCAGCTAAAATAACTTAAAAATTGAAGCTTAGAAAACTGCGCACTAATGCTGGAAGTACGATGGTTCACTTATGTTCGGAGTTCAGTCTCCCTTCTAGTGTCACGTTGGTCCGTAGCAGTCTGTGACCTCTTTTAATTCCTGTCACTGCCGCCTGGTCAGGAAAGCCAAGCGTGTGGTTACATACTTTTGATGTAGGTGCGACAGGGACAGTCACCTCCCTTCCTTCCCTCACGTTATCACGCTCATGAGCCCGAAACGTGCCTCAGTTACCCTCAAGCCTCCTCGGACTTTCGAAAGCATTTGCCACTTATTTGTTAACAGTCTCACCCTCTACTGTCGGCTTGGAATTTGAAGCCGTCAATCAGAAAGTTACATTTCAGTCGTAAAGAAATTAATCATGTCCGTAAATGAGACGTGACGTGTTCAACTTCTGTTTTCACAAATGTTTTATTACTTCATTTCGCAATTATGTAGAGTAAAACTTACATTTGTCAATTGATTAACTCACACCAACAAATGCATCAAAACAAGTTTGTCACTGATTTCTTTATTAAAAATTTTCCCAATACGCATTTCGGCAACTATATTGCCATCATCATTAATAAAGAAATCAGTGACAAACTTGTTTTGGTGCATTTGTTGGTGTGAGTTAATCAATTGTACAAAAATGCACGGTAAATATAACGTGAAGTTACATTTGTCAGTTTCCACGCCATGGAGGCATATAGAAATAGTTCCACTCATTATTAACATCGGAACTACGTGGAGATGAGTGGCTAATTTCACGCTCCGGCTGCTCTATCCCTGGCAAAGGACCCCAGTACATATTGACTAGGAGGCGTTTAGGGCTGGTAAGCCCATATGAACCTTTTGGAGTAGAGACAAGTCCTTCGTCCCTGCTTGGATTCGAATGCAGTTTCTTTCACGCAGTCCATAGCCTATTGTGATGTAGAGTCCATTCGTTTTACGTCACACCCGCTTCCTTTTAATGATCGTAATGTTCTCCTTCGCATATGTCATTCTGATAATTTATTTAGAGCTCCTGCCCTCTTCCAAGCAAGTTACTGTAGCGGAAACGTTCTAGATTTTTACTGTTGAACGTCCGTCGGATTATGAGCTATTCTGAACGAGGTTTTGCATTTTTTTCCTCTGTATTTTCAGGAGAAAGCCCGAATAGTATACAGGAAAAAGGCAATTACCATTTCCTTCCAAGTCGCAATCTAATTACCCATTCATGAACACCGTCCCATATAATTTGATGCTGTACAACCTCTGTAGTTGAAACATCTTACTTAAATAGCCTAACAGTCAATAAATCTTTCTCCTTTCAGGCCACCATCATGTCCTATACGTTAATTCTCCTTTGTATGTTCTCAGATGCCGAGCTCAGTGACCGCGCTGTCTAAGGTGCCGCTGTTTGGCCGTTCGCTTGCTGGGATTGTGGTTTCGAATCTTGCGGGGGTGCATGGATGTCTGTGTCTTGAGGGTGTCGTGTGTTGTCTGGTAGAAGTCTCTGCGTCGGACTGATCACCCGTCCAGAAGAGTCCTACCGAGTGTGGTGTGTCTGAATGTCATCGCGAAACCTCGACAATAAGGAGGCTCTGGCCCACTAGGGGCTGTCGCGCCATGGTGGGGAGGGGGAAATGTTCTCAAATATGGCAAAATACAGGCAGTCAACTCCTTTTCTTCCCAAAGTTTTCTACTGCAGATAAATCTTGCGTTTCTTATTTGAAACGCCAGATTAAATTCTGCTATAGTATTGCACATTCTTAGGACTAAGAAGCAGAAGTGAAGCTCTTTTATTCCTCAGATCCTACATCTAAAGTTCTTACGGATTTGACACTTAAATTGCTACGGGTTTGTCACCCTCGTAAATGTAACGATGTTTATTTCTCCCCTTCGTCTTTCTTTTTCTTCTTCTTCTGCTTTAACGGAGTAAGCCTTTGTACTTTCTTGGAGCACAGTAATAAATTTTCGACAGGTGAACAGGTGACAAGTGTTAATGACACCAGTGATCTAGGCTTATATGGGAAAAGTCATGTATGCCAGTACGTGTAATAGAAATTACATTCTCTCTTGAATAATGTGTGGGAGATCTACTCACACAGGACGTGGTTGATTTAATCACCCTAATAATATTGGGCGAAAATAGTAACGACCAACTCCTCTTTATGCAGTTTTCTCCATGATTGTGTTACTTATACATGTTTGGTGTCAACGTATCTTCCTTAACACTCTGTTTTCCAACACTATCAGCCTAAGTGTGGGACACCAAGTTTCACACTCGTATAAAGCAACACTCAAAATTACAGCGCTGTTTTATTTTGCAAAGTGTCAGCATGTTACGACATGTTATACAGGCAGTTCGAAACACACCGTAAATTAACATTCTGTGCAGTTGTGTTGACCTCTGACCCCGTACTGCATGTGTCAATATCTCGGATACGTTTTGTATTTTGACTTTTTGCAACAGGTGCTTGACTATTCATTTTGTCCGTACTGTGAAATCAGAGCGCTAATTGGTACATGCTGTATGTGGTTTATGGTGGAACGTTGAGGGTTTTGAATGTTGAATAAATGTTAACTTTATTTTGTGAGTACTACATGTTTATCGATACTTGCGGAATATGAAAGAAGGTTCTGTTTCTCTGTCTGTCTGAATGCCTGCGAGATATTTCCCAAAGATTTCTCTGTTTTAGAGGACTTCTGTCAAGCGATGGACATGTTATGTGACTTCTGCTCTTAACTGCAGATTTAGTAGGTAGTTGCGCGCGGATTTCTGTGCTCCGTGGTTTCCTTTTTCGTCTTCATCAATTATTATAACCTTTAATATAAACCAGCAAGTTTGTTCGAATGAATATTTAAAAAATCCAGGTTTTATATGCATTATTAACTCGCTTTCGTTTGTAGTTTAACTAATTAAGCAGTGGATTATTTAATTTTGTGACTTAATTAGCAACTGACGTTTTTCTCTGTAGAGTACTGTAGATGAAGTGCATTTAATAAAGGAACTTTTACCCCCTGTTAATGAAAACGTAGTATAAAGAACTCTTCGTATTTTACTTCACTCTCAGTTGTTGTCGATTCTTAAACATTTTCCATTCAGATTTTTATTTAAATAAATTGTTGTTTTACAAATATCAGCACCATAATTTTATTAAAAATCATGTGATCATAGTACAATTTATCAACATACTTCTTTATTACATATTAATTCAAACGTGTTTTGGTATTGGATCATCATCAGGGAACTCCTACTGGATTACTAACTAACTCTAACTAACTCCGTCAGCTAGTCAAGAAATTCCCCGCGTTTTATGGAACCCGAAGGTTCATTACCACATTCACAAGAGCCCGCCACCTGTCCTTATCCTAAGCCATATCAATACAGGCCACGCCATCCCATCCCACTTCTTGAAGATCCGTTTTAATATTATCCTCCCATCTGCGCCTGGGTCTTCCAAGTGGTCTTCCCTCAGGTCTCCCTACCAAAATCCTGTATGCACCTCTTCCCACTCCCATACGTGCTACATGCCCCTCCCACTTCATTCTTCTTGATTTGATCACCCAAATAATATTTGGTGATGAGTACAGATCATTACGTTCCTACTGGATTACACCTTTGTAAAGTAATGAAGTACTTGTGTGCAATGGTTGACATATCAAAAGTAATTTATACGTATAACGTAGTCATCGGTATGAGTATCTGTGCATAAATGTTAAAAAATATGTTTAGAGTGTTGTTATGTGGCAAGAAAGCTTTTTACTGAAAAGAACTATGTTTGAGATAACACAAAGAGTTTACGTCAACATTTTAAATGTCACCAGAGACGTTCCGTTCACTGATATTCTTGACCACTAGAAAGTTCAGACCGCAAGGCACAAGGATAATTTATGTGTTACAGTGAATTGGTTGAATTGTGTATATCTGTACCCAAATTTCTAATACTTTGTTGTTTCTTATCCCTTAAAGGAATACTTAATAATTGTACGTAAATAACTTTGGAGAGGATTGCTGATTAAGTATTTATCATTGCCTGTATACCCTGGATCCTCCTTGTTTTAAGTTTTCGCTTGTGTGTTTATTTCTGTTAGTGATTGCTTGGTCTTCATCTTGTATTCAAAGAAATGAAGAGAGCGCAGCAAAAATTAAAGAGTTTTTTGTTGATTTCCATGGTAATTCTCAGACGTGGTCTACAACTTTGAAGAAGAAACATATGTGACAAATTTTGAGAGGAAACATCCTCAAGAGAATGGATGGACAGAAAGAAGTAAGAAGGAAGTGGAAAATGTGGGATATTACATAATGAGGAACACTGTAACTCGGTTGTTATGTGAGTGACGTAATGGTCTGGACGTAAAACTCGAATGGGATGTACAAAATACGCATGTAACGTTTTGCGAAACCGACGCTTGGTAAGATTGAACATGGGGTAGGATTTCGATGGAAGTAGTTGAGGGTCTTGCCCAGCAACAGGCTTGATGTTAGAAGGTACAACTACCAGTAACTTATTTAATGTTCTGTTGTTTTGGCAAATAAAAATAGGCTTGTATACGTGGAGACTAATGATGACAACAGTCGGCAAATCACAAACATGTCGATGGACAAAACGGAACAAGTTCTCTTGCCGGAGCCAGTTTGTTATATGTGACGTACATTTAAATGATACGGTTTAATTTCTCAGAAGACTATTTCCATTAACAGAAGAGGAGTTGAACAAGTAGACAAGCCATCTATTCGTATAATGGGATAAGTTCCAACGAGGAACGTGTCTGACATGTTTAGATTAGACTCTGGCGGCAACACAAACTACACTAGTTTCTGAGTAGTTACATACTTGATTATAACTTAATTATTCACTCTGCCTTGTATATTTTACTTCTTACTGTGCACGTTTCCTCCAAAACTTATGTACCTGTAAAGTTTAATACATTAGGGCATAGGGCCTACGTGTACAGTGGCTTAATTTTGCTTAGGTGTTTCATTATTCAGGATATGTACTGCTAAAGTTAATAAGAATCAGCGTTTAGACTCTTAGGGAGGCAGACAGTCCTATGGTACAGTGGAATAAACAGTTGCTGCCAATCTTATGAATAAATATTAAGTCGGATTCTTGATTGAGTGATTATCCCTAGTCTGTTGTGTAACAAACGATGACGAACGTGGTATTGTGTCCGCGTGCGTGTCTCGCAATAAAGCTTGAGAAATAAACGATCACGTTTCGGTAAAACGTAATTTGAACGTGATGACATCGTACTTTTGAACACCTTCCATCAGTACGACCACTTGCCAAGATCGCGTGGCTTTTAATTTGAGTATCTCGACCGCTTTTTATGATGAGTCAAAAACGTTTAATACTTCCTGAGTAATTTTCTCTAAAATACTGCATTGTAAGATGTGATATTTTTTCAGAGCAACAATTTCAGCATTGTACATGCAGCCTGATACGGATACAAGGTTCTTTGTCACTTCCTGATTTGGTGTGGGGGGTATTTTTTTGTGCTGAAAGATAAAGTTTTCTTTTGGTAACGATATGTATTGTGGAAGTTGATTACCGGGAAATATACGTTACTGAAAGAAAAATTCATGTAACTGCTAACGTGTAAAGAACAATAAAAATTGGTCAAAATTATTACGGCCTAAGTTTTGACAATATAAGCGCAGAATTCTCAGAGCTGTTTACTTGTTACCGGAATCCGATTGTTATTAGTCGGGCTCAGAACTTGATTCTTAAGACCCCTACTCCGTGGAATTAGCTGCGGGCCTGAGCCCCTTGGAGGCCCATTGCGGTTTGAAGTGTACCTGATGTACCGGCCACTGATGATACATGAATATGGAGCATTGCTAAAATGGTAATTGGCAGAGGGAATTCGAAACATTCGGAGAAACTTACGGACTGTGTTTTTTTAGATAGATTGAAAATATACAGATAGCTCGTGAAGTTCTTACCCATTTTGTTATTTTGCAAATCACGAATACGTTGTTTAGTAAATAAATTTTTTAAATGTTTTTCTCACTTCTCTCCAGCATCCGAAGTAATGCTGCTATCGTACATTCATGTACGTTTATTAAAAATTTTTTTCTGCACGAAAAAAGGTTACTATTATTTCAGTGAGTCAGACAGTCGCATTATGAACACTTGGAGCTTACCCGTGGGAAATTTCTACCTTGCCCGAGCAAGTGTTTGTTTCTCAAGACGTTTTCCCTTCTGTGGATTTATTTTTGTGTGTTTGGTTTATTTGTAAAGACGAGCTGAATACTAGTTAAGCAAAAGGTCTTGTTTTTGAGAGAACAAGTTAGAAAGTGTAGGCGTAATTTAAGTATCTTGGAACTTTCATCCCTTTGTAAAACCAAACAACAGCGTCACGACTAATGTGCAGTTCCTATAGCTTGATTGTAGCACTGTTACTGGGATACAGATAAAGCAAGCTCTTTGCAGTACCTGATTTACGTTTTTATCAAACGGAATTGAAATGAAACTGAGTCTTCATGTACTTCCCTAATTTGTTTACAGGTCCAAAGCGTGATAGGAAGTGCTCAATCTCGGATCAGAGGTGCGGAAGCTCATGTGCGCATAAATCGTGCAGGTCATAGTGTAAAGGGTTATTTTAATCGTTTTATTTCACTACACTGCCAATTGTTAAAATTGTATATCGGTGGTGATGAATGAGTCAATGGATATGGAACGTTGATGGAATGATAGTGACAGGGGGGAAAGCGAAATACTCCTAGTAAAACCTGTTTTATTGCCATTTTGTGCACCACAAGTCCCACATGGAGTGGCTTGGAATTGAATTCAAGCCTCCGCGTTGAGACGCCGGCATCTCATCGCCTGAGCCATGGTAGGGCCCTGTAAAATGGTCGTTAAACTTTCCCGTTATAAACAACCAAATATGTAATTTACGTATAACGGGAAATCGTGACGCGTTTCCGTAGCCATTGTTGCCTTGGAAACGTAAGAGTCAGTTTTTTTTATTGTTGCGCTACATGTTGCTGTCAACATTGAAAATACTATCATGGAAACACAACAATGAATCATCTTTGTATTGCTAGGCAACACTGATTTTATGGCGACTTTTGTCGCCGGAATCAATCAAACGTATTCGTGTCTTCATGTAAAATGCGCGATACTTCTTTACGATTTTAATCAATTTTTCTCGACAGATTTTCGTAAAAGTTCCCGATATCAAATTTCACGAAAATCCCTCCAGTGGAGCCGAGTTGATACATGGGGATAGACATGCGGACGGACGGAAAAACCTGACGAAGTTAATAGGCGTTCTTCGTGAGTATGCGAAGGCGCCTAAAAATCGAAAAAGCTCGACAGATGTTTCTTAAATTCTCCGGCATCAAATTTAACAAAAAAATCCTTTAGCGATTCTCAAGTTTTGTCACCCAGACCGGCTAACAGACACAGCTGTATATATTATAGAGGATCAGCTTGGTTGCAAAGTGTTGAAAGAGTGTAGAAGGATTCCCACTGTAATTAGATTTGTTTCTATGTTTCGGCTTCCCACCAACACATACCGTGCTTCTGTTATGTCCGTGTTAACGCTAAAGTCCTGTCCACTTCTTGTTAAGTACGTGCTGACACACACACTGTCACTGGCGTAAAGTAATGTGGCGATAAACACTGCAGTCAAATTGAATCCCATCTGTTTGTTGTTCTAACGACCCATCACTGTGCCTGTTAGATTTGATAAACGTTGCTGCACTGTTTGGGCTGTGTGTTTACATGATAAGTTGGTTAGCTCTTGTAGAGGTTGGCCTGCAGCCACAGTGATAAGTTGCGAGTTGAAGATAAGAAAGGCACCGTCATATTTGTCACGTGTTGTAGCGTTGATTATATATATATATATATATATATATATAGAGAGAGAGAGAGAGAGAGAGAGAGAGAGTAGTAGCAATCTATTTTTGGCTAGTTTAGGTCTTTGAAACTTTTCAGCTCTGGTAACCTATCCTAATCCAGTAAAGGCACAAGTTACATCCATTATAAAACAACTGTCATTCACCAATTAACTGGCATGTTAGTAAACACGTTAAAATATCCAGTCATAGACTGCTGGTTGCTGCAGCAGTGAGTGAGGATCTCGATATTGAAGTATCTACTCGTAAACATGTCATGTTTGCAATAACATGCTGAAGTGTGAGTGTTTGCTTTTAACCGACTGTGACAGTGGTACTGTGAATGCACTCCGAGTTTCAAACACATCCACAGACAAAGCCTGCATCTCATACGATTCTGATCTAGTGCCACCCATCTCCCATCCTCACCACCTATCTCCCTCAGATCTATCCTAATACGTATATCCTTCCATCTGCTTCTTGGTCTTGGAAGTAGACTTGTTTCAATATAATTAACCAGATTTTTCGTTGTTTCCCTCGTTTTGTCCACGCAAATGCCGAAACATTACACGTACTTGAAGTCATGTCTCGATCCACAACCTTTTCAGTTCTCTATTCACAGTCACTGGGGTAGCGTGGTTGTTAGCAGGGTGTGAAAATTGGCAGGAATTATAAGTAAAAGATATAAAGGATGATGTCCGTCATATTGAGGTGAAGAGGAAGCCAAACGTGTATTGGTGAGCTGTTGAGAAACTGGAAAGTATACAGCGGAGATTTAAATAAAATGGGTTTTTATGGGCGAGGAGGTAGCTTATAAGGAAATACTGAGAAGTGCTATTGACGCTCTGATTGTAGATCTAGGTATATACTAGGTATATACTGAAGGTAAACATAGCTGGTTTAGTAAGATAAAAAGTGTGAAAATAATACATTATTTCATAACGAAGTGGCTAACACCGTGACAACTCGGTGGTAATCCGTAGATAGTGTAGATGGTTATTAAAATATTAGCGGACCAACTGATTTGCTTTGTAGACTTTTGTTCAAAGCATTTCTTCGACGCTCGCTAGTCCTATATATAACCAGATTTGATATATACGGGAAATACACTTGTATATATCCTGCCATTGTATCAGAAGTGCAGTTCGACGCATAGCATATCTCTAACTGTATAAAATGCGACGTTTATTTAAATTATTTTTGACCTAATCAAAGTTAAAGTATTTATTTAAAATCTCCTCACAATTAAAATGGGTATATGATTGGCGAGTGTGGTACAGTAATAGATAAATACTCTGATAAACAGCTCCATTGGTTAGTCCTTCTTGAGTATTTATTTTTTGATATAAAATAAATAAATCCCCCCCCCTTTATGAGATCCGAATTTTTATTGGCGTGTTCAGAAGAACCCATCATTCACCCATATCTCGAGTCACATCGCCACACCTTCAGATCCAGTTAAATATTATCCTCCAATCTAAAATTATGACTCCAAAAAAAAAAACATGTATGTAATTACACTGGTGGATAATGGACACTGAAAATACGATATTTCCTTAAAGGTTAATGCTGAGGAAAGTACTGAGACTTGTTAATTTATCTCCATGATGCAAGGCACATTTTTCATTACAAATCAGCATTTAATATATGTACGTTATCCTCTCTAAAGTGAAGAAGAAGAGTACTTATTGCAGTTGGAACCTTAATATGTGTGTATTTGTCTGTTCTTATTGTACAGTAAGAGGATAATACAATCACACCGGCCCTGTTTTAGAAATACAAAAAATATTACCAGTAAGACTGGGGATAGATACATTTTGTAAACTGTATTCTGCAGAAAGTGTTCTGTGGCCATCTTCTGCCGGGAGGGTTGGAAGACAGGGACTACAGTTGATGTGACAACATGCGACTTACATGCGGAGACTGAAGACTTGGCTATGTGCCATGTAATATTATTAGACGTGCGAAAACCACCATCCTCTTCAAAATTCTTCGCATGAAAAAAGGGCTGTTTGGTATAGAACAGCGAAAACAAAGAACTTCATGACACTTTACGATACCCATCACAGCGTAAAACATTTTAGAAATGACTGTAATAAAATTCTTTTACGATATGAAATTTTAAGAGTTGTATATATAGCAATATAGTCACATAATCAAAATAAGTTCCCCTTTTCCTCGGGTTTTATAAAGTGGAAACAAAAGTTAAAGAAAGATTTAAAAGAAAAAAGCAGTGAAACTTTTAAATATATTGCCCCTGATTTTTCAGATTCTTCAATACAGTCTTTGATTCGATGCGACGTTTTCTGTTGTGCAAAGTTTTGCAGCCTATAGCAAGTGAATTCTTAAGTTCAGATTTTAGATATTATGTCTGCAACAAGTCACATTTCTTGTGCAGAACTTTCTCATTATTGAGAAGCAACAAATAGTCAGTTTATGCCTAAATCAGATAATTACGTATCTTATTCTGGTCTCTTAGGCTATGTCATCTTGTAGCTTCCAAGGAGGGTAGCTACCTACCTGACTACGGGGCAATAAAACCATTGCGTCTTTACAATCTCGAAAACGTCAAATGTTTTCATTACTAGTCTGTTATTAGGCGAGTATGTATAGTCTTGAAAAGCGCCCATTAGCTTCGTCATGTCCGTCGCTGTCCCTATGTCCGCGTGTATCAGCGCGGCTCCCACTGGACCGTTTTCCATCAAATTTGATACTGGGGACTTTTATGAAAATCTGTCGAGGAGGGTCAGATTCAGTTAGAATGTGACAAAAATGTGGGGCACTTTGCGTGAAGGCCTAAGTACGATTTATTGTTGCCGGCGACATAAATTTGCCATAAAACATTTTTTGCAACACTTATTGTTTTTAAATTGTTGACAGCTCAACGATACACACAGATCGCAGTATTACGTTTCCATTCCAACACTGCTCAAGTGAACATTGGTAACTATTTATAAAGCGACGTGGCCTACAGTCCCAGAAAACGTGTGTATGTAAGTCGACTAAAACCAATTAATTGTATCTTTGATATTTTAGTTGTTTTCAACGATCTTGAATGGCTAGATCTGCAAAGCCCACAGCAGATTTAAGAGAATATAAATACATTTATTGAAATAAAGGAGAAACTTTATGCAAATTAACTTTCTACTTTGAATAGGGTTAATTAAGTTTCTACAGTGTGGAAAGTAATTTTGATTCGTATCATGACAGGATGTCAGAAAGCTACATTTCTGTGTTTAATTTTAAACTGACTTTTTTTGTTCTAAGAACTTAACCTTATTTTTTTTTTGTCCATTTCATGTACTGCTGCTCCGTGACAGCAATTTGTATGTGCTGCTGCTTCCCTGATCCATCACTTTTCTCCATCAATAATTACATTCTAAAGCGTCTACTCTAAGTTGCCTCAGAGTTGTAGAGTGTCATTAATTAACTTACTTCGTTGCGAGAAGCCGAAGTAAGAAGGAGAATGGGAAGCTAATGTAGAAATTCAGAGTAGATAAGGCGGAATCGGTAAATCATTAATTACCGGCGCTGCTGCAGTATGGCTGGTTTCTAATGATATTTAAGTACAACAACCATATATGCTATTTGTATAGTTTCACAGAACATATAAATTTTGTAGTACATTTTCTCAAATATAAGTTTAAGAAAGAAACAAAGAGCGAAAAAGAAAGTTGCAGAGCAGCAAGGACAGAAATAAACAGAAGGACAAGTGGAAATGGAAGATATATAAACGACATAGAAACAAAGAAGGAAGAAAGAAACTGCCAAATCCATTTACGCAGTGTCCTGTGTTGGAGGCTGAAATCGATATCAGGAAATGTTTTACGACTTATGTTTCCTTTTTACATAAAAAATTATGGCCTCAGTTCTCGAAGTTTGCAGTCTGGTTATAGCATTCGTAAAAGAAAGTACATGGGCCTGCTACGTTCTTCTTTGTACGTTTGTGACGTACGGAATTTTAGAACGCGCGTCCCCATTTACTTGATTAAGGCTAGCAAAGTGAAAGAAGTGTATTCAAAATTGGTTTTCTTCACAGGTTTCTTGACTCTGAAGTCACTGCCTCTATCCGCAGCATTAATGAGGACCAGAAGTAAACATACCGACCTCACAAATCTAATTTTCCAATTTATTGATGCCAGTTACGTAAGGTTAATGGTAGAGTAAGGTTTGTTAAGTGACAGCTGTGTTGTCATAAACAATACTCCATACTCCTTCCAGTGAAGGAAGATGAGAGAAAGACAGAAAGAGGGATTGGTATTGAGATGTAAATGATGGAAGACAGAAAGAACAGAAGTTGCATTTCATTTACTCTTTATGTCTTATTTCTGTCTCGATAAAACGTACTGCGTTGAAAACTTAAGTGGTCAGCAAGCCTGCCATCTTCTAAAACGAGCCCAAGTTTGAGTCTCACTGCTGGTTGAAGCAAATCTCACCTTTCTTCAACTCGCACCCCCAACTGTAGAAAGGGGCGCCAAGGTAATTGATTATGAGAGGTCGAAATGCGTCATTTAGGTCAAATAATGAAAGCACGGATTGCTGGGGCACAGTTCTGACCGATACTTACTCATGCGAATAGGGAAGTAGGTGTCACTCGAAGGATGACATTTAATGAATCCATAAGAAATTATTATTGAAATTAATATGTTGCTGAATTACGCGGTCCAACACTCATACGGAGATAGTTTGGTAAACTGTTATTACACTTACCGTAGCATCGGCTGTCAGCTGGTACTTGTCTGTATGTCTGCATTTTGTGGTGTGTCCTCGCTAATGTTCATAAAATGCCTGCCTTTAGTAACGAGATTGACAACCCTCCTCAATATTAGTCTATAGCGCAGTGTTTCTCAGTTTTTTTCTTTTTCTTTTTTTTTTTTTTTGCTTGTGGTCCACCTCTGAGCTTGATTTATCTGTGGGGCCCCACCCCCACTCTTCGTAGACGCTGTTAATTATGAAAAGAAGTTATTTTATTTCCACATTGTTGATTTATGTAATAGAATGCATTTATATGCAAGATTGTATTGTTTTTAAATATTTTGTATAGGCATAACATATTGTTTACTTCATTCACGCTGTAGTCTGTAATACGACAGGTCCGTAGCCTCTTCCAAAGCGAGTTCCCCACAGGGTGGATCTAGTGCTTCCTGTTTCAATTTCCAGTATCTTCTCTTTTCCTTAAGGTCATCCAATATCTGCTTACGCCTTCTTTCTCGTCTTCCCGTCTCTTCTATCCTTTCCACTCACTGTCCTGCAATAACATGTTTTAGAAAGCAGTTCCTACGCAATATGTGACCAATCCAGTTAGGCCTTTCTTCTTTTTATTGTATGTAGGATATTCCTCTCCTCCTTGATCTGTGTAATACTTCTTCATTTCTCACACGATCGGTCCAACTGATCTGCATTCTTTCCAGCACCACATTTCAAAACTTTCCAGGTATTTGTGATCTACTTTCCGAAGTGTCCACGTTTCAGCACCATCCAAAGCTATGCTCCAAATGTAGCACTTTACCAGTTTCTTCCTTAAATTTAAGTCCAGTTTGCTGGTGAAAAGAGTCTTCTTATTATACAAGTAAAAATATTCTGTTAATAATTGGCATTATATTCAGTGTGTACCTTGGGCCTGATGAACACTTGCAAGTTTTGAAATGTCCGGTTGCATTGTGGTCAGTGAAGAGCGAAGATCATCTCTCTTCACAACATCAAGGCGGTTACGTACTTTTGACAGCCAATAAGTCACCCAACTGAAAAGAGATTCAACCAGATAAGATGTGGGGAAAGCAATAAAGTACAACCTTGCTTTCTGTGCTGCAAGGGAGGCAGGGGAGAAGGGAACCTTTGATTCAATTTTAACCTTTATTGGCCAAAAGCTTCGCCCTTGTCCAGTTAAATGCAACTCCTTATGGACGAAAGGGGAAAATCTGTCCCACTCAGGTGCGGGGATGGGCATTTAAAATGAAAGTAACTCCGGCCGTCAGCAGCTACATTGGGATATACAGGCCGGAAGATAAAGAAAAAATTTGAATTTTTGTATTCAGGCAGTGAAGTTTTGATGGCCCACTCAAAAGTTCCTGTGACCTCCTAATTCTCCATCATTCTCCTGTGGCCCCTTAGAAACTTGTTGTGACCCCCTGGGCGGCAATATGACCCACTTTGAGAACCATTGTTATAGCGACCTGCTGATTATCAGTACGTCAGTACTCTGGTCTTCCGTCATATTAGTATTCAGCGTCCCTGAAATGACGTTCCTGCCAAACGCGCCTTCGATGGTTATGATTGCTATGGCAACGACATAGGGCTTTCGACCTTCGGCTGACTAACCGTAGAGAATATCGCATAAGCCTCCTCCTCCTCCTCCTTTTCCTCCTCCTCATTTGCCTCCTCCTTTGTGCTTGTTCACGGGCCATCGCCACTCTTCTCTCCGTCCTCCAACGGCTTAAGCTACGTGGGTAAATATTAATTAAAATATCCCTGGGAATAAAGTTCCATCATCGTGAGACGCTGATGAAGGCACGTACAGTTTAGCGTCCGAACGTTAGTACCCTAACCTGCTCTAATTTAGGGCCCATTAAAATCGTCAAACCGAAATTTGATTTATTCCAAGCGTAACGGTTTCTCTGAACGAAAAACGTAACTGTTAACAATTCAATTGAAATAACTGAGGTTTGAAAAGTTACGACGTTTTTTCAATTTACGTTGAAGACGGCGGCACTGGGTGATACCTGCCGCTCTGGGTTTATCGAACGGCTATGTTAGGACATTTCCGTGTTCACATACACAAAATCACGGCTTACCTGCGATATGAACCGGGGCTTACGGCTACAAGCTACCTGTTACTAATTATCTTCACACATGCATATATATGTATTGTTTTAAATAGATCCATGAAAATAATCTAGTGTTGCCTAGCTGAGTGTATGTATATTATTTATGACGTTTGTGACCTTGTCTGATTGACCTCATCATTATGAGCGTCGTAGGTGTAGGGCTAAACGTCCTGTCCTCTGCAACTCACTTGCTTTCAGATGGTCCTGTTGTCTTCTTCTTCTTCTTGGGCGGCCTCTATCTATTTTTCCATGAGGTTGATACTCTAGTGCTAGTATTGGTAAGCGGTTGTTTTCCATTGTTATTATGTGTTGAAGCCAATTTTGTTGGTATTTTCTGATCTCATCTACTATATTTTCCTGATTAATTTGTTCCTAATGTCAACATTTTTTTGTCTGTCCCGTATTGTGAGGCCTAGGAGTTTTCTTAGAAAGCGCATTCACCTAATTACACAAATTAAAAGATAAATTATCTGGAATATGTTTCACTCGTATAGACGAGATATTTAGTTTTCTTTTTGTGGTGGACAGCAGAAGCTACGGACGCACCGCAGCCTTGAAGCTTATTGTGCAACCCTGTGATGAAGATGATTTTTTTTTCGTTTTTCCTTGTATTGGAGCACCGGTGGAATAAAACTGACAAGGGAAAACCGAAGTACTCGGGAAAAAAACTGTCACAGTGCCAGTTTGTCCACCACAAATCCCACATGGACTGACCCAGCATCGAACCCGGCATCCGTGGTGAGAGGGCGGCGACTAACCGCCTGAGCCATGGCACGTTCAGATATTTAGGTTTCTCGTAACGTCAAAATTTAGGTTTAAAACAGGTAGGGTGTTCAGACATGACACCACCATAGTCGAGGAACTAAATTCATCTTTGCCGATCTTAAGCACGGAGATGTAAATTTATATCATTCAGATAGGCTGTTCTTACTCTCAGAAAGTTAAATAACACATATAAGTCGTTTTTGCAGGCAGTGCAGCTTGCCTGTCAAGTTGGATCTCGCACATTCAAATGAAGGAAGAAGTGGATCCTCAGCAAACAACATGGCTTTAGCGCGTACTTTTGTGTGAGGCGGAGAACTTGGTCATCGCAGACGGATTGAGTTACGCTTCAATTGTGTCATTCAGAACACGAGGTTAGAAAGGCAGGGATGAATGGATGAATGAACTGAAACGGAAACAAAAGGAGGATAAAAAGGTGAAGGTGGAGAAGATCGCTTTTACTGATAAACTTTTCATTTCCAAGCTCCTTTGTAGTCAGTGATTTGAATACCTGGAGAAAAGTTTCTGCCAGGTTTTAACGTATTTATCTCTGGATCTTAAATATGATGGTAACTGACATCGCCGTCTTAAGATACACCTTCCTGAATTGAGGCCCTTATTTTATTCTTGGTAGTGCGAATGTTCATTATTAATGTTTCCAGCCCTTCGATATTAAGTATAATTTACACCTATACACCTTTTGCAGAATTAACGATGGTTTTGTAAAAGAACACTTCTAATAGAAGGAAGCAATTAAGGTCAAGGTGCAACGGTTGTAGGTTTGCAATCTTGTTGAACGTGGCTGCTTAGGGGAAGTAGGACAGGGAAGATAATTTAAAATTAACAGGTCTAATAAAAGGAGTGGCCGATCCCAGTGGCCGTGCGGTCTAAGGCGTGGGTCTGCGGCCGTTCGCTTACTAGGATTGTGGGTTCGAATCCCACCGGGGGCATGGATGTCTGTCTCTTGTGAGTGTTGTGTGTTGTCAGGTAGAGGTCTCTGCGACGAGCTGGCCCCTCGTCCAGAGGAGTCCTACCGAGTGTGGTGTGTCTGAATGTGTGATCGTGAAGCCTCGAAAAATGAGGCGGCCTAGGCCCCCAAGGGGCTGTCGAGCCATTGGGAAAAAATAAAAGGAGTGTAATGATATTAACTAAATTTTAACTGCTTCAGGATCGTTTCCGGAAGTGGACTTTGTTATTAGCTCTGATGAGCCTTCTTGTCCTATTACCAAAGTTGCTAGGGATTCGATATGGTTCGGATGAATGGCTAGGCAGTCAGTGATTCGTGTAGACATAAACATAGGGAGTTTTGAAGGATATTTACGTCTTTCATCTTCTATTAATTAGAGCACTTTTAAAGCACAGTTAAGAAATTCGTGGTGTGTTTTGCTGCTCTTCTTACCACATAACAAGGCGCTAGACCAAACGTGCGTAACCCTGTACACATGTAAGGTTGTCATTAATATTACGAAATAGTTATCATTTTAAGAGAGGTAGACAAATACCTGGGGGGTCTGACACTGGCTATGTTGACTGAGGGGGTTCGTCGTTTTCCTCAGTCCTTCCGCGCACATTCTGGACTCGGTACTCCTGAAGGCAGTCGCTCCCTTCCACGCGTTTTCCAATCCTCCATTTACCAGTCATCCTGTCGTGTGGTGCTGCAGGGTCCAAGTCACTGCATACATCGTTAAGTAAATAATTAATTTAAATAAATAAAACCCGGCGACCGCCAAGTGATAGCAAAAAGGTATTTTGTATGTTGCTACACTTTATGGATGACCACACAATGATATCAAGACGGTGTTTTGTACGTTGCTGTACTTGACTGTTGTCAGCCAGATTCGTCATTAACAGAAGGACGTAACGATTCAACAAACTTTGATAGTTATGAAGCATGAGTGGAGAGAAACTCATCAGAAGTTTCTAAGCGGAGCCAGACACTCGCCCACTCACTCACCTGAAGTTCACAGTTTTGTGTGAAAGTTTTAGCTTAACAGGTTCCTCAGATTGGAGATGCATCTCAGCCTACAGACGTGGGTGTGTCTGTTGCTCCATTATTACGTTACTTGGTGAGGTGTAAGGAACTCGAAACACTGACTTGGCAGATTTACATACCTGTTGCCAGATTAGTCTTACTGCTACTGCATTCTAAAACTTCTCAAACATGATTCGATTACCGAGAAACTCGGTGAAATAAAACAAAACATATAAATTACTTCTACAATAGAACTTGTGCCCAAAAGTAACATATTTGGGGCATTTTACAGGATAACCTAGGAGCAGCAGCATCTAAAATTTTATGTGCCTGTGTCTATGGTGACAAGTCATTAATTCACCCTCTAAAAATTAGCATGAAGAAGACGTTTCAGAAGTGCAATTTTTAATTCGTTATCTGAATATCCAGGTTTTATTTGAAGTTATTAAATCGTTTTATTTACAAAAGTGCAGGCGTAAAACTTCAGTCTTGAACAAAATATTTGTGTTGGCCGCTTTTAAAAATTGTACATATATATATATAGGCTACCCTCAGCCTATAAACTTGTATTTATAGGCAGGAGTCGCCTCAAAATTCTGGGCGCCGGAAAGGTAACATGAAGCAGGTTCCATACTGAGGACCCACAAATATTAGACATCACCATATATAATTTATTCGCCATGGCGGCTTGGCGCCCAGGAATTTGTGCACCCCTGTTCGTAAGTTCAGTTAAATCCCTTGAAATGATAACCCCCAAAAATGGACTATATCTCACTGAAATTTTAGTTGCTCCGTCTGACCTCCAGGCAAATCCTGGGTTATTACCTTGAAACAGGGCAGTTCCCCTTTTTTTTTTAATTCCGTCTCAATCATTCATATCTATACTTCCGTTCGTCACTGTATAATCTGCGCTTATGAAAAAGCGTTAAATGAATGAAAAGTAAAGAGAAATAGTATTTAATAAAAACAAATAAAACGAAAAAAAACTTTTAAAATCGCCTGCCAAGGCATCAGACAAGAGTAACTTGTTACATTAACGTGTTTTATGACAAGTAATGAAAGGTTCTCGATCGATCAGGCCCCTCAGTGTGGAATGTTCCTTAGCCCGTGTGTGGAGAAGTGGTGTTAAGACATATCAGCGTCGATGGCTATTCGCACTGAAATATAATTCATTTTGAAGACTTAATTACTTGAACTGGGTTAAAATTAAATACGACAAATAGATAGATTGACGGTATATTTGTAAATTCAATCAAAGTAGGGTCCTGTGTTATAATGGAATGATAACACAACAAAACAACTTCACGTTATATTTACCGTGCATTTTTGTACAATTCATTAACTCACACCAACAAATGCACCAAAACAAGTTTGTCACTGATTTCTTTATTAAAAGTTTTCCCCAATACGCATTTCGGCACTTCTATATTGCCATCATCAGGGGGATCGTTGAGGAGACCAATGTACTTAAGTTACATCGGAACAGTTGTGTCAATATTCGTTATTACCACTTTGTATAAAATTGTATAAAATTGTATTATTATTATACAATTATACAATTTTATACAAAATGGTAATAACGAATATTGACACAACTGTTCCGATGTAACTTAAGTACATTGGTCTATGTACAAACATCACGATCCCCCTGATGATGGCAATATAGAAGTGCCGAAATGCGTATAGGGGAAATCTTTTAATAAAGAAATCAGTGACAAACTTGTTTTGGTGCATTTGTTGGTGTGAGTTGATCAACAACAAAACAAATAAATAAGGATGATCAACAACTCAAAATACATCAAAATCCGTTTTGCCACTGTAGAGGAGTGCCAGAATATAGCCCAAGCTACGGCTGTTACCTTCAGTGTCGTCATGCAATGCACCATAAAGATGAAAAGTAACACGTTCATATGTGGGCATTCTACAAGAATGTGTAATAATATAAGCAGTACGCCGCATTATGTGCAAAGGGTATCGGATCACTTCGTAATAAATGCCCAAGTGTAAGAGGAGTGTGATCAATCCGACACGATCACTCTGCTTGTACATGTCATGCCAAAACTCATACTTGGCATTACATGATCCATTACTATCGTGCGGAAGGCATTGGGTACGTCGTAAAGATTCAGCGTCGTCAATAGAGTTGAGTTTCATTTGTCGTATTCCTTTGGAAATAAAAGCACCAGCTAGCGTCTATCTCGCACGTTGAATGAATGTAATAAAAATTGTTCACGTTTCCTCTGAGAGCCCACAATCTATAAAGATTGAAGGAAATGCTGGGCTTTCAACTTGCCAGTAAAATTGTAACAAACTATGAAAATACTGGAGAGGCGGATCGGGATATTACAGCACTTTCTGTAAACATGAAATGTTAGTCCTGATGTAAATCTGCATTCAGGGATTTTCGGTTACTAAATTAGTCTAGGGCAACCATTACGGTCGAACCCGGTTATAACGACATCGGCTTATGCGACACCTCGTCTGTAGCGTCAGATATTCTGTGGTACCAATTAATTCCTCACTGTTAACCATAACATTATACTCCTCGTTTATAATAACATTCGTTTATAACGACACAAAGTATTCCGTCCGTTTCATGACGTTATAACCGAGTTCGACAATTTGTGGTAAAAAAAGGGTAAAGGTAAAGTTCGCCCTGTAGCCTGCCATGAAGGCACAGAAGGGGAGTAGAGGTATAGCTCTACTCTTTCTTTAACTTCGGTGCTAGATGGGGTGGGTGGTTAATGCGACACTCCGGCCTGTTAACTTCCGGGATTATGTTGTATAACAATTTCAATTTTCTTACATGCTTTGCGTTCTCGTGCCTCGCTGAATTTCTTCCGGTTCCCAACCTTCATTTATTAAACCTGCATGTTACCTGCTTTTATTTTTTTTCACGCTAACATAATTCAGTCACGTGTGTCTCCTCAACACAATTTCAGAACAGAAACGCTTGTGTGTCTATTTTCATACGTTAGACGTTCTGAAGTGATCAGTGGAAAGAATTATCAGGGAGCGTGGGAGTTTGTATTCATTCTCAGTATTTTAAAATTTTATGCAGGCCAAACTGTTCCAAACTGACGCCTTTCATAGTGCTGTAACTGTGTACAGGAATTATTCGCTTAGCTACGTGCGACATCTTCGTCCAATAAGAAATGTGTTATCCTCTTAGGCGTACGCATTCATCGGACTAATGGTTATTTACAAAGGCTGTTTATTCTTCAGAGACGTTCTGGGAAGAATATACACGATGCACGTCACAGTCGTACAGTCGTGTGCTGTCGAGGCTACCGCTCTGCAGGCTGCAAAGTTCTGGTGTCTGTGACCACATTTCATGGGTCTAGTAACTCAGTTCCTCACCTTCCGTGGGTGTGGCCAAGCTGAAATGAGTCCTGCGTTGTTTCCATTTCACGACTCGCTACGGGCTGGAAGGTCCGGTGATCGAATCCCGGTGGGGGCGAGATTTTCAGCACCCGTCAAGACCGGCCCTGGGGCCTACCCAGCCTCCTGTAAAATGGGTACCGGGTCATTCCCGGGGGTAAAGCGTCCGGGGCGTGGCGTTGACCACCCACCCCCATCTAGCGCCGAGGTTAAAGTAAGAGTAGAGCTATACCTCTACTCCCCCTCTGGGCCTTCATGGCCTGTTCTAGGGTGGACTTTACCTTTACCTTTACCTTTACTGTACCCGCTACAGTACACCAGTTACACGCATGTGCATGTGTGAACTTGTGCTACAGATCAAAGTCTGTTCTGTATGCGGTAGTGTATGTATTCTGCAACATGGTCAGCCGAGAGCCGTACAGAGCAATTTGTAGTGATGGCAGGGAAATACAGCAGACGTGGGAGAGAAACGTGACAAGGGGGGAAGGCAGAGATACGTTTGTTACTACCGCTAAGTAAATGAAAAGAAACAGCGACCACGTGTGCTGAAATGGGGTACAGCCAAGGGCGCAGATGAGGCCTCTGCAGACCTCGCGGCTCGGGGGGCCCCGTGGGTTAAAGGGGCCCCAATCCTAAAGAATTCTAAAACTTTGTGGGTTCTTTTGGACTGGATTCCGTTCTTCTGACAGAAGGCAGTATGCAGGATCCCTCTTAAGAGGTGTGGGAGTGACTTCGATAATAATTACAGGAGGGCCCCGATTATCGAGTCGTGGCGAGGCCCCTGACCGGGTATTTAGGCTACTGAGTGCAGCAGTATAAAAGTTATAATAGAATAAATTCAGGAAATGAAACTACTCTGGCTAGCTGTCTGAAATGACCAGTCGAAGAACGAACAACTGTTCGTAATGGAATGCGTGTGAATGCTGTTAGCAAGTGCATATTAGGGGAATAATACAGGATTTGTACAGGCAGGAGATAAAAGTTCCACCCATAGCAGAGCTACCAATTATTACTAAAAAAACTAATTTTCTATATGATGGAAAGTCAGTAAAGTTCAGAAATGCACTGAATATGTAATGTGTGAATGGGGAACTGCCAATGAAAATGTAAGATATTGAACGAGGGGACGGATATAGTTGAATGGAGATCAAAATGTCTTTTGAAAAAAAAACAGTGTTAATAAGAAGGACGTAAAGTACTGCATGTTGATAAATATTTGGCGACAGCAACCTGACATCCGCAAAGTGCTGGCAAAGTCATGGCGGCAAAAGTGAACTCAGGAAACAGTGGGTTTTACTGCACGTCAGGGACACCAATGGTTTCCTTCCCGTTGAGTGTGGCTAGGACTCTGAATTTCAGCTTGCATATAAAGTAGTGTGACAGCCTTCATTTCGGAGTTCTGCATAGACACAATCAAGTTGAAAGTCTCACCGAAACGCTAGAACGTAACTACGGAGGGAGAAAACTCTACTGGTGACGCAGGGATGTAATACAACTGTGGCTATAAATGAACGTAATCCTAGAAGATATAACGGAAAATCTTTCCACGTCACACGAAGGAACTTGGCAAACCAGATGAAATTGCTGATGATATGATGATGGCGGTAGATGTTCAGCATGCAAAGGAGGCCAGTAAACAAGAAGGAAGAGATGATTAAAGACATGACGTAGCTGGCTCATGTAAATGACGGACGAAAATATGAGGGAAAATAGAACCCGAGAACATCCTCTTCATCTCCTCTGCATGTCATGCACCGATCTACCCCCATGAGGTGTAAAGCTAGCAGAGGAATCGTGCAGACCCTCAATCATGATCACCTCTGGTAATGACGCAGAAAACAACAGTAGGTAACCAAGATCAATGGCTGTGGCAATGTTGTAAGTTCCTTGCTCAGTCACCTCTATAATTCCTGCCGTGCTAGGAAAGCAGCTGAGAACCATACCTATTTCAAGTTGATAGGGAATATGTGTTTGCATTAGTAACGTTGAACACGTATAAAGAACACTGACCTTTCGCACGGCGCATTTTACGGCTGCGAAATTACGAGTGTGTGTGCAACATGTCAAAGTACCAGGTTCAAGAGCCACGTTACATTAATTCTTTATTTAAAGACATATTAGAACCTTAGGAAATAAGAAAGTGGAGAGAAGAAATTTTAGACAATAAATGACTGAGTATGAATGAGAATTTAGGGTAAAAGGAAATACTAAATTGTACAAATGTAACGGAGGTAGAAGTATTAGACAATAATTTAAAAATGATTACATGAAAACTGGAAAACACGACTGTAAGACGCGATAGTCATTGGCGAATGCTGTGAAATAGACTGAGAAACTAGGAAAATCGTTGGAGAGAAAGGGAAACATTGTCATCGTACAACAAAAGTAGCTGTGCAATAATGCGAGTTGTAACAATAGTGAGCATAACAATGTATGTTCAAAGAATATGCGCTCTGCAAGAACCTGGTGTCAAGTCGGCACGGATCGGTGTAAAGAAGGAACCGCGAGCTAACAGACCAATATTGCTCTCATTTTCTATCTTCCTGGCATTAATGTATTTCGCTCAAAAGGTCTGTCGCCAAACCTACAACTCTTCAGACCCACAAGTAAAGGTTCTATAGTTACTTCCACTTCAGAAGTTTGTGTAATGATTTTAAATAGTACCAAGTGATGAATGTACCCACTTACGTGATGTTCGTGTTTCATAAAAATCGAAAATTTAGTAAGCGAATCAATTAATTCAATGCATAAACAGCATAGTCGGAAAACCTGAAATGAAGAGACGGTTTGTGAGACCATAGCAAAAATGGAAGAGTAATATTAAAATGGTTCGTAAACAAATCGGGTATAAGGATGTGGATTGGAATAAGCTGTCTTAGGAGAGTTCAGGGCTCCTGCAAAACTAAAAATGAAGTTTCGGGTACCTTCGAAAGAGAGGAGTTTCTGGACCAGCTTTGTAACTGTCAGTTTCGGAAGAGAAACTCTGCCCCGTGCACTTAGTTAATGCGAGAGACATTCGTCACATGACAACTACAAATGTGACTTTGCGTGTGGACACATGCTTGTGTGTCGGCAAGCACAGCAGTTACAGTAAAATTCTGCCATGGCTCGGGTGGTTAGTCGCCGACCGGTCATTGCAGAGGCTTTGGTTGATCCCTGGCCAGCACATGTGGTGGGCAAAGTAGCACCTGGCGAGCTTATTCGATTACTTCGGCTTTCCGCTGTCAGTATAGTTCCACCAATATCCCATACGTTTAAATCGTCTACCAGCGATGCATATATAATCTTATAAATTGTCGGCCACGTTTATGAAACATTTATTTCTCTTCTTGCTGTCTTTGTGGCGTATGGGCTAAATATCACGCGATGCGTGACCCAGAGTTCCTTGATTTTGCCTTACATTTATAGAGGTTCAAATTTAATAGATCTGCGCGACAATTAAAATCCTACCTTATTGAACAGGTACTGAATATTTAACACGTGCTTTGCGTGATTAGTACTTACACATGTGCAGGGTAACAATACCTGGACTTAATGCGATTAGCCTTTATTCTTTTTTATGGTGTTTTTACACTTTATCAAGATCCATGCTCTCGTGCTTTATAATCCTTTTCATTCCCTTTTGTTACCGCTTTCTTCTGTCGTTATATAAATTCCTTGTTTGCGTCTAGTCTTTCTTGGAATTTGAAATCTTATTTTAATGGAATTTACCGTTATTGTCTTCAATACTTCCAGCACATCGGAAAATAAATCGTCCACTGATTTTTCTGACACCTCACAACATACGAATATTTCCGATGTAATTAAACAGCGCCCATCTTATACTGCTGTGTTATAGGATTATCACTCATACTGTGAACGTCTTCGCACAAAAAGCGTTATGTTATGTAATCAAAAGGATTTTAAATCCAGTTGTAGAGTAGATACAATGACGGTAAGCATCTTATCTCCAACGCCTTTGTGTATTACATATTGTATTTTTTAAAGATATTTTCAATCACAGTTACTTGTTCTCTGTCGCTGAGACAGGGGAAGAAGGCTCTAATTTCATCTTCGTCTGGTTACCGTATCTGGATTCAGTACAGCTAGCTAATGATGTAAAAGGAAGAAAACTCTCTTCCTGTAAACGTTTGTACAAATAAAGAAGTGCTTAAATTCGCCTTATCTTCCGTTTATGCTTGTTGGACGTGTTAGGTGTTAATTGTCTTCTTCGTTTAGGGTGGATTGATGGTGAAGTTTCTGTTGTGGAAATTGAATGCAAGACGCAATCAAACAAAGTGAAAACTTCGACAGAAAAAAACTGACAAAGAAATAAGGACACAAAGAAATGAGCAAACAGTAAACGGATTGAAAAGAAACAAAAGAAGGATGAAAAGTAAATACAGTAAAAACGTTCTATCTTTGCCTCCATATTTGTCTTTTTCTTTTTGAATAAACGTTTGTCATGAGGCATTTATTTACATGACGTGGGGCACAACACGGAATTTGCTTTTATTATCTCTAACGCTGTGTTCCCTTACATCCAAAATAGTGTTATTTTCTTGTAAGTTGTCGAGTCTCAACATTTTATTCAATGTGTATGATCACTTGCCGTCATGTGTGTTTCTAAGATATCACCATTCATATTTTATTTTAAAGCATAAAATTAAGATTGCCGGAGAAACCTTATATACGTTGATGTTAAAAGGTAAGGTTGTAATCGTAATATTATCTTGACTGGAAGAGCACGGCATAATAGTCTGTAGTGCATTTAGAGATAATTCACCGTAAGACTCGCGACAAAATATGGAGATAATTGACGGTGAGATGCCCAGCAAAATATCGAGAAAATTCACCGTGAGACGCCCGACAGTATATCGAGATATTTCACCATGTGGCGCCCGACAAAATATCAAGCTAAGTAACGGTGAAACGTCCGATAAAGTATCTAAATTCCATGAGACGCCAGATGAAATATCGAGATAATTTACGGTCAGACGCCAGACAAAATACCGAGATAACTCACATTGAGACTCCCGAGAAAATATCGAGAAATTGACAGTGAGTCGTCCGACAACATTTCGAGATAATTCACCATGAGACACACGACAAAATATCCGAAATTTCACCTGACGCACGACAAAATGTTGAGATTATGCACCTTTAAGCGAACGACAAACTATTGAAGAAATAGATGGTGAGATGGCCGACATAATATCGAGAATATTCACAGTGAGACGCACGACAAAATATCGAGGTAATTGACAGTGAGATGTGTTATAAAATATCCAAAGTATTCACAGTGAGAAGCCAGACGAAATAGCGACATAATTCGCTGTCAAACTAGAGACAAAATTTCCAGAATATTCACTTGAGACGCCTGGTAATATACCACATCCGTGGAATTGTGTTCTCAGCGCTCCTATTGGCTCCTTAATGAACTTTAATTTTTGAAACTTTTCTGTAATCGAAGTTTATGTTGCACTTAAAGCGAAATTACCCTGCAGCTGAGAAGTATATTCATAAGCTAAGAATGTTGAGAAGTTTATGACTTCATTGAAATGAATCTTAAAAATGCTATTGAGAGCATGTGGTCTGGATGTGTCTGGCTCATTGTAGGATCCACTAGCGAGCACAGTAACGAAACCTCGGGCTGTCTAAAAGGCGTTACATTTTTTAAATTCCTAACAAGATGGCAATGTACGTACAAATGTAACATTAAGGCTCGTTCGTGTAAACATTTTTGCCGTGGAAGAGCAGTAAGTGTTACATAGAGTGTGTGTCTGTAGCCTTAGTTATCAGGAATGCAATGCGCATGCACCGTATGGTCATCTGTGACCTGTCTGACTCTACCATACTTTCCACATTATCTCATAAACGGCACTATTTTGGGGGGGGGGGGAGGGGCATTACTGAACCTAAAATGTGTGTTTTGATTTTCTCTACAACTTTTGTCAAAACATTTCTCATTCTAAGAAGAATTGAGGGAGATATCATAAATGTACATAGGTCTTCATGTAAAGTACCCTTATTCTTGTCAGATTTTAACGAAACTTGAATTTTTTCGATAGATTTTCGAAAAATACTCAAATATCAAATGCCATGAAAATCCGTTCACTGGGGGTGGAGCTGTTCAATGCGGACGGACAGAGAGACAATCGTGACTAAGCTAATAGTCGCTTTTCGAAATTTTGCGAAAGCGCCTAAAATGACTGTCTTATATGGATTGGCGCATAACGAATACATATTATTCAAATATCGACCAACACATGTGGCATTTCATTCATTCATCCGTCCACTAATCCACCAACTCCCTCCATTTCACAGCCACCCAGCACTGAGTTCAACAACTAACACACTAACTCGCTGTATAGGAATGGACGCCCGCCCGCGAGCATAATTTTTGTTGGAGAACGTGTATTTTTTTCGGCTGCAGATTGGTACTGAAATATAAGTCGGAATTTCGTTATCTGTCAGCCAGATGGTATAACTTGCCACGCAGTTGGTTCTGTTGTGTCAGTGGGCGTATCAAACGCAAGCTAACGAAGAGCAACTGGCGCAGTCGTTGCTATTGATCCTACTTTAATTAAAGGGAGATTAAGAGATCGCCCGCTGCCGTGCCGCGCTTTCAGTACTGCTTCCCTACGTCGCGTCGCGCCGCGTTAACTAGTAGAAGGCAAACTGCAGTACATCGCCACAAACTCTTGACATGCAGTGTAATTAACACGACCAACAACACGTCGTGATTGAATAAATGAATTATGATCTTATTCTTTCAGTAAGGATATATATACTAATTTATTTCCGCTTCTAACCTTGACGGAGTTTTATATTTGGGTGTCGATGAAAAGCAAATTATTTTAACGTTCAGGACCTTATGTAGGACGCTAATTCCAGGATTACTAATTGTCAGAGATTGGCTTACCTATTGACTAAGTCTGTTTTACGTGACCATTATGAAGAGTAAAGCCGATCCCAGTGGCCGTGAGGTCTAAGGCGTGGGTCTTCGGCCGCTCGCTTACTAGGATCGTGGGTTCGGATCCCACCGGGGGCATGGATGTCTGTCTCTTGTGAGTGTTGTGTGATGTCAGGTAGAGGTCTCTGCGACGGGCTGGTCCCTCGTCCAGAGGAGTCCTACCGACTGTGGTGTGTCTCAAATGTGTGTGACCATGAAACCTCGACGAAACGAGGAGGCCCAGGCCCATATAAGGCTGTCGGGCCATAGGAAAAAAAAAAATTACGAAGAGTAAAATGTTAACATTCTTGATAGTAACACTGACTGTTTATTTTATAAATCTAGCGAAACACATAAGTACAATTTGTGGCAAAATGCAGTCAGGTGGTATACACAGTTGCCACTGGGCTTCATACGGTTAAACTGCTTCCCTGCCTACCTCTCGTGGCCACATTCTTTTCTTTCGTTCTTGAGGCCGAATATTCTACTCAGCATTTTGCTATTTCTTTTGGTGTTGAGCCTTACAAAACTAGTAAGGAGATAGCATGAATGTTTTAACAGCTCTACAACATCTCTGACTTGTAATTTTACGAAGCATAAAAGGGATATTTCCGGTGTCTTGTGTTCGGTCTCTGGTCTCGTACGTCATTTGAAATGTTATTAAAAGTAACTCTAGCCGTATATCGCCTTGTACTTTATAACACGCCATCCCATCACTTTATAAACGACGTTAAATCGTTTGCCTGCATTGAGTTCACGAAACAGTACCTGACATTTTCATTATGCCCTGTGAAATGTACCTGTGACTCATAACAGAACTTCCCTGTTGACGGAATGAAGTGATGGTAGAGTGTGGAATGGAACCTTCTGCTGAATCTCACTGGCCTCACTTTGACATAGATGTTGCAGAATAACTCTGTAAAGAGGCCTGTAGCATTCACCCCACTTTGTTTCAAAGAAAAGGAAGGAACGCGAAGAAACTCTAAAATAAGGCAGTAGACAAGGAACCTTTCCCGAAAGTATAAAAGTGGTTTTCGATATTCCACTGTTTTTCGTGTAGCCTATATATGTATGTTTGACTCCCTGAGTACTGGACGGAAATCCAATTTGATCAGAGATGCTGACATCTGCCGAACGGTTGCACAGTCCAAGTCTCGACCCCCACCCCACCCCACCAGGAAACAACTTCGTCACAAATCTCCCCCTCCCCTTCTCCAAAACCTCTTTTCCACCTACAGTTTTATAAACTCTTACGGGCAAAAGTGACATTTACTTACTTTTGTGGATGTGGGTTAGAAACTTGTCTTTATGAAGAGGAACGGCTGTTTACTGCTCTTAACCTGGTAAATATGTGCCACCTGCTGTAACGTTCAGAACTCTGATTCTTGCCAAAGAGTACATTTGTGCGTTCCGCATTTTTCTTACAATAAATACCAATTACAGTCGAACCCGGTTATAGCGACACGTCGTCTATAGCGTCAGATATTCTGTGGTACCAATTAATTCTTCACTCTTAACCATAACGTTACACTACTCGGTTATTACAACACTCGCTTATAACGACACAAAATATTCAGTCCCTTTTATCACGTTATAACCGAGTTCGACTGTATTTTCCTGTACAGTACAACATTAACTGCTTAGTCTTTCTAACGGTCGCGAACTTTGTCCTCTGTGGCAAAGGAACTGAGTTTTTAGATACATTTTTTACCCCATTTCACCACATTTGATACTCATCCGTATGTACAAAAACGAATATTTACGTAAAATATCTGTGATTTGAAGAAAAATGTTGAGACTGCCGCTACGGTGCGTGCAGTTGAGCGCCTGGCTGCAGGCTGTAAATCAGGACTCATCTGGAAGATCCTGTGGTCGACTAACTAGATCAAGGGTTTCTGGTGTGTTCCTCTGTCATAAAACCAAATCAGAACAAAGGCTAAGTTAGTACCCACATTCCATCCTGAATTGCATACTTCTCATGCAGCCTTTTCAACACTGTCTTCAAAATTCTCGTCTAAAACGCAGCCCACCCAACCTTATCAAATTGCTTCTTAATGCATTTTGTCAAATATAAAATTTAAAATTCAGCCAAAGTGATAAACTTGTTGCCTCTGCTGTGATTAAGACTTTCCAACACTTTACCTTCTTCACTTCCAAAAGCTGTACTTTACCACCAGCCTACCTTTGTCATAAGGACGAGCGGGCACTACATGGGAACTGTCACAGCAGTAACATTCATGTTTTCTCCTGTAATGAATGTAGTGCCTCTCACCACATTTTGCCAGCTTCTTCTTCCCCTTCTCTTTCTTTCTTCTTTTTTCTTCTTCTTCTTCTCCCCTCCTCCTCATCTTCAGTCAGTGTTCGAAGATCTCAAGCGTGCAGTAAGGTGCATACTGTTTAGTAATTAGTGGTTATCGTTTTGTTTCTAATTTGGAACGCAAATTCATTGATAAAGACAAGCAGATGTGTTCATCTGTAACACATGATCCTTATATTTAGGAGATAGCCTAGTCATAGCGGCCGGGGTAACGTGGTTAGTGTAGCGACTCGCTGAAGGCTGAAAGGCTCTGGGTTCGATCCCTGGTTGGGGCAAGCGATTTTCTCTTCTCCATACTCGTCCAGACCGGTCCTGTGCCCCACCCTTCCTCTGTGCAATTGGTACTGGGGCTCTTTCCCAAGGATAAAGTGGCCGGAACGTGGCGTTCATCACTCTCCCCTGTCCAGTGCCGGGGCTAAGTATGAGGAGAGTTTTACCTATACTCTTCCTCTGTGCCTTCAAGGCATGTTAGATGGAAAATTTTGCCTTTACCTTTCACCCTATTCATACCTCGTTGTGTTCGTTTTCCCCTTCCGTTTACTAAGGCGGGTGCAAGGGTAATATCTTCACGCATGTCACATGCACTGCCTGATATATTCACGGTCAATCGTGCCTCTCAATTTACGCCATGTAACGTGTGCAAATCACACAGCTTGCTTCAGAAACTGACAAATCTCTCCGTCTGCCTTCGGCCGGTTTCCTTTCCCATCTTTGTAACTGCGTCTTACAGTTTGTGTTTGCTTACATTTTTTGGTATTGCCAGAATGGAATTCTGATAGGCCTAACAGGAAAGACAGCCTTTAAGACCTGAAATATTTCAGTCATAAATACCAACGGGTGAAACCGAAGAGTAACAGCCGTGCCTTGCGCTTGTGAGGGCCCGGTTTCAGTCAACAGCGGATCAGGGGTTCAGGCGGAGACAGTTCGTTCTTTTGGCCAGTTCATGCTGCCCAAACCTTACACAGCATCATCTGCTTTTGCTAATACTGCTCCTTCACGCAACATTCCAAATGTGTTCTTCGTAACAGTCCTCTGTAACTTGATACTGTATAAACACAGGTATTGATACGGCGTCTTCCAATAGCAGCATGTTAGCAGTAAACAGTTACATCAGTTATGTTCGTAGTTACTCATGGCACTGTCCGTCGTCTATCCGGCAGTTGTTTTGCTATTGTATTCTACTTTTTATTTTTCTTCTGAAAGTCCTTTCGTAACATTTTAGTCTATCAGTTTTTATAACGTCTTCTTCGTCGTTCTGGAGTGAAGTTGGCTTGAACAAGGTTTGACATACAACAAGATGGGCCATGCTACTTGGGTCCTTGTGCGATCCTTCTATCACCGTGGTAGACAAGCAGACGTATCCGAAGAGCGGTGTCTCGACGCATCACAACTCTTCTTGTTTCCACTGTCAACAGGAGTTTTGCCAGATCTTGAAATTGCTCTGCGGAGAAAATGTCTTTCGTTACCTTCTTTTTCTTTACAAATTATTAGACTGTTCCAGACAATGTTGTATACCACAAATCTCGAACATTATCTTACATCTGTGAGTAGTGATTTTAGTATTTCATATTTTAAGTGAACAAGGATTCCAAAAATTTACATCGCACCTATAAGATGCAAAAAGTCGAGTATGCATGTGGGTGGCCGATATTTCTCTGGTCAGTTGATTTTCGTCATCTAATAATATTTTGCGATTGTTAGCCACAATTTTTGTCGCATTTACTGAAGATGTTACAAAGTAAGATCCTCTGAGTGCAAACATGTAACGCATTTATTTAAGGTAATAATTTTCGATATCCTTTAAATTTTCTTCCAAGAAATCCCACGAAAAGTGTCCATTATATGAAATGTATAATAGTAGTAGTAGTAGTAGTATTTAGTAGTAGTAGTAGTAGTAGTAGTAGTAGTAGTAGTGTTAGCATCAGCATATAGTCATAAACCAAGAATAAAATACATTTGAGCGTCGGTTTGTGGGCTAGCTCATAAAATCGAAGTCTGTTAGATTCAAATTTGTGTTCAACCGTAGTCATCATTGTCACCGCGCGAGAATCTCAAGAGTATGGCAATTATTATTTATTATTATTATTATGTGTACATGTTCTGTCACCTTAAATTTGCCGGATATAAACTAAAAGCCTCACATCTTCATATTACTTACTTTTGGCTCCCCACCCCCCATGGCGCAACAACCCCTAGCGGGCCAGGGCCTCTTTACTAAGTCTTCGCAATCACCCTCAGACACACCACACTCAGTAGGACTCCTTTGGACGAGTGATTAGCCCGACGCAGAGACCTCTACCTGACAACACACAACACTCGTAAGAGACAGACGTACATGTACCCGGTGGGATTCGAACCCGCAATCCCAGCAAGCGAACGGCCGCAGACCCACGCCTTAGACCGCGCCGCCACTGGAATCGACGTTATTGTTGGCTTGCTAACAATATTTTATACAGGAATATAGGCACATTTATATAAATCTCTGTACTGATGTTGATTGCCCAGCCCCAGTAGTTCATTCGCCAGTGCCGCCGAACCGGAAGCAAAATGTAGATTTCATATCTGCCATGTCGTTCACATTCCACAAACATACCTTATTGGAAGCTGCATATGTTTCGAAGTATTGACTACTGCGGAGAATGCGCTCGTTGAGTGTAGAAGTATTGACGTCTGTGGAAAAGGCGTTGTTGTGTGTAGAAGTATTGACTTCTGGACTCCTGATGTTGGCGATAAAATAGTGCTAGCACACATTCATCTGTTCTGATAATACTTTTAATGAAAAGTTAGAAGGGATGTGCAGTAACATTTCAGTCACCTTTGGTCTGAGCTGCTTTATTTATGTGAATACAATTGTTTCTGTCTCATTCCGTCGCCGGTTTTCTGCTGTCATTTTCCACTCGAGGAGTTTGTCATAACAAACGTTATATATACCTGTACTATGTGGGGAAAAAGTGAGAGGAAATGTTTAGTAAATCTTAGATAGGATGGAACAAGACCTCGTTGTGCGTCTGCTCATGTTTCCTTGAAATAAAATTACGATTATACCTCTACTCATAGCCTTATTCTTAAGGGCGCGCCGCTGTAATAAGAGGTTAATATTACTCGGCACGCAAGACAGAACTGTGAAATCCTTGTTTGAACATTGCTCTAAATCATTAATGCCTTTGTTTCCTTGCACATTATCTTAAAGCTAGCTTTGTAGTGGTTTCACGCTGTGTTCTTCAAGTACTGCATGCTATCAGTGTGGCAGCCTGGCAGCGGTTTTTAAGGATCGTCTTAACTTCACGTCCCTTTAGAATCTGGATGTAAGTTTGCACCGTAGAAGGCGGGTGCATGCGAGAAATATTTTATCGCACAATTACATAACGCATGCTCACACATTTCAGAAATATCACCTATGTTAAGTGACAATGATATTTTTGAACAGTTTATCAATCACAAATGCTTAAAAATAAATATAGCTTCTATTACAAAATTTGAAGCTAATTCAGTATAACATGCACCGTAGGTCTTATGAAAACTTAGCTATTAAGGACATTATTAGACTAAGGTTCGAGTCTGTTAAAGGAACACTATTAAATTTAATGACTAAACGGTTTCGGAGCTCCATTTTGTTTTGATAAAATCCCCCTGATAGACGAATCACTCAGGCAGTGAATTGTATGTCAGTTCTTAACAGCTTGTGTGATGTAATTAATTCAGTAATACCCCACACATTCCCCACATTTACTTCTTCCATATTTACTTCCTCCACTTCTTCCCATATTTACTTCCCCATATTTACTGCAGAATAATTTAATAAGTAGTATATTTTAATCCTTCTTGTGCAGTACATAAACTGCACAGTAAAGTCTGCAGTGGGACACACAAAGTAGGCACTACCAATGCTTGTGGCGATCTGTACCATCAGCAGCAGAAGACATGTTGGAATCTCCGCAGTTTCACCTGAACAAGTCACGTATGTACTCTGCTCTGATTTTGAAGATCAGTGTACGGATTTGAGCTAGCTAAGTAAACATAATTAATAATACCTGATAAATTAAAATGAAGAAAAGTTTTAATTGCTTGAGCAATCACCTGCTGCATGGCGGGCGACAAGTTGAATTCGTCTCTGACAGACGGATCAGTCAGCGAGTCGACTACATGGAATTCAGTTTGTGGCAAGTTGAGTGATATTTTGGTTAATCAGTGAAGTAGCACTTAGGTGTGCCATGATTATTGCACAGTCAGTTAGTAGGTACTGGATATGGACCGTGCCATGGCTCAGGCGGTTAGTCGCCGGCCTCTCACCGCAGAGGCCTGGGTTCGATCCCAGGGTCAGTCCATGTGAAATTTGTGGTGAACAAAGTGGCACTGGGACAGGTTTTTCTCCGAGTACTTCGGTTTTCTCCTGTCAATTTCATTCCACCAGTGCTCCATTATAATGGAAAAGCAGAAAAAACCTCATCGTCTTCATCACAGGGTTGCACAATAGGCCTTCAAGGCTGCGGTGCGTCCATAGTACCTGCTGCGGGGCCCTTCAATAAATCAATAATAATAATAATAATAATAATAATAATAGTTACTGGATATTAATCCTTCTTGTGCAGTACATAAACTGCACAGTAAAGTACTCCAGTGGGACACACAAAGTAGGCACTACCAATGCTTGTGGCGATCTGTATCATCAGCAGCAGAAGACATGTTGGAATCTCCGCAGTTTCACCTGAACAAGTCACGTATGTACTCTGCCTGATTCTGAAGATCAGTGAACCGATTTGGACTAAATAAAACTTATTAATGATGCCTGATAAATTACAGTGGAGAAAATGTTTCACTGCTTTTGCGGCAGTCCGTCGCATTGCCGGCGACAAGGGGATTTAGTGGCCAAGATAGTGCAGTAACAAGGGATATGAGACGGTCTGGAAAGCTGAGCTTGAACCAGTGTTTAAAAAGGGTTAAATTAAGACGTTTAAGGTAGAAGGGAAACTTTACACTCTCCAGGGAAACGACATAGACACAATAAATTCTTAATACATTACACTTGTGTGAGCACGTGCGTCAGTGAGTTGTTCGATTGGACGGTCAGCCCTCCGTGTTGTTCGGAGAAGTTATGCACACCTGTTCTGAGCTATTTCATCGATAAGTAACTGAATACAAAATAGTAATATACTCTAGTCAGTGAACGACAATCCTGGGAAGTGATAATATTTCGAAGGCATTTATTGAGAAGCCTTTCTTTTCATCACATCCATTAATAACAAATTATAATTATACACTTCCGCTTTGAACTTTTCAGCAATTTTACTGTGACTGGGCCTAATTTTCACCTGTATGATTCCGTGGTGGATCAGGTATAATCACAACAGAGTGTGTGTTTTCACTTTACGTGATGGTTTCTTATACAACTCATTTTCAGGCAGTCTTATTACAGCATTTTCTTGATTACAGTTTAATATTCCAAAGACCCATTACTGATGCATTATGACGAGCGGAAATGATTATACTTAAAATTAGTAATAACTTTATAATTACACCCTTGCTTTAATTATGGATATTATATTTCACGATATAACAGAGAAGAACAGAGTCAGCTGAATGAATAGAGTCTGGCCTTAGGTGAAACAGGAATATTACAGCTCGTTTCCCTAACGGAATATTTACAGAACGTAAAAACAGTATTATGATAATGCAGAGAATACAGTAATGCCTATTGCTTTACTTTCCATGTCCCTTACACATTAGTTGAAGCTTATGTAAAGCAGGGCTCTAAGTGAGTAATCAAACGTGGCAGTGAAAGCAAGGAGCGAGGTCATCTCTACATTCCGTGACCAGTGTTGTGACTAAATCTCTTTAAGAATAAAATTAAATAATCTTTAACGCGCGGTTGAAGCAACTCTGTCTTTCGTAAATAAAACATACGACGACGAATAAAGGCAGTAAGCTTTAATTTGACCATCTCAATGTTAACGTAAATGTTGGGGCAGTTTCCATGTCTGCTGATGTTTTTACGACAAGCCTTCTGTTGGAAGGTCGTCGAATATTTATCATTCCTTCTTGTTTATAATTAATTCGTTTTGGAATCCTGGTAGAGCTCACACTCTGTATTTGTTCGGTTGTGTCTGCATGTAATTTGCTGTTCTACTGACCTTATTTCTATGTAACTGTATGTTCATTTGTCCTATCTGACATTTAACTCCCAGAATATAAAGGCCATAAAGAAATGAGGCACAACTTTAAATACAATCCCGTAAGTGCATGAGTATTAATGTAAGTGTAAATGTTTATAAAACCAAATAGGTTTATATGAAGCAGACACGAAAGACGAACCGTTGAAGGAGTCATAATATAAATACAAATAAATATATATATATATAGTAAGCCGTTTTAGAACATTTCGGAATTGAAGTTCGCTCATCTAGAAGAGCACTAGTAAGTAAAAATAAGATCTGAATGAAATTAGGAGAAGTATAAATTCGGTTAATATTTCTTTTATTTAATTCGGCAAATGTTACTCGTGTTCTAGATTTTAAAACGACGGATATTATATACAACAAAATGGTGTAGCTAGCTGTTTCGTATACAAATAACGTTAGCGAAAACAGATTTTTCATCTAATCAGGCAGACCTCTGACTGTATAAAGGACAAGCAGTCGGAATTAGCTTATTTTCTACTCTAAACCTTCTAAAAGCTTAATCCATTCCTACGCAAACATAACAGCGTGTGGAAAAGCTTCAGTGAGCTTGTGTTTTCACGAAAATGGAAGTGACTACTTCCATTATAGAGAGCAATGTGGGCAGCACTGAGCCCGCCTAGTGTTTGATGAACATCCTATTGTCCAATACGTGAAGATAACATAATGGGTTTCGTTGAATACAAAGAGAGCACAAATTTGAAAGCACCGTTCTGAAAATCCTATTTTTTATGCATCACCAGTTTTCAATGTTTTATATTTTTGTCATAAAAATTCATATCCATTTTGATTAATTTATTTGATGGAGGCACGTCTGCTTCGACACTGAGGGTAAGAAGATTCCGTATAAAAAGGAAACGATGGGTTCATTTATATGCTAATTAACAAAGAGAACTCGGGAAACCTTCCCTCTTTGTTCGGGTAATGAAATACCATACCGTCTATCGGCTGCAGTGTTCGATACTATTACAACTGTCCAACTGATTGGTCTGAAAGGACGCCTCAGTTTTAATATTAACCTTTACTGCAAAGGGAGAAAATTAATTTTAAAGTGCGGGGTGATTTCTGTAACATTTTAGTGCGTTTTATTGGAACGTTATAAACAGCAAAATTATAAAACAGGAAAATTCTATTCTCATTGATACGTTTACTCATTCATTTTCTCTGCAATGTAGGCCTCTTTCGGTTGTAGTTAATAATTGGAAAATTATGTAATACTTCGACAAATGGTTTTCGCAAATGAACGGGAAAAGTTTCAGTTACGATTCTAGAAAACGGCCACCATATTTAGGAATTCGACTTTCGTGCTTAAACGTAATTCATGTCCATCACATACATGTGTCTAGACACTACCAGCAAAGTCCAGTAATATAATTAGCTGCTGTACAAAAAGGAATCTCCAGAGTGTCATTTATAAATTACGTAATAGCCGAGTGATTACGATATACAATAATAAAAACAACACTGACAGGAAAGTAACATTACGGTAACACACTTGTTTTATGTAATTAACCACTTGGATAAGTGAGGACTATCGATTACTTCGGCTGCAGTGTGGGTTATGAGATAGAGAGTAAAGCCTGTAATAGTACTGAAGATATGTCAACGTTTCTACGGAAATAGAAAACTCACATTTTCTTGAGATTTATGACCGCAGAGCTCAGTGAAATGCTATAGAGTAATAGGCGTACCGTGATAAGAATATTTTATGATGATGATGTTCATAAGTCTTCCACACATGAGAGAAATGAGAAATGCATATGAGAAACTTCAGTCGAGAAACCAAAAGGGCAGAAGTGGATCTTAAAGGAGTGGTGTGCGACGATAGCGACTGTACCAGAGGCAGGCCCTTGTGGATACGATAATGATACTTCTGGTTCCAAGAAGGTACTACCAGCTTCTCGGGAAATACTCTGTTGCTTGGGGTTAGGGTATGGTATCATATGTGTATTTCCAATCTTTTAAGTGAAATTTTATTCTAGAAACAGACTAGGTGCTTCATTCAAACAAAACGTACAGAATTTTATCTTCACCCTACAGGTTCAAAGAATGAGTTCGGTATCGGAGGAGAAAACTGTAGCTACATGACAGTGGACTGATTCGACTTTCCTTGTCAGCCAGCCAGATAATGTGTTTTAATGTATGAGTGAGATAGCGTAACCGGTCTGGGTTTGACACAAGAGCAGCTTACGATTTCAGAGTGAACCAGTCTTACGTTGGAAGTCTTTAGCCAATGGGGAGAAATAGTTGAATAATTATTTTGTTCTCCATCTGAGGGCCCCTTGAGACGTCTTTATTACACTCGGAGGACAGCAGAAAGCAGCATCACTGTTATTGCTTCCTTTGAATGCCATTAGCCTCATTTCCAACGTTGCGACTGAGGTCGTTTCGTGGATGAGACCAATTAGCCCTTATTAGTCTAGCGGAGTCATCCTTAGAAATATGGCCTTCCACATCACAATGTACCACGTAACATTTCTCCATCTGTTAAGGTGATTACGATTTTCATTAGTACCTTAATTCATTTTGCCACTTGGCCGATGAAAATAAGCACCAGTTGATTTTAGTCCGAAGAAACTATTGGTTCGCCGGTTTAAGTCGTACCGATGGCGTGGATATTTGTCTGTTTTATTGTATACTTCATGGCACATTACTGGCCCCTAAAAACGTCCGCTAGCCACCCCCATTCCTATGCTTAAGAAATGTGACGGACCCCCAGAAACACACTCAACATTCTTTTGTTCTTACCAGGAATCCTGTAGGCAGTCGTTTTAAAATGTGATATAGCCTGATATGCGTCGTAGTGAAATGGAACTACCACAGCTTGCGGTACAAATGACGACAGTGGAAACCTGCCATGTCATTCAAAACCAAGAAATTATTTGGTTAGGTTTCTGTTATTTGTGAAATTTCATACTTTTTTCTAATATCGCTGGTCTTTATGTAAAATAACCGTTATTTTTGTCGGATGTAAACAAAAATTGACGTCACTTGACAGTTTTTCGCAAAAGTTTCTTGTATCACATTCTATAAAAATCCGTTTAGCTGTTCCTTGAACTCTCACATGCGTACAGACGGGAAAAAAGACGTACATAGCTATTTTAATGGCCATTCGTACAATTGACTTATTTTGACTAGGCTGAATATATCAGTTTGGCAGCGAGTGACAGATCTTGAACATATTTCGCAGGAGGAAAGTTTGGACATCCCTTCATTTGCAACTTTTGCACACTCACCGATTAGATTGATGAAGCCAAAGAATTTGTCGGTCAGCCCATTTTATTTGAGGATGTCGAAGTTAAAAACTTTGACGTGTCGAGGATAGATCTTTATTCCCGCTCTCGTGTCGGAAGTTCTTGTATTTATTAATAAAAGAGAGACAAAATGCTTCCTCCATGGAGTATTAATTTGGGAGTGAGATATCTTGTATTTCAGTTGCCTTGCTGTTGGAAAGCTCTCACAGTTGATATGAAAAGTTAGAAATTAATTCCCTTCCCCGTTCGGTAAATATTCTCGTCATCGAAAAATGTTTTCAATATAAGTACAGAAGCAGTGAATAAAGTTTTTATACCAAGCTGTTTTTTAGGAAATGGATAATATTACGTCTTTCTTTCTGTCGTTATGTTATGTTTGAGGCTTGTAAAGTAGGGATTACGGAGGAGTCATGGAGACCAAAATCAAATTTTCCCGATAACGTCAGTGTGCACATCCAGTACCAAGTTCAGTGGATTAATACAGACAGACACAACTTCCCATATGTGTGCAATTTTTGCACAGAATTTGTAGTTACGAATTCCAGTACCAATTGAATATCAAAGGCTACGAATTATTTGAACAATACTGTATAACACTATGTTTGAACTTAAAGTGGTAACAGAGAGGGCCCATCAGGCGTGATTGCATTTAAGCCACTGTTATGAATTGTAAAGTGCTCACATGCATGCACTTTATTTGATGATGCACTGTGCTCGCGGCTGGTTCACTTTTCTCTTTTTGAATATTCTGTACACAAATAGGAACAGGCTTTGCAAAAATTTCTAAGCTATTAATAAATTACATTTCCAAAGCTTGGAATACTCACTTTCACATAACAGGAAGTAAAGTTGCTTATTTGGTCTCAACGATGGTCTACTTACTCATTCCGCACAGTTTATTATTTAATTGGGCACTTTATTTGTAAACTGTTTTGTTCGAGTGATGAACTGTGATTTAAGGATATAATGAGAGCCTGATGAATCAGAAGCGAGGAACACGAAATCCCTACTGAAATTTTAAGATAAAAAATAAAGCCTTTATCTACATCTGATGTTATACGAAGACTTCTTAATGTGTAATATGTGTTTTGTTGTAAATCCCATTTACTTCTTGTCCTCAGTCATGTAACTGTAATTTTTGACAAATGAGTTTCACTTTAGTGGAAAGAAAGTGTATGTGGTTGCATGGTTCTATGCTATGCGAGCTGCAGAAGTAATTACTATTAAAAGCAGATGAGGCTATGGCTATTTGCAGTGAAGTGTCAGTAAGATGCGTAATTTTCTTGTTCTTTTCAAGGTACCCGTAGGAATTTCCTTACGATAGGTCCACGAAAAACCAAGCCTGAAACAAAAATATGTGCCAAATGGAAGTCGGATAATTCATCTTCAATTCAGTCAAGAATACCCAATCTTCTGCATCGTGGAATGTTAATTTGTGGCACTTTTCTTATTCAGTTCTGTTTGGAGATGAAGGACGGATAGCTGCAACAACGTAACAGGACGTATGGTTAGTTTTACTGACGTATGGTTAGTGTTACTGACGTATGTTTACTTTTACTTATGCCTAACATTGTTATCGCCTTCAGTCCAGCGGTATGACATTAATACCTTATTTTTCACCTTACAAGACGCTACAAGTGATAAGATGTACACTGTAATTAGCAAGGTATTTTTGCGGACTTAATGTCCTAACTTACATAACGATTTATCATCCGGTGTTAAGATCCTGGGCGACTTTTGGGGATATTTTTCAGGAAACGAGGTACTTGGTATGAGGAGGGACGTAAGGGGTATGCATTCTGACATGATATTCTTCCTCCCAATAACATTTTCGTAATGTTACGTTAAAACAAGTTTGAATTGTTAATAGTTCGTTCTATTAGTTGTAAGGGTCATTTCAGAAAGTTGCTGTCTCTTTGAAAAGCTTGCGGAAATGATCTTTGAACACGGAAATAGCTGACGTACTGAACGTCCAAGTTCTGCTATCACAATGTTTGTTCGATATTTGTTTCGCTGTTTCTCTTAAGATATATAGACAGGTTACAAAATTAAAAGATAACACATTAACACTTCTCTTTATACTGTGGCGTTTTGTGGCCCAGAGTAATTGCGTTCACGCTACAGAACGACTGTCATGCGACGTTATCATGTCGCAGTACTTCTGTCATCAAAACACAACACTGATGAAAGGAGGAAAATTGTTCTCATATCGTTAATTTGCCTTGTTATTCCTTTGCTTCTGGTGTAAACCGTTAAGCAGATAATTAAAATGTACTTCTTTTGAATAGTCACACGTGTAATGTCACTGAAACTGGTATAAATTCTTTGCGTTAATAACCTTCTTTGTCTGCGTTTGTTTGTATGTACTGCTGCCGCTAATGTGGGGTAGTCTTTAAAAGTGGGATTAGTGTTTCCGGTACTACAGCCCGATTCAGGCCTTCACCGCCTGAACTAGCTCGTGCGTCAGTTCCTATCTAGCTCTTTGCTTCTTTTGAGTAAAGTTTGTACCGTATAAGTAATATTTTCTGCAATAGAAGGATGAATTCAAGTGCTTATCAATGCCCGGGTTCTTTTGTCATGTTGCTGACTGGATGTGTTCTTGCAAAGCTCTTCGCAAAAGTAAAGTAAGGTAAAGTTCACCCTCGAAAAGACTATGAAGGCACAGAGGAGTAGAAATATAGCTCTACTCTTTCTTTAACTTCGGTGCTTGATGGGGTGGGTGGTCAACGCCACGTCCCGGCCGCTTTACCCCCGTGGAAGAGACCCGGTGCCCATTGTACAAGAGGCTGGCCGGTCTGGACGGGTGCGGAAAATCTCGTTGCCACCGAGATTCGATCCCCGGACCGTCCAGCCCGTAGGGAATCGCTATGCCGACTACGCTATCCTGGCCCACTTAGCTGTTGACAAAACCTGTTATTATTATTTCTGGTCTGGATATATTTTAGTGCTGCAGGTCTTAATGCTTTCTACAGATGTACTCGTGTAATTGTACAAATTTTCTATACGTTTTAAAATCGACGACGTCCGATGAGACTTTCACGTAAGGTATGGATTATATGCGGCAGATATGAATAAAAACTTATGATTGCTTGCACGGCATTTATATAGGCTTTCGATGTAACCTTTTCTCGAAATTCCATCATTAATTTCGAAGATGACTGCATGCGAACGGGCTCGGACTCTCCGTTAGGCATTAATTTACGCGCTGTGCTGAGAGGTAGCGCCGGATTTAAGCGTGTTGTGGCCCCTAAGCTGTAACATTTGAGAGGCTCCTCCTCCTCTATTAAATTTTGGGTTTAATAGTTTTTTGTGCTTGTGGAAGAGTACGTATAAAATGATACATTACATGCATTTTTATTAAACGTTGTTAAAATAATTGTAATATAAATAATAATAATAACACAAAAGAAGTAACAGATATTCTTTGGTTATTGAGGGCTCTTGTAATATGAGGCCCTAAGGTGTAGCTTCTGTAGCTTATGCCTAAATCCGGCCCCGCTGAGAGGACCAATAAAACACAAAATCAAATGCCCGTGGTTATATGTCACGTAGGTAATAAGGCGAAGCAAATCTGAAATTGTTTGTACGCATTTAAGCTTCTCTATTTTATTGGTGCACTGTGAAATATACACACAAATTGTGTATATCAGTTCAGGAATTTGTGTTGCGAATCACCTGTGTCATCTCTATAGATAAAGTAGATTAACCTCGTCTTTAAGTGTTAAGAGTTAAGTCACTGTTGCTCGCATACGGAGTAGTTACTAACATTCTTAATTAGTAGTTCCACTTGTTGTGACTGTGTGTGTCTGCTTTGTGCGGCCCTATACAGACGTATTCCCGGACCAAATTAGCTTACTGCGCAATGAATGGTTCATTTAACATTTCACATTTGTACGCGGCTGTATGGCGAGGATGGCGGGTCTACTCATTAGCCGAGTTTTATTGATGTCATATACTGCAGAACATTATGAACCCATACGGTAGGGGAGGAGCAGCAAGCCCATCAACTAAACAACTTTACTCTACTCTTCCCGCTGCCACTCAGCAGCACAGCATATCTTCTCCACGCGCTGCCGTCGAGTGTGCTCGCATGCTTATTGGAAGGAATTGTCGAATGTTCAATGACAAGCGCGGAGGTATTCCCGTACCAAGTGCTGGTAGGAAAACCGAAAGGGATAAGTCCTCGTGAATTGCCTAAGCCTAGTTTACAAGGCAGTATTAAGAAGGGTATTACAGACAGTTTGACGGTGTGAATTAGGTCATCTGGCTCTGGAGAAGGACCAATGGCGGGCCCATGTTACAGCGCGGCGATGAATCATTGCAGACCTTTGTGATAGAGCGGTAATGAACCTCCTGGTGCCGTAAATGTATGGGAGTTCTGTGACTAGTTGAGCAAATATTAATCTGTCAACGAGGCCTCTATTCGACCGAGTTAGTGAAGGTATCGGAAGGAGATAAGTTTGTTTGTTTGTTTGTTTGTTTATTTATTTATTCTACTATTTTCTTTTTTTTTTTCTTCCTCCTAGGAGATTAAACAGCGCCGAATGGTTGAATTTTAAAAGAATTAGGAGGTTATGGCCCTGATATTTGCAGGGATTGAGGAAGATCACGTAAACCTCTGTCATTATACCTACTGTACGACGGGAATCTGTTGTTGGTGGAGGTCAGTTATGGGAAATAGCTGTATGATAAGGATGCACTGGAAGGCTGTTTTTAGTCACATTTACAGCTTCTGTGGTATATGAATCAAACATGAATTTAGAACATTGGTGGAATGATGCTGACAGGGAAACATCGAAGTGCTTGGAGAAAGGCCTGTCCCAGTGCCACTTCATCCACCACAAATCCCACATGGAATGGTCTGGGATCGAACCAGGGCATCAGCGATGATAGGCTGGCGACTAACAGCGTGAACCATCGCAGGGGCTAATTTATACTCGAAACTGCCGATAATTAGAATTAAATAAAATGTGTGGTTAACAGATATTGAATTTACTCTTGTATCGCAGTTACGACCAACCTTCAGTATTCAGATCCCACTGCTATGCTGCCTAATGTTTTATCGTAATGAATTGCTACAAATTAAACGTGGGCAGATTTAATTTTGCTCCTGTAGTGCGGCTATATTATATTCTGAATTGAGTTCATTAACTGTAGCTATATCGGTTATAAAAGTGGAAATCGACGATTACTAATTCTACCCCAGTGTAAGCTGTCAATTTCGTGCAAGCTACGACTTTAAAGTGGTAGGTTTAAACGATTAAAAGCGCAGTGTACAAAACTGAGGCCCGCACCTGGATCGTTTTACCGTTCCCAGTCAGTACTACATAGTGCTTTACCGTGCTGCGTTGCAATAATCGCCAGACTGTCCTCTTGTGTGGCCCAAATACAAAATGTTTAATATCACATTTACTGCTATGGGTGCTGTTCCAGTGAGGTCTTGACTGAGGGAATGAACTTCATTAATTTAAAAAAAATAACGTGACCCAACCCCCGAACCACTGCGGGTTTTGTCCTCGTGATCGTGAGATTCCCGCAAGACGGGTATACCAGGATTAATTCCACAAAGTCACCAGCTTCAGACGCAGGTAGCGTTAGCTGATGTCACTAATCGGAAGAGTGCGCGTATATCAGTGTGTTTTCTGCAATCAGAGCGTTGGAGGTGCCAGTATTCGTCTGCTTACGTAGTAGCTGCCGTCATGTGACTGGGGTAGGAGGACCGTAAGGTTTGTGAGACTCGCGCTCAAGATTGTCATGCAAAATTACGGGGACTTTGTGGATGTAATCCTGCTATAATTCGTGAGAAGTCTGACGGATGGCCCGAGGTTCACACCACACCCATCCAACACGTCTTCACAGAAATGGCAAGGCGGGAGGCAATATCACGGCTCACACACACACAGTCTCCTCCAGTTCATTTAAACCCATTAATTCTGAAAATAACTGCTGTAGACCTATATGCCTGGTAAGTGTGTGTGTCTAGGACAGGGCCGTTCAAAACGATGTTGCCCGCGATACAGTCTTATCTTGCCCGCGGAGACATTCGACATTAGAAAACGTGTTTTAGCCCTTTCTCTGACAAAGCCGATGTAGAACGCCGAATCAGTTTTTAAAACTCATGAGAGCTGTTTATTTATGGAGACATACATTACGTTACTAATTAATTTTGTAAGAATGTGCTAAAAATAGTGACACCCTAGCCTTAGTTTTAAACTGAATTTTTATAAGTTTTACTGTTGTCAGTATATTGCACTTTATGTATAGAAAAATACAAGGTGTAGTTATGTATATAATTATACGTATACTTCCTTATTCATTTTTCATTCAATGTATTGAATTTTATGTTGCCTGCATGCAGACAGAATGCTGCAGAAATTGCCCACACCACATAAATGGTTGAGCAGGCCTCGTCTAGAACAAGTGGCTCATGCACGTGTTCTAAAAGTGACTTTTCCGAGAGTTCAGTACTTGACTTTGTGCAGAAATTTGTGGATTGGTGCTTAGGAGATGCGAATGTGCATTGGACATGGTGAACAATAATCTGAATAATTTATGTATATCCTTATTGTGGTTGGTTGTAAATGAAACGTTTTTCCCAGGAAGGTGAGAATATCTCGTTGAGCCGACTTTTAGGACACTCGCTGTAATTAGAGAATAGAGATGTTACATCTGTATTAGGTTTTTACTGAAGGACACAATTCGTATGGAAGAATGCTGTGTTAAAAACTTTTCACAGTATAGTGGATGAAAAATACTGATATTTAGCGCCCACTTAAGCTTTAATAATCGGTACCGAAAATAAATGTATTGCGCGTGTGGCAAACACAGAACACGTGTTATTGCCTTTCACTACATATACACAATACTGAAAAAAACTTTTCAAATAGAAGGTACATATCGGAAACAGACAGTTAATTCAGTACTTTCATGACTTTATTACTAGCCATTTCTCTTTAAATAAATATCGATTTGAACTTATTGACTATAGCGAGTCAATAAAATAACAGTAAAAACGTTTTCCCTGTCCACGCCGTGAAGGCATATAGGATAACTGGAGATACATCTCCACTCATTCATAGCGTCGGTGCTAGATGGAGGTGAGGGGTATACTTTAAGTCACGCCACTTTATCCCAAGAAGGAATGAGAGGCTGGGGAAGCCACAGATGCGGTCTGGACGTTTCGGAGAGAAGAAATATCTTTTGCCCTACCGGGATTCGAACCCTGGCTCTTCTAGTACATAGTTATAGTGAGTCAGTACAGACCAAAATTAATTTCTTTTCAGAATATTCACTGTGTGTTCCTCGTGGCACATTTAGTCGATATCCAGTAAAATGTTTTTGGAGTTTAAATTACACATGAAAGAATGAAGTCTCTAATTATACATTTGCTTTATGAGTATAAAAGGAAAACATGCGAGGTAGGGGAATCAGTCATTTAAAAAGACGAAATTTAGCGTCCTGTACATTGTAGTTACCTGAAGGAAAAATCGTGGAAGAACTTTAAATTACGGTTTCGCAAACAGAGTTCAAATGAAAACAAATTTATGCCTGTCGACACGTGTATTAGAGAATAATGTCGCTTGTGATTATGAACCTGTTCATTCCAACACCGCATAGCCTCATATACCGTTCAATATTATCTTCAGCCCTTCCCTTTCTAGCCATGAAGGCATTTGTACCGCCAGCAAAAAAATGTAAACGCACGTGCATCTGGTGTCGCTTTGCCCAGAATAAACGAGCACCGCTCTTTTTTACTGATTAATTCCTACCACCACAGGAAAGGGTGTGCACGGCATATGTGTATATATAATATGTAAATGTATTATGGACGGTTGCTATGTTGTGCAGGAGCTTTCAAAGGGGTTGTGGTGGTTGTGTGGTCACAGCCTGATGTACTGAACACAGTCTGAATGGTAATATGGCACCCAACCAGAGTATACGGACTGATACCTCAAACCTCTGTCATGTTGTCCGCTGTTACATCTGCCTGTGATCTAGGCTGGCCATGAGTATATTAGTTATATGTCAGTCTGGAATTTGCGTAATTATAGGAGGAAATATTAGCTTCTCAAGAAGGCCTCTGCTACATGGAGTTAATTGAATGTGAACTGTGTTCGTGAGTTCACCCACGTATACGTGTGTGATTGTGTGCTCTTGTTTGTGTGTTGCGTGTCCGTGAATGCGCAATTAAATTGACAGACAAAAAGCGTTATGTAAAATTACGCGCTGTACTTGGGTCTGTGTATCGGCCTCGTATAAACATGTGTAAACAAAATCAAAATTCGATTCGAATTTAAATAGGCTGATATTTCTGTGTCTGTTGACTCTTTGTAAGCTAATAATGTGCGTAGTCACAACAGTAAAGCACAGGTTGTATAGGGCTTCAGTTTCTACAGTTAGGTCTGGAAGGGCGTGAATAGTCGTAAATAACAGATGAAGTCGACTGACTCTGTGTACTGAAGCTAATTAAGAAGGCAAAATTATCATCAGCGGCGAATTATTTAATAAGAATGACTATTTTGTTCAGACGCTTGTTTGAGCATATACTTAGCTCCTTTGCGTGAAACTGTAATCCACCTTAATTTAACTGAATATTTATTTGCAAGAAGTCAAAGGTGTTTTTGGTATAAACCACTCGGATTACTGTTATTTTCATCCATCTTCTTTTCACTGTCCCCTATGTACTCATAATTCTGTCACACGTCTAACACATGAATGGGATTTATAAAATTCATCATAAAATGGGAAATATATGTGATATAGTTTCTCATCGAAGAGTGCGCAAAGGAGTGGTTTATAAAAATTGGCAGTTCAATCTGGTAGGAAGTGCATGAACCACAGGAAAGAACACGAATAAGTGGAAAAATTGAGAGGGTGTTCAAGATGTCTGTTCTGGGCAACACTCAACTGTAACATGTGTTGAAGTGAGGTAGCAGATATATCAACATACCTGGGACAACTGAAGAATGAACATTGCTGAACTTTTAACTAGTTGACAGCAGGAAGAGAAAGATAGACATGCTGTCTGATGTGGCTGTGCCTAATACCAAGAATATTGAAGTGCTGTCTCCATTATCATCAAAGTCATGGTAGGTCTTAAGGTCAATCCTGAACTCAAGGGAATCTTCCCATTGAAATGGTGTATGAGAGTGAAGTCGATAAGCGTATCAGATGCACATATGAAATTAACAGCAGCAGCATATTGAGCATATGACAGTAGTACGAATAGTCCTCTCAGTAGCTGCTGTAGTACCGAAACCCCCACAGTAGACGCATGTCAAAAAAGCCATACGCTCCAATGCCTGTAACCTGTCAAGCTGTCTGTATAGTTGCTAGTGTCCAAAAGTAATTGTCGAAAAAACTGTAATTTCTGCGATTACACCTGTAATTGTAAATTGTATTAAAAGTGTAACACCAGACGGCGAGCAAGTAAAGCGACAATAAATGGTTATCGCCCCTGAATAATGAAATATGTCTTAGTTTTGTGAGGCTTTGTTATTGGCTTATTGTGCTGAAGCTGGGATTAGCCATGGAAAACGCAATAAATATATTCGCACAAGTACTATAGAAACATGGTGCGTAATTTTGAGAGCCGGCATTAGTTTACTGCGAACAAAAAGTTACTAGGGAATTACAGAGGGAAACCCCAAATGTAAATTAATTAAAGTGTGTTAGGACAGCTTCGAATTTCGTCGCATGACTCCCAGCTACAAAGTTTCGAGTGAACTATCCATTGCCTTCTGAATGCATCGCAGCACCTGCACCTACAGGACATAGAAAAAAAAACCGCAGAGGAAGGCGCTGTAGCAGGATCTAGGATTTAATTTTGGACAGGATTTCTCTGTAACGCCAATTAACGAAAATTAATTCATGAAACAGCTGTGTTGCTAATGCGGTATAGTGCTCTCATGTATGACGTTCGGGTGTTGGGGCTGTATTTTATGTAGCAAATACTACGTAACTGGTTTATAAGACACATGTATTTTATATTCTCATCAGGTTTATTTTTACTGGAGTGGGAGGGTCTAGTTAAAGCTATATCATCTTTTCCAGAAACCCATTAAATTTGTCCAGAATATAGGGACAAAAACTGCAGGCAAAATGTTATTTGTATGTTAAAATTTGTAGGTATTCGCACCGTATTTTAAAATGTGTACTCATGACAGAACCATCAAATGCAACTTATTTAACACAATATTATCTCAGAAAATTAAATGTAGATGTAACACGTTTCGACAACATTGTGTCATCAACAGGGGCGCATTTTGTCTGTAGGAAGAATACCATTGAACGTCAGCGTTTCGTTCCACTGTGTGTCAAATGTTTAAAATTAATCCTTACATTCTTCACGTGTCTATCGGCATGCTATTCGTTTAAATGGAGATGTAAGGTCAGGTTGCGAGTCCTGAGGTTTCACGGACGTGTGACTGAAGATTCCGTTCTTCTGGGATTGACTCAGCGTCGCTGGGTAACCGGACGTTCGGAAGGCACTCGGCGCTTAAAATCTTCTTTTGTTGTTTAAGTTATTACTTTGAAGTAGAAGTTATTTATTTACAATTTTTTATTTTTCTTCATCAGTTCTCTAATATCAGATGATATGTGTACTGGGATTGTATTCTAGGTATTGCTCAACAGAGCCGATCCCAGTGGCCGCGCGGTCTAAGGCATGGGTCTGCGGCCGCCCGCTTGCTGGGATTGTGGGTTCGAAACCCGCCGGGGGCTTGGATGCCTGTCTCTTGTTAGTGTTGTGTGTTGGTAGGTAGAGGTCTTTGCGTCGGCCTGATCACTCGTCCAGAGGAGTCCTACCGAGTGTGGTATGTCTACTTGAGTGCGATCGTGAAGCCTCGGTAATGAGGAGGCCCTGGCCCACTAGGGTCTTTTGCGCCATGGAAAAAATTCCTCAATAGAATTATAATACTGGTACTTGGTTTTAAACTCATCCTTTTGAATTTATAATGCTGGGTTCTCTCTCAGATATTACTGATACGTGCGAATGTAGTAAGGTCATGGTCTATGTTTGTTATTAACTGTACCCGACGGTTGGTTGCCTCAACGCCGATCCTTCTAGTGAAGAAAATCTCTTAACTCTATATGTCACATGATGCAGGCACTACATTCACTGCAGATGGTAAGGATACAAGAGTTGCTCACTGACGACCTGCTGAACAGTCAAATGGGAAACGCGTTCTACAGTGCGATTATCCACTTCGTAGTCCCAGTATATTTGGCAACGTCATTAGTGTTCTGTCTTCAGCTGTGGTATCCGGACTGCCTTTTGCATTCCTCGTTCTACAACCGCGAAAACAAACTTCTCTTTTCCCATGAGGCGCCAATCGGTGCCAGAAAATATTTTTGCTGTGTGGGATTCAGCGACTGTGATATACGTCGTGAGAAAGGCAGCGTGCCTATACCGATGGCCAAACATGAGCCGCATATCTGCCGTCTCCATGTATTCGCTGACCACAGCGCAGAACAGTCGGACCCAACAGCAACCTCTCACGTCACGTGGCATGCTGAGCAGTATCATCTTTAAGCATGATAGCGCAGTTTCTCTGGGAGGGAATTATTCGATGTGGGTATGGTCGTTGCAGTCCCTGCGCGCTTCTCTTGTTATATAGACCGAAGCCCGAGAACTGAGTGCCAAAGGACCGACGTTTGCATAGACTTGTTTCGGTGTTGTGCATAGAACAGCACTGTACGTATAACATGAGCCACGTTACTGAGTCATGATTGTAACTGCCTGAGGCAGATTCAAAGTCTGAATCAGTTCGGAAACTTTGAGTCCTAAAGGCATTTGGTAGGGCAACACTGGAAGGGGCTCAGCCCAACACAATGCTCTATCCAGACAGGATCATCCATGTGGATTGGAACACGTCATTCTTGAGCTGGTTAAGTCAGGGGCGTCGGTCATTGTGATCGATTCATTATGACTTACTTATTACTCGCGTGTAAGTTCAGGGAACACATCCGGCCGAAGAGCATACTGATGTATCAGCCGGTATCAAGCGGCTAGCAATGTGTGCTGCTTGTATCTCGGTTACAGGGGTGGCCAGCACACTGGCACAGACGTTCCTACCTGCCGTGTGCGTCGCTTGGCAACGAATGTGACATTTAAAATGAAATTTTGTAAGAGTTTAAAAAGTAGCTGAGCACAGTAATTAATTCAGAATTAAATTGTGTAAGGCATTGGATAACCTATTTTTCACTTCATGTTACGTGAAATTTAAAACTGCAGTTCAAACAATAAGTCGGTCATATAGAAAGAATATTTGTCTGTGTGTGCCGTGAGTGTAATTGTTTCCGGCTTGATGTACACAGTCTCTCTCCTAATTTATCTGTCATGTGGTAATCCTATATTGAAGAAACCTTTCATTTCAGAACGTAGGCCTGAATTTACCGCAGTTATAAATAAGAACTATTTTGTGTGAGTCAGTAAACATAGGCACAATGTATGTATTTTAATGGTGCAACGCCCCCGTTCTACACGTATTACATATTTACCTTTTGACATTAGCATGCTTGCACTTCGATATATTTTAGGCGCGATTGAAAATTGCGGAAAGCGACTATTACTTTCGCCATGTCTGTTCGTCCGTCAGCATGGAACAACTCCGCTCCCACAGGAGGGTTTTCTTTTATTAAATTTGATATTCGAGGATTTTCCGAAAAATCTGTCTAGAAAATTCAAGTTTCATTAAAATCTGACAAGAATAACGGGTACTTTACCTAAAGACCTATGTACATTTATGTTAATATCTCGCTCTGTTCTTCTTAGAATGAGAAATATTTGAGACAAACTTGTAGAAAAAATCAAAACACTCATTTTATGTTTGATAAATATTTCCCGAAAATTGTGTCGTTTATGAAATAGTCTGGAAAAATATGGTACAGCCAGACAGGCCACAGATGACAATATAATACGGTGCATGCGCATTTCATGCTGGATAACTAAGGCTACAGATACACACTTAGAATATGTAATACTTGTTGCTTTTCCACGGTAATAATGGTTAGGCGAACATACCTCGCTGTTACGTTATACGTACATCGCCTGTCTTGTTGCCTGTACTTTCTGACACCAAGTGTGGAAATGTTTGTCTTTCCATCCATCTTTGTGGCGCTCTACCGCTGTCCATTTTCCATGTCATGTTCTTTTTAATAGTACATTTGTTCGCCTGCCAGGGAACAGCCTGTCCGTCTATAACGGGATATCATAAATCTTAGGCAAAGTAGGTCTATTGAGGCAACATTATTGATGACTTTGTCGTATCTTTTGATTTTACACCAAAATTCCCCAGTCCCTGCATTCCTAAAGCAATGGTCAAATACTGGAGCTGATCCTGAAGCTCTTTATTCCAATTCGCTTTATAAAACACATTTCGTTAAGGTCCCTTATAACTTTATTATCCCGCTGGGGGCTCCCGGATATTTCTGTTATTAAAATCACTGTACCTTTCCACGTTCTTCAACTAGGGTATATACCTAAAGCATTATCATGTAACCCTCCTTAAATAAGCGATTTTATTACAGCATTTATTTTAAAACGTTTTTATCGGTGGATGTTATATAAAAAACTTTTATCGCACATTTTTGTGAAATAAATAATAACTAATTTTATAAAATATTGATAGTTGTCACTCGGTCAGGCTGTTGAGAAACTTACGCCAAAAACTGCAAGCATCTGGAGGGGCATTTTGGTGCAATAGATGTGTCCGGGAGCTCTCTCACTGTGTTACTTGTCTTGTCTTGTTTGGCGTAATGATAAGCAGGTTTAACACAAAGGGGCGAGCAAACCCTGCGTTGGGTTGATACAGTAAGGGCTGACCTTCTGTTTCGAAGATGGTGTGTTTGAGATGCAGCGTGTCGCATGTCTGCTTCATGCTGTGCCTTTCCCTTATATCTAATACAGCCAAGACGCGTGTAATTGGGGGGAGGGGTGGGGAGAATTTAGACCTCCAGCGTGGTCCAGACTAATAGATGAAGTGCCGATATCCTCTGCCTCCATCGTCATCATTATCCTGCCCATTGTTTCTCTCATCTAAACTGCGGGGTTCTCTCTCTATAGTCAGGCAGGCAGAGGCCAAAATAGTCAAACAACAACCTTGATGGCATAAAAGAAACAGGCTGACAGACTTTATAAATTGATTGCTATAGCAGAAAACATAATGATTAAGGAATATTAAGTAGTAAAACCAACCTTAACTTTCAAAACATATTGTTACTATATGTACCACCTTCTTTAACGTTAAGAGCTGTACTTCGCTTACGGCATATATTCGTGTGTTATTTATGACTCAAAATAAATATAGATCATTTCCCTAACAGTCGGCCTTTTATATATAAACTCAGTGCTTTGTCTGTGATATAGGAACCAATTTTTGTGTAATATATGTATGTATATGTATATATAACAACAAAAATTGAACTTAAAGCTCAACGCATTAACCACAGACCTAAAAGTTAAAGCAGGCCATGTAAACGTTGCTATAAAGCTTATGCAGGTTGTAGCGTGTCCCAGAGAGGAAGAAGAAGTGGGGAAACAAATTTCTTAGGTAGTTAGCAAAATAGTTTGTCTTGTATATTCCTCAAACCCTCGCAGTTATGTGGTTAATTAATCTTTTAAGTAATAAATATAAAACTTCAGTTTCTCCCTCACAGAAAACAAATTCTTTTTGTACTACAGAGATCAACCGCGTAATGCTCTTTGGTGACGTAATCGATAATAACATGCTACCACTGGTCTTTAAACAGTTAGCGAGAAGTACAAGGTAAAAGGGTAAAGGTAAAGCTATCCCTATGCAGGCCTGGACAGTCCCCTACACCTTCAGGAGGTTGAGGCTCCCAGTATTTCTAGACAATCGGCACATGAAGGTGGTAAGGTTTTGAGCCGTATGCACTGGCCGCCTTTACCCTCAGGAGATATTCCTGGTAGTCATTTCTGTTCGAGGCTGAGTGCCATAGTGCAGCCGGAAAAACCAATTACCCCACCGGGAATGGAACCCGCGACCTTACGGCTTTTAGCGCAGTGACTCAACCAACTGCGCCACCTCGTACCCCGGTTGGCGAGAAGTACTGTTTGTTAATTCTGTTACTATAGATTTTCCGCTCATTAGGGTGAGAAACATAAGACTGAAATTGTCATGTATTTGTCTTTAGACGGATTTTATCTCTATTCTGTATAAATAACACAACGGAATGGCGTCCTTTAAAATAATCTGGACATAAGATTTGCGCGATTTCCATGTTATTATTTCACGTTAAATATATTTAAAAAAGCTACATATTTTAGAACATATATTTTGTGTGATAATTCTGCTATGCTCCTTGTTTTAGAGAGCTGTGTGATCTTGATGCCATATCAGCGGCTGGAGCTTGCCGCAACTTCGTTTCCATTATTCGTGGTCAATGTACTCACTTTATCCTGCCTGTTTTTAACACCGTTACCGGGTTGTGTTTCACAAAAGTTAGATTACAGTTTGCATAATAAATTGTGTAAGTAAAAGTTTTGTGGATTGCTAAATTTATTCCATTAACCCCAATGGCAGCCTCGCAATTGTTTTCAGCTTCCACGTAAATTAAAAATTTATAACCTATTAACGTAATTGTTATTATTGTTGTGACTTTATTCTTAAATAAAGGGAATGCAACGTATAACTGACATCACCAACCTAAGCTAAGATAAGTGAGTTATTACTTGTGATACACGCGGTACGTTCACAACAACGGTATAGAATTAGTCACACGTCAAAGTGACCTTCCCCAATTTCAGAATGAAATACAAACATCCCTCCAAACATCTCTGGATCGTCACAAACATTTTGCTACTATCAGAGAATTATCTTCAGTTCCTCAGAGCGACTTCTTCGATGTCAAATGGACAAATGTTTTGCATTCTTATTTTCAGTGTCCTCTCTTACCTTGGGTATGGTAACTGAGCAATGGTCCTTATATCTTTTTCCTAGCATTTTATTTAACCATCTTCTATTTCTTGATGATGTTATCGAAAGTGGCATTGTATTGCGCCGTTTGAGGTCCTCACAGCGGTATTGCTGAATATTCAGGTCATCATGTGTTCAGACTTGTCGATTTGTAAACGGTTTACGATTTTTCGAAACGTCGGTATTTACCAGTCGACATGTCATAATGTTGCAGACTTGAATCTTATTCTTATGCTGACAGTTGCCAGCCTTTCAAGAATTATGGAACCCCGACCTTTCGTCACTGGTCTGTCTGGGTCACACGAATTCACTTCGCATGTTTCTTTGTAATGTTATTCTGCTACCAAATTGTCTCTTCAGATTTTCCGACCGAGTTTTTTTATGCATTTCTGGTCTTTCATGTGTATAATATACTGCCCATCTCACCCTCTTTGCTTTTGTAATGACATATGACTTCATGAAGTCAGTACCGGCATGACAATGTCTATGTGGAAAAGTAGTGGGATAATAGTACAGTTGCATCTGAACTGTTCGTATTAGAGTTGAAAATAAAGAATCCAAAACACATGTATTGTGAACTTACTTTGTAACCGATCCTCCTAATTTTAATTGAGGAAATTCTAATTCTTTTGATGTAGCCTACGTTAATACACTTTAAGTATACCTTATAATAACACGAGATTAAGCAGCTGTAATTTGAAGTCAGGCATGTAATGCAGAGTTAGATTTCTACTTCAGCTAAGCTCTCCGCTCTTTTCTCATCTGGACCTCGACCAATCGCCACCGACAGTGAACGCGGGCAGGTGGCGAGTGTAACAATTTTATAAATCCTACCACGAGATTTGGAGCCAGTGGATATTATTAAGCACATAATAGACTTGAGCTGTACTGCTGGAGCCATTCTTCCTTCTGGAGTTTTTAGTGTCACAGCAGGAATGTGCACTCAGGCCTTGTAATCTGTATTTATGGTTCAGAAGACACGGACATATCTCTGCAGAATTGCTCGTGTTCATCGGTGCGCTAACTCAGTTAAAATAATCGATACCTGATGGCGTGTTGTTAAGATCGATATGGACAATATGTCATTAGGACCGCCCACCTTTAGTCCAGCTGTATCAAAGTAGTTGAGTAGTATGTTTGTGTGTTTGTGGTGGAACCCTTACGAAAGGTTACCTGCATAAAGTAACTTAATTAATAAGGTAAACATTTACGATAATGAGGAATTTGTAATGAGGGCGCGAAATTTGCCCATTAACAATAAAAGATGAATTCTGAACCTGCGAAGCAGAAAGATTAAGTCCAATTTTATGTTTGAGATAATACATAATTTTTCTTAGACCAGTATGTGACTTGCAGCTCTTTAGCTACACTGGGACAGTATTCAGAAGTACAACCGTCTGCATCTGAAAGAGCTTGAAATTGTAGGACAATTGGTGTATTATCTCAAATGTGATAAAATTGAACTTACACCCTTCTGCTTCTCAGGTCCAGAAGTATTGCAGTTCTATCATGTGCGGCGGCCTGTTATAAATTATAATCAGTTCCAAACTTCAGAATCTTCAAGATATCGTAGGACTCATTGACGGAGAACTGACCAATCGCATGGCCCCTTTAACTACAAGGCAACACAGAGAATCAAAGACGTGGCATATACGCTCGTACATCTACCTCCAGAGCAGGATTCGAAACTGCTTTGACAAGCGGCTACGTCGTCGTAACGTTAAATTTGTATGGTAGGGTGTTGTGAACACGTGTTAGTGGAACTGGCTGCGATAAAGTCTGCAGTTTCTTACATCCATACGTCGAACTCAGCACGCACCTCACTTGTGCCTATCACCGTCACACATGACCTTCTGTGCGGGGGTTACATTCTTGGAAAACACAGCGGACTTCGAAACCACGTGGGAGTGGGAAACGTGCAACGTACAATGTAAAACGCCACGGTTGCATTCGCAAACGCGATAAGATCTGGGGCTTCTGAGATTAACCTAAGCATTAATAAATACACTTCGTCTTTTTACACATTAAGACACGAGCAGTAACAAATTATGTAGGATATTAAAACGGTATATAGGGAATTGAAACATTAAAATAGCATGTGCATTATAATTTTGGACTGCGCAGTCGGTATAGTGATTCGACTATGGCCTGAACATTCGGGGAATTGTGGTTCCATTCCCGGTGGAGGCAAGAGGGTTACCCTTCTTCAAAACGTCCAGCCCCGCTCTGGGGTCACCCAGCCTCCTGTTCAACGGGTACCGGGGTCTCTTTCGCCGGCGGTAAAGCGATTGGGAGAAGAAACAAACTGTTCATCTCCATCTAGTTCCGAGCTTAAGAATGAGTGGAGTTGTAACTTCCATTCCTCTTACGCCTTCATCACGGGCACAGGGACAACGTTTATCTTTACATTAAAATGAATAAATATTAAGCGCGAATGGGTTGGATCTTGTTTGGGTCGCTGGCTAGAGGAGTTTGAGAGTTAGATCGTCAGTGTTAGATGATGCAGAAGGCGGGGGTTAAGTTGCAAGCCTGAAGTACAGCTGGGTGTTCTAAAGCTCGTAGAACGCGAATAGAATGTAAGATATTTTGTATTGCATTTTACCCATATTGTGAATATTAGCCAGTAACATAACCAACAAAGTTGTTTATCGAAACTTTAGTTTAATTGTTCTGCAATTTTATTACGCGTGGTTTGTATAAGTTGGTTTAACGAGGGTGTTAAATGTTTTATAGCATTATTTGTGGAAAACTAAACGGAGTGTACTTACCATATATTATGTAAAGAAACGTTTGATATGTATTGTATACACATATGAAACTTAGGTATTTTCTAGTAACATTCTGTGCCGGGATTTGGTCCCAGCACCCTCTACGAGAACCGAACCTTGGACTTTCGACGCGCGCATCACTCCCTCCTACTTGGTTCCCCTCCTGTCCCGAGTTTTCTTCCTACCTGCGTATGGTTGATGTAATCACTCTGGTCCTAGCCATCTTCAAGTTACTTCCAAATTTTCGTCTCGGCCATGGGGGCTAAATTCCGTCTGGCGGTGAGCTGGTGGGGTTGGAGTCCCTTGGCGGTCGTCGTGGTCCCAGGTCTTTGGTTTTAGTTGGGTTTAGCCCCACGACGACGCCAAGGTAAACACCGGTGCAATTCTGAGTAGTCTCCCTGAAGATGATCACTTAGGCCGAAACGTGTAGGAGAACAATTAAATATAGGACAGTTTTGATAGGATACTTTCCTATGCTATGTTGACTGTAGAATATTTTTTTTTGCGAATCATGGTATCTTGTGTTTACAGTAAGAAAACAATGTGGTTTTGACTTGCTGTATTACACATATGCAAATGTTTGCTCATTCGAGGGGTAGGAGAAGTGGAATAGTGTAGAAATCACGAGATCTGAAGGGTAGAGGGACAGGAGAATAATGAGATTGTGATAAAGGGAAGTCGCGTTGGAGGGGGCTGCAATTCGGAGGATTGTACACGAACAAAGGGACTGATCCCTCAGGGTTAGGGAGGCCAGAACTAGGGAAGATCAGATAACAGGTCTGGGATGGGAGTAGTGGCGTCGTATCTCCTGTGTATACTGGTTGTCATAGACACACTGACTGACCTCGTAACAAATGACTATGTTACAGGCGGAGACTTGCCTTCACACTTCCAAAGGTTAACGTCACGCGTTACGATCCTCGCAGTAAGAAATACAAACAATTGCGTGTTTTATGACAGTTCGTTATGAGGCTACGGATTCGTGGGTGACAAAGTCTGGGATTAAAGCCCAAGGAACGGCATTAAATGTTTCATATATTATCTCAAACATTCGCTTTGTTCTCATATTTATAATTGTTGACGTAAAAATATTTCTCACGATTTACTACACACGTTTTGGCACGTTTAAAATTTATTCCCATACAAATTGTCACATACGTGTAAATCAAATTGTTTGTAACTTTATTACGTAGTGAATGAAATATAACTCTAAATCGCATGTTACCACTATGGGCCCTTCCGTTCTTTCGGCTAGCATCTCTGTACGAATTTGTCACCTCTCTTGTGCACCATCCACTTAGTAATCTTTGGTTTTATCATCCACCAACCTTTGTAAATATTATGAATTATGAAGCTTGTCTTTACGTTATTGTCTCCAGCCCCCTGTTGCTTTCTTCGTGTTAGGTCTGCGTTTATAGGGTTGAGATTAAAAAAACAGAAATTAACAGAAGCTGGATACGAACTGCAGGGATTAAATTTTTACGGTGAATGGCAACAGCATGTTAGAAGAGTGCAGAATGAAATATGGAGAAGCGTAGTTACTTGAACGCAGAAATAATCGGTCCCAACACGACCATTAAATGGGTAACGCCTTGCAAAAATAAAGTCTGACTGGAAGACAACGACTTCCGCGCCCACTTAGAAACACTTTGAATTATGTGTAGGCTGAGGTTGCAGCAGTCGTCATTAAAAGGTCCAATTTCATGGTGATTTCACTAAACATACTTGCGAGTTTTGTACGTAGGTCTTGTCTGTGACTCGAAGTTTGCGAGTACGTGAATTCTCAAAGATATATCTGACAAATTTACTGACTGACTAATATGAGTTGTGGACATTAACGTGGGAGATAATTTCATAGGTATTTTGTGCTCAAAATAGTTCACATCGATATGGGTCCTGTTCTCAACGGGTATTGTGCTGTGGGTTTTTTTATAATACTTATCGTAAATACGCTCCAGTGAACCGCGCGTACCGCTCGTTAAGGCGTAGTATAGCCCTTCGCTACGCTACGCGACCTCGAACAGCTGGCGGTAACGTAAACAAATTCCAGTCTTATCTCTGCAATTTCGCGCGCACCATTCACAACCGAGCGGCAAAGTGCTTTGCGGCAGGTCAGTCTAAATTAAAGGCAGTTTCTTGCATAAAATTAAGTTTAAACGTTGAATCCATCAGACAATGTGTTTGTTCTTTTATTCCACATCGTTTCAGTAATCCTTTCCTCTTATTCTAACATTCAAGCTCTCGTAACTCCGTAATAGTTCTACATTGAAGTCCGTAACTCATGAAACACCCTGTATATTCGAAAGCAGGTATGTATATTTCTTTTTTAACGAGTTATTTTTTACGATGGCTATCCTTGAACTCATTTAATATAGTCAGTGCGTTACCAGTCGTTTTAAATTTAACAGTACTTTATTAAACGCACAAAACAGCGATAATTTAGCGGAAGTGTGTGCTGCAGATGCACAACTGTACAAATTTCGCATTAATATTATGTACAGATGTTTCCAATCGTAGTTTGGGTAATTGGCATTTCATTGAAATTCTGTGATTTAATTACCACCGTGATAATTACTTTACCTTCACAATTCAATACTGGATGCATATCTGTTTGAAAGTGCGCCACACACAAATTAAAAGAAGCTGTACTACCAGTAATGGCTTAATTTGCGTGTTATGGTTCACAGCGCTAACTGCAATTCATGTTTATACCTTGCATTGATGTCAGGGTAATTTAATGTCTGCCTAACTAATTATCATAATTGTAGGCGATATTTGAATATGTGGTCTCGGAGGAATATTGGTCAGTGCATTATTTTGGATTGGCTCAATTTTGCAAATATTTATCAATGTGGTTGTAACTTTTCTATGATATATTTATTACTTTGAGTCAAAGCAATAATCAAACAAAGTGTATGTCAACATATACGAGTACATAAATGCACAAATTAGAACGTGCACGCATCAAGGGATAACCAAATATGGGGGTACCGCGATCATTAAGTTTTGTATTTAAGATTACTTGGCTTCTGGCCTTTGCTGATCATCTACCTTCCCACAAAATACACAAATAATACGACGTTTCGGAGACTGAATTTGTTTCTGTCATTAAGTAAAAACATAGGGAGACACTACTGTGGGAGCTGTTACCAAACTCTAGACAGGTAGTCGTAAATGTCATACGCTACCGGCAGTGCCCTGTAGCAATTAAATTTTGGGTTATATACAGAGTATGAATTAGAAAATCGTTTACTGGTTTGTTACGTCCGTCCATACATGTGTAACAGTGCCGAAACTACATGACCTAGTTTAACTTACCCTTTAAAACCCAGTAATTTCTTTATGTACCACCAGGTTTAACATTCAGAAATTCTTCATTCTGCTTACAGGGTGCATGTATGGGTTTCGTATGGGTCTCGAACAAAACATTGCTCATTTCCCTATACAGCCTTATCTGAGTGGTTTTTAAAACAGAGACAGTGGTTTTACTGCGCGGTACGAACTGCGGCTTGAAATTCACTTCAGTCCTATTCCTTACAGCCTTAAACTCCTTGTGATAGATCTGCATTAGACGCACAGTAAATGCTGCCCAACCGCATTTATTTACTTTAGTCTTGGTCACTCATCTCCATTTAGTACCTCTTTCTTTCCTTCCGTCTTCCTTTCACTCCTTTTTATTTATTTTCTTACTTTGGCCTTTCTCATCCTGCTTTTATGCATAATTTTAACTGTTTCGTTCATAGAATTTTTTGTTAAATTTAACAGTAATGTCGTTCCTGATAGCAAGCACTTAGACAATATTATAGAACATACTCGTATGAAATATTCTGTTGCCAAGTACCTGATGCCATGTGCGCATGTCATTCCTGTAAACGAAGTACTACGTAATAAGAGTGCAGGAAGGAATGTCTATGCGTTTCCTCTCGGAATGCCCATGGGTGTAATAGAATAAGTACGATATTGGAACGTGCACAGTTTCCGACACTAATCCGATTGTCCTTGTTAACTCTACAGATCGCACAGTTGCGCGTGCAACTCCTTAAGCCTCAATAATGTTCGAATCGATGAATGAAACAAACAAATAAATCAATAGTACATCCCTTGAAGGAAGCTCATAACAGGCAGCAGCCGTGACAAATAGAATGTCAAGAGTGTGTATTGGCTGATAGCACTGGCCAATAAAAACAACTGAAATTCCACTGCCATATAAGAGGGACGAGGTAACAGGGGAGTGGAGAAGACTACATAGCGAGGAGCTTTATGATCTGTACTCCTGGCCAGATATTATTAGGGTGATCAGATAAAAAAGAATGAGACGGGCGGGGCATGTGACACGTATGGAAAGAGGAGAGTTGCATACAGGATTTTGTTGGGGAGACCTGAGGGAACGAGACCACTTGGAAGACCCTGGCGTAGGTCGGAGGATAATATTAAAATGTATCTTCATGAGGTGGGATGGGGGCATGGACTGGATTGATCTGGCTCAGGATAGGGACAGGTGGCGGGCTGTTGTGAATGCGATAATGAATCTTCGGGTTCTGTAAAATACAGGGAATTTCTTGACTAGCTGACGACCTGTTAGCTTCTCTAGAAGGACTTTGCTCCATGCAGTTAGTTAGTTTCACTGCCATATTATCGCAGCATTTAACTCTCGAATGTCGTGTTTTTGTTGAGCTTGTGTAGATCAGTACTAGAATAAAAACATGAGCAATATTTACTGTTATCAAGACGACAGTGCCGGAGAAGACAGTGATACAGTACAGCGTTCCGTAGCGTGGCGTGGCATTTGAATGACGTGTTCATAATGGACCTGCACCGTCAGTGATACGTTATTGTGTCGTGTGAATGTGACGGGTTCGATGTGGAGCCGTGGTCGGCTGACTTACTTGTGCTGCTGCTAGCACTGCGCTGTGCCGTACAGTTGACAAGTTACACGCGGTGTCACTACCGTATTGACATGTCGCGAATCATGAAGCAGTCTGCAAATATCGAATTGCAGTGCCTGAGTTCCATTTCTGTGCACGATTTTTATGTGATAGTGTAAAGGAATGGGGCTGAAGGTAAACACGTAATTCCATTAGTAATGTCAAATATTACAGAAGGAAATCTTGATTTGTCAGTGACTGTTCAGTTATTTAAAAACATTGCCTCAACTGTATACGTTATGTGGTACGTATGATATTTGAAGACGATTAGGAATAGTAAGCAGGTAGGGATTGTAAAGGAGGATCTTACATCTTCTTTGCGTATTCTGGAATTCTTTCGGAGAGATGAAAACCATGATTGTCTTTGTCAGAATAGTTCATATCGTGTCTGGGATTCGAACCAGGTGCCTTCAGAATATAAGTATAGGGAGTTACCACTAGCTGCTTAAATATTAGGTTGTCACTTGAAAGGTTTATGTAACTCAAGGACCGTTGTGGTTAGAGACAGATGAGGTAGGGATGGTAAAGATTTCTTAAATATTACACCATGGCGGCAGATGGGAAACTGAGGTATGGCTTGAGGCATTCTTAACATCGGCACCAGACGCAACTGAGTAGTCAGCGTCACGTCCCTTTCGCTTTAACTCCGAGGAAACAGCTTTCGGGACCCTTTTAACAGGGGGTCTGGGATGCCCGGGTTTTAGATATGCGAGTAAAGGAGGAATAACTTGTTGAACCTGTTACCTTCACACTTTTTGGTCCCAGAGGTTTACCGGCCGGTCGTAGGCTAAGGAGTTATGCTTTAATTACCATTCCACTTAGTACTATGTCACATATACGTTAAACGTTTTATTCGTATTATATATCCTACTATTATCTGTACGAAATGCTAATCATTTAAATTTATTTATTCTGCACTTTAATTTTCTCTTATCGCCCTTTTCCATTTCCCTGGATATTTCATCTTTTTCCTCCAGTGTTATTTATTCCTGCATCCAAACATCCTCTTAAGGCGGATCCCGGTGGCGGTACAGTCTAAGGCGTAGGTCTGCAGTTTCTCGATAGCAGGTTCGAATCCCACTGAGGGCACGGATGTTCGTGTTTTGTGTTCTTATGTGTTGTGCAGGTAGCGGTCTCTACTAGGAGCTAATCACTCGTTAGAGGAGTCCTACCGACTGCGTGTGTGATCTAGAAACCTCAACAATGAGGCGACTTAGACTTAGGCCCGAGTTGGGCTGTTGCGACACAGAAAAAGGTCCTTCTAAAGTTTGTCTCTGCATCAATATTGCTAAATCTCTTTCCCCAGATCTCCTACATTCAAAGTTTGGTCCCTCCATACTTCAGTATCTGGATCCATTCCTTTTTCTTTACTACATGTAGGGTACATGCCCTGATCCTACTCCTGTTCCAATTCCAAAATTTTTGTTTCCCATCACACAGTTCCATTCCTGGCTCCTCTCTACACAATTTTGTGTATGCCTTCTCTCATTTTCCCATTAAACCGTTGTGCATTAAACTGTTGTACATTAAACCGTTGTACATTAAACTATTGTACATTAAACCGTTGTACATTAAACTGTTGTACATTAAACCGTTGTACATTAAACTGTTGTACATTAAACCGTTGTACATTAAACTGTTGTACATTAAACCGTTGTACATTAAACTGTTGTACATTAAACCGTTGTACATTAAACTATTGTACATTAAACCGTTGTACATTAAACTGTTGTACATTAAACCGTTGTACATTAAACTGTTGTACATTAAACCGTTGTACATTAAACTATTGTACATTAAACCGTTGCCCTATAGAGTGTCAGTAAATTTGTCTCGTATTAGCTTTGCCATTCATTATCTACATATCTTTTTCTTATTCTTATCCAAATGTTCGTATCTTTATCCTTGAATTTTCTCAAATGTCTCTCTTTAATGTTTCTCATCATATTGCTTCCTTAATTTTTACATTGCTGTCCAATTTGTCTCCTCAAGTTCCCACAATCTTAACCAGTATTTAATTACCTTATTTCCTGCATCATAATACGCATTATCTCCTGAAAATGACCCCAAAATTACCCTGGTTTTTAATATCCGAAGACCAAATTACGTCAGTAGCCTATTAAATCTGCAGAAACACCTTGCTAATTTACAGGGTGCGTCTGATAAGGTGGGAAATACGGCACTTTTTCTTTAGCTTCTCCTTTCATGTTTATCCTCTCCAGTTCCTTCATACATGTTGTATTCGCCATTGCTTTAGCACCTCCATTACTCCCTTATAAAACTCCTCACGCACTTTCCCTTCTCCTTCCTTCCATCCTCCCATCCCTGAATTTCAAGTCTCCCATCATTCTTGATTCTACTATCGAAGTACATAGTACAGTATGATTGCTGTAATAGTTCAGTTTTTACATTTGGCATTCTAACATTGACACTCTTCACTGATATTTTTCTCTCTAAATGCTACCCATTTTTCTCGTTTCTTATTTCTCTGTATTACTCAAGATTACTCTTACGTATTTTATTTTTTCGTTCCTCTCTTCCATTTCATCCAAACGTACATTTCATTCTTACATTTTCTCGCTTCCTAAACACTACTGCCTTTGTCGTTTCGATACCTGTCTTCAGCTTTCGTTCCTTACCAAATTTCTTACACAATTTATTGCTCTTTATGAGAGGCTTCCAGTTATTGCCCCTGCTGCTGGGTCGTCTGCAAAGAGCAAATCTGATACCCGCCACTTTAGCATTACAGGAGGGTGTTAGGTTCATCAAACTTTCTCAATATATCGTCACTGAACAAATTAAATAAAGCTGGTGACAACAAGCAACCTCCCTTCGGACAATATTTGAGTCAAACCTCCCCCCAACTTTATCTTCCCACTTCACTCCTATCTTAAAATCCCTACATATTTCCTTTATTCCTTCAATAAATTCAGTTGATACTTCTTCTTGCCCAGTTTATACCACTAATCCTTGCTCGTCACAGTAATGACGACTTTTAGCATGTGTAAAGGCAACCAACAAGCGTTGTCATTTTTATACTTAAATGTTTATCTATTATTGCCCTTAATATAAGAGTATAACCAGTGATCCTCTCTTACATCCCTTTTGAACCTCACCTTCCGTACTTCAAAACTGCTATGCTCTTAGTTTGTGTGTTCTTAACTTTGAATTATTGCTACTTGCGGTAATAGCATTACCTTGCCTGCGGCTAATACACTTACTGCCGTAATAAAGTGATATTCCTTCTTAAACTTTCTAGCTTTCCTATCCATTTACCTTAAAAATTGAGTGACAGCTTTTTTGCATCTTGTGGCACGTTTTGTCAATACATCAGTCATATGAAACTTGTCACATGATTATGACTACGTGCAAATGAGGGAAGGTGAGTCATCCTTTTCATTGCTGTCTACATACCGTTTACTTCCACTTACCGCAGTTCATATTTGTGTCAAGAAGATCTACATAATTGGTGGTGTTTTGCTTAATGCTATGGAATTGTTGGAGGTCGTACAGTGACATTATGTATCACTGCGAAAGGGCTTCCACGAAGTCATTTCTAAAGCAATCAACCAAATATTTCCGTTACATTCGTCACGAAGTAATTACTTATTAGGTATTTAAGCAGAAAGAAATCAAGCAAGCCGATTCCAAACTCTTGTGCTTTCGAACCAATACAAGGCTATATTCTATATACGTGTCAGTGTAACAACACACCTCCCCTTAATAACGTGTATGTTAATTTTTTAATAATATCCAACAAATGCACTTAAAGCAGAATTAAGTGCATTTGTTGGATATTATTAAAAAAAACATAATTATAATGTACGGTATGGAAAATATAAAATTCGTTAATACCCAAGAGGTAAAACAAATTTACCGCTTTAAAAACATAATTAAGTGCATTTGTTGAATATCATTAAAAAATCGAATTATATTGCACGGCATGGAAAACAGAAAATTCGTGTATATTCATCTTTAGGATGACGAACTTCATTTGCCACATCAAGCGAACAACAAATAGGCCTATTAAGGGTGTCTGACAGGTTGCATATAGGAAAACAAACGTACATCGATTGCCGGCAGAGGCAAGAGACTTTTCTTTTTTCCAAAACATCTGTGCGCCAGAGGTAAAGCAGCCAGAGTATGAAGTTGACCACTCACGTGCGTCTAGTCCCGAGATGAATAAGTGGATATATACTTTTTACTCCCCCTGTATGCCTCCATGGCGTGGACAGGGACACATTTACCGTTTTTACATTTATAAATATGCATTTGCGTTAACATGTTTTATCCATTTCCTCAATGGACAAGAGAAATTAACCCCTATCGCCTTAGCTTACTCACAAAATTGCCCGTTGCTCTTTAAAGAGCAGCACTGTACTAAACTGTGGACCTACATGCTGAATTTAAGGACGCTACATTCAAGTACGTGAATATGAAGACAGAATTTCGAAATACTTCACAAAGACAGGCAGCTTTTTAAATATACAGGCATGAGTTAGATTTCTCACAAAACGTGTCTGTGCCAAGGCTGTGGTCCTCAAGAAAAGGTTGTTATTGACGCCAAGTTGCTCGGAGAAAGCTCCTATTTATTTTCAGTAAAAGGATGGATAAATTACAAATGTGAACCAACTCAATCTGAAGGGCTAAAACTTGGAAAGAGTGGTTGTCGCGCTCCTTCTTCCTGTAGAAGATTCAATGAGCCAAAGTAATTCAGTCACATTGAATAGCGTCTCATCATCCTGCTTGTCTCTTCAAATCTTTTCTTTTCTCTCTTCAAGAAATCGTATCCTCTGAAGATCAATAGGATGGTATGCTCAGTTCGTGTGAAAAAGCTGTACTCAGTATCATATAATACCTCCTTTATCACAAACCTGTAAGACTTCTAGTAACAGAGAAGCAATATTTTTACGGATATGGGCAAGATAGAGTCCTGCTTTTAATCCTTAGGCTAGAAAAGAAACAAGACTGGCTATATTCGATAAGGCTGTAAGGACACTATCTCAGCTCCAGTTGTAGAAAGTCCGGATACATCTTAGCCATTAAGTACCGGCTTCGGAGGTAGAATTATGGCCCCTCGTATTTCTGCTAAACCAATCACGGAACTCCTCAGTAGCAGGCAGATTTATTCACTCACGATTTGCCTTAAATCATGATACTGATGTGTTAGTTGCACTCAAAAGGTAAATTTTACCTCTGAAATTTTCCGTGAAGAAAATAGAATAAATTAACTTCAGTCCGATGCTCTTCAACTTTATTTGCCGTAGGATATGATAAAACACGTGAAATGAATAAACTGTATATCAGAGGCTAATAAGGAGGTTTGTCTAAAAATAATTCCCATAGGAAATGTTTAGACCTTGTTGCCAGTATGCAAGACAGATGTACTGTGTAAAGCTAATTGAATCCAATGACAATGTGATAAACGTGACATGTTTCGGAAGGACAGTAACAAATGGAAATAACATTCACAAATACATTCATAGCAGATTAAATTCGGGCCGTGTTTTACGTCAATCAATTCAGAATATATTTATTGTTTTCCTATTTTCTATATACTATAAAAATGCACCTGAAGATTCAAATATAAAAAAACCATAAGTTTACCTGTTGCTTTATATATTTGTGGAACTTGGTCTGTCCAGCCATTGTGGACGACAGCGGCAATTCTGTCGTTACGAACCGTGTTTGAAAACTAGTTTCTTCTAACGTGTGACTGCTTTTTCAAGAGTTGTCGGCTGAAATTGGACGGACTGTGAGAGTTGTGTGTGTTGCATGTCTGCAACTGACATTTTCCTTCCACCTGCCATCATCTTTCCTTGAAGAACATTAAATATTGAACTGCAGAGTGACTTCCCTGAAGGAACCTGGTGCCTTGATTTCTTACTTCGGATCCATTAACACTGAAAGTTTCCTTTAATATTTTAAGCACTTCGCTAAGTTCGTGAAGACAAGCGAAGATAATCCTTTTTTTTTTTTTCTTTCCGATGATCGTGTCTCTCATTGCATTTTTGACGGAGTGATTTTCTGCAAGGAATTTTCTATCACATTATAGCCTTTTCCTCTGCAATAAAACCACATAAGAAAGTCACTTGAGGGAGCATTTCTTGGACCTAGGAAGAAAGCTTTAGTTACAGCATGAAACAAGTGGGTGATAAGTCACTCCGGACACAAGGTTACTCTGAGGGAAATTTTCTCAATTTTCCGATATTCCTATGAAAGTTTTGTAAGAATCAAAAGAGCAAAGAATTCTTTTCATATCACTGAGATTAATCGTTTCCAAAACAGATCTTTCACAGCTCAAGTTCCTGAAATGTAGCTGAGAAAAACTTAGCAGAATTGTAGAAAATCGAAGACAGGAATCAATCCGCAAATTATGTCACACAAGGGCCAGAATTTGTCACCGTCAACTGTACTGTCTCTTTCAACAGAAACTTGAACAAACGCAGCGAAAGAAAAACAGAGAGAAGCCTGAATTTTGAACATCCCCTTTCAAAAAATTATTTTTTGGCTCCTCCGATTAACGGAAGAACGAAGGCGAAAGAGACGGGTATTTTTTTTTGTGGTGAAGGGCCCCGCAGCAGAAGCTACGGATGCACCGCAGCCTTAAGGCTTATTGTGCAACCCTGTGATGAAGATAATTATTTTTTCGTTTTTCCTTGTAATGGAGCACCGGTGGAATGAAATTGACAGGGGAAAACCGAAGTACTCGGGATAAAACCTGTCCCAGTGCCACTTTGTCTACCACAAATCCCACATGGACTGACTCGAGATCGAACCCGGGCCTCCGCGGTGAGAGGCCGGCGACTAACCGCCTGAGCCATGGCACGGCCATAAGAGATGGGTGTTAAGGGAGATAAGTGTCTTTGATCGTAGAAAGCTGAAGACGGGTCTGCCAGCAGTCGTGGTACGATGTTGCTCCTGTTATGAAGGCACCGCTGTGTTAGTGCGTGCTCTAAGAGGAGACACAGCTCGCTGTTTAAAACAAGTATCGCTAAGAGTGGGCATTTCTGTCTTTTTGGGAAAGGAACGGAAGTATTTTCTGTTTCGATTAATCTTTTCTCTAAATACATTCAAAATTTAAGGTTGCATTTGGTTCTATTATGTAAATAGATGTGCTTCTTGTCATTTGTATTTTATTCTGACTTTCATAATTTTAAGTGTCTGTTCACAGACGAACTTAAATAAAATAAAGGTGAAGTAAAAAATAAAAACGAAGCTCTTAATAAAGATCAGCGCCTTCTTTAGTCGAAGTAAACAGAGTATTAGAAAATTGATGGGAAGTTTGAAACCCGGATATGAATCAGGCAGTATGAAGGGTTAGAAAGGTGACAGAATATATTGAATCTCTTGGGGAAAAAGCAGAGAGAATGACGCCTTCAGCAAAACCAATTCCATAAATGATTCCAAAGCACTGTAAATATGCCCTAGTCCTCCGCGAGTGGTCCTGTTAAAGCAATTGGACTTATACTTTTGAAAGTGTCTGTGCACAATCCTAGAAGCAGAAAGGAACTGTTGAAGATCTATACCTGTTGGGAGTGACCGGATGTGTGGTCCATGAGCTCCCAATCACCCGTAACAAGAACTCCCCTCAGTTCTCTTAGCTTCGAGCGTTGGGTTCAATCAGTGGCTTCTCATCTCAGTTCAGTAGCTCTAATAGGTTTCCGATTGACCCCCAGTTACACGTCTATCCACCTGCCTAACTGAGCTTCAAAGTTTGCACCCACCACGTGGCTCAGCGTCAGGTCATAAGTGGCATTTACAAACTGTCTGTTCTTTTCTTCACGCCCGTTTGCATTTGTTCTTTCTTAATGTTCCATCACTCGGTAAACTGTCTCGTACTGCTGACTTGGTTTTCCTCTCTCTCTCTGTCACGTCATTTTCCGTTCGTCTTTAACAATCAGTTCAGTTTTGTTGTTGCGTAGCTTGTCGTTGTTCACCTGCTTCCCCATCTCGTCACTCATACTTACTCGTTTTATGCATTGATGTGTCCCTCGTCAGCAAATGTTTGTAGCTCTACATCCGTACTTACTAGCAACATAGGCTTATTTTATTTTGTCCCTGTCTGTTACCTGTAATAAGTTTTTAAATAAACTGATTAATTGGTCTAAATATAATGCCGCCATGACTAAACAACCTTTGTGCCTTTAATTCCATACCATCAGTAATATCAACAGTCGCCGGGCAAAATTCCAAGTTGGCAGAGACATTAGCGCCATTGTAAATAACCGTCTTTTGGTAATGTAATATTTTAGAATTTAAAGTAACACTATGGCGAGTGCACGAACTTTGCCCTTGTACTAGTGACTGGTGAAAATAATGTGCAAATTATCGCCTTGCATTTGAGGGAAACATATTTGCTACGTAGAGTGTGGGTGGTCACATGAAGTAGTGGGGCCAGGCGGGGAGATGATTTCTAGTACCATGCCTCGAACAGAAGAATTCAGTATACTACCGAACTGCTTTATTGCCGAAGGCCACAAGGGTGCAATACTAAACGATGTCTCTATTATCGATTTGTTTACGAACAAAGGAGTTTAACCACAGGTGAAAATCTTTTGTAATGGGCTCCAACTGAACATACTACCGATTCTTTTCAGTCGTTAGGGCTCAAGCGCGGTAATTGAGTTGCACGCCAAGTACCCATTTTAACCGTTTCTCTATTAACAAAGCGCCTTTTTCTTCATTGTTTCTTATTCTCTCTTTCTTACCTTTTCTCTACTTTTTATTTCTGTTAAATTATATATATATATAAATTATATATATGAAGTCAACAGTGCACTTTTCGTATAGGCCTAATAATATTTCTCTTTTGCCTACGTTACTCCAGGTCTAATCATTTATGAGCCTGAAATTCGTATTACATTGCGTCAAGGTCATTGAATTTGTCATTTTGTTTATCGAATGATGTGTTAGATTGAATGTAAACCAGATATGTACATATTGCTCTTAGCAACTGAATGTAATTATTGCTTACGGCAATAGTATTTGCATATTAAATGCCAATAGAACTGAATAATGTGTTTGTGTATTAGTGTAAGAACAGCTGGTGACTATTTGATACACTGCGATATATGACGGTCAAAGTGTGTGACGTTGTGAATGGTGGTTGATATATATAATGATGCAACTTCCTGCGAATTAGAGCTTCATGATGATTCTTTGGTTCTAAAGCTGTGTGTCCCTAGGTAAGTGTCTTTGAAACTATCTGCATATCCTCGTCATTATATATACTCATACTAATCAAAGCATGGCTTTAATTTAAAATCACCGTGCATCTTTTGACAATCACTATTTAAAACACCAACTGGATGCACCTTTATTCTAAAAATGTGTGGATCTTTAAAACATTTCAATGAAACCCGACATATGTTTCGGCTCTGTACAGAGCCATCCTCAGGAGTTTTTTGTCACTAAAACTGCATATAATTGAACCAAGGAAATGACGCTTTTAATATAAATTATATGCAGTTTTAGTGACAAAAAAACTCCTGAGGATGGCTCTGTACAGAGCCGAAACATATGTCGGGTTTCATTGAAATGTTTTAAAGATCTACACATTTTTAGAATAAAGGTTCATCCAGTTGGTGTTTTAAATAGTGAAAGCATGGCTGTTTGCAGAATGGCGCATGTCCGTAGACAAGTATGTACTCACATGAACTACGTGTCCTTACACGCTACTCTCTTTTGTCGGTAAAAGCAGAAGTTGCTATGTTCTGCTAAGTCTGCAGCCGAAATATTAATCTGATTTTGACCTAATTTTATAATAAACAAAAGGCCTACTAGTATTTTGATCCGCTTAAGCAAATTTATATATAAAATGTATCTAAAATATAATATGCTTTGTTGGTGAGTGATTCACAGCCTGGAATCAAGTAAAATGAATTATGGCCGGCTCACGCATGCGCACAGTGGCACACCGTCTGTGATGCCGTCTTCACCCTGCATAGTTTTCTTTTGTTTCTGACTGTGCTGCGAATTTTTTTACCTTGAATATGAGCGGCTTGACGAAAATACTCAAAAAAATTAATTAAGCCTAGCATATTAATAAAATATTACTAAATAATGTATCATAGCAATGTTATTGATACAACTGGTTACGTAACTTGTAACATAAACATATATTAAGGCAGGAGTCTTGTTTTATATGTTGTGGTTATTTTTATTTGGTTACTAATGCAATGTCCTTACAGGCCTACACTTGATTTGTCATTCTGTCGTTTTTAACAGGATAACAAGCTAGTTTGTATATAAAAATTCTATCTTCTAGTTTTCTCAGTTTCTCCGTACTTATCTGTGCCTTCTGATTACAGCACAGCCATAAATCGTATTTTATTGCCAAAAGGAGATCTACCACGGCCACAGCTGTTCCGTTGCTTCGCAACCGTTTAGTAAATCAAGAGATACTTTTCCATGCCACGACTATAAAGATAAGGGAGAAAGTTAGATGAAACTGTCCGAGTGCTTAAGTGAGCACCACGCCATGAACTCGTATGGCGGAGTGCAAGCAAATACTCTCTGTTCATAAATACGTCCAAGTGTATATCATAAGAGTTTGAAATGTCGTTACTTCCGTATTATTTTGAGAGGGCCACTTTGCGAGTGAAAAATATGTTAAGAAGAATGGGTAATGTAACCTGAAGTGACAAGGAAGGGGAATAGAGTGCTTAAATAGCAAGTTACGAAATGTAAGAAAATGGTAGCAAATAATTCAGGTCACATTCGCAAGACGCGGTCTAAATGGGAGCCTATTGAAATGCGTTACTTGTTGTAAGCTCGAAATTGGTTGCAATTAATTGCATTTCCTTAGTAATCATCCCGGAATTTTTCTGCCTTTATTTCTCTAAATCTCAGCTTTCTCACTTACGGTATTCATACAGTAACTTATATTAATTGTCCCGAAATTAATCTAAAGTTGCTCATTTCCTGTTACTAGTCTGCAAGAAGGAACACGAATTAACATCACATAACACTCAAAACAATCTCACAATGACATTAGTTTCTTGCATTGACAACTGACTTTTGGAACGACTGTACAGCGTCATTCTGTCAGTTTCCACCTGAGAATGAAGTAAAAATATAGTCTCTTCGCTGGTTGAAATTGTTCATCTCTTATCTCTGTTTCCATGACTCTTGAAATTACAGTGGTAATATTTACGTACAATCTGCGTTGATATTATGGCGCTCTAAATTTTACACAGTGTATTTAAGTGTTAAGTCGCCCTCGGTGGACTAGTGGTTAGCGTGCTCGCCACTGGACCCAAGGTTCGCGGGTTCGATCCCGACCGAGGGCGATTGATTTTTAAGGGTGATAAAAATCCGGAGCACCACTTCCTTCGGAGGGGAAGTAAAGCCGTCGGTTCCATGTCGTAGATTTACGGCATGTAAAAGAACCTAGAACTAGATTAGAACTAATAATGCTCGTAAGCAAAATTCAGCGGTCATTTCTCACCCAAGTCTCCTGACTGCCTGCCAGATGACTCTGGCAGTCACATCAGAACTTGTGCGGTCAGTGGGCTGGTCACTCACTACATCAACGCACATGACCATAGAAACCTCCGAAAGGAGGCCCCTATGCTCTGCGTTGGAGCGACAGGGACAAGCAAACAACAACGTTTAAGTGTTAAGTGTGTTTCTTAGAATAAGCAGAAGTAACACACTGGTCTTTATAATGGTGGGAAATATGTAAGAAATGCGTTTGTATGTATGTATGCAGTCGCAATGCACGCTTCTAATAGGTGAAAGGCAAAATACACCTTGCACCAAAACATACCGTAATAGGTGCTAACATTAACGTGAGTTGTTTTAAGCATCGCTAATTTCTCATTTCCTAATTTTCCCCTTTTTTATCGTTTAAATTTAACTGGAACACCAAAACCAAATTTTGGACTGTTTTGGTGTTTTCTTGTATGTTGTATATATTTATGTTAGTTCGTAGATATAGCAACGTGACTGGCTTCTTACGACTGCCTGCTGCTGCCATCTATAAATATTTGTGTGGAGAACTTAAAACTGGGGGGAGAGGGACGCATGTTTTTCACAATTTTTAGTATTGGCATATACGTTCTGCAATTTCTTATGTGTTTTCGTAGTCTTTAGTTGTTGCGCTGATATTTTGTAATCTCTTATCTTGCGAACAGACTGTTATTTGAATTTGCTGTCAAGAAGATGCGCCAGTTAAATGGTAATGGTTACAAGCAGATTGTTCCAAGTGCGTCATAAGGCGGCTGTAATCATATCTCATCGTTATGTGACGAGGTGTTGAAATTAATGCTCTGTACTTCTCAGAATCATTACAATCTTTTTTTTTTGTTGTTGCCGTAACACCAGATGGTTTCCCCGTTCTTTAAATATCGCTCAAGACTTCATTTACGATATTCTGTTCCAATTGACTGCTTAATTTTCAGTCAACTAATGCGCCTTCATACTTTATTTTTGCATTATTCATTTTTCTTCTGTCTGTTGCTGTGATTTGCTTCCCTGTTCTGTACGGACTAATAACGCTTTCGTATTCCACTTACCGTTTTGTTTCTTTTAACTTTGCTCTGTACTGTCTTATGTCCTTGAGTTTAACGTCAGAGCTTTGAAGGTGTAGGCGAAGGACAAGAACGCCCTATGTGGAACGGCCGAATTTTCACCATTTTTGACAGCACTGATACATGGGATATAGGCATACTGCCATAGCCACACTCGTCTGTACGTCTGTCGAACATAACCGCATAAATCCCAATGGTAACTATATGTACCACGGGCTGTGACATAATGAGACGTTGCCTTTTGCCTACGTAGTGTATCGATGTGTTTAGTGTCACTGTCGCAACAAATATCGACTAAACATCATTTAAACGATTGTGTTTGTAATAGACATACACTCTGTTCTCTGTGAGGTATACATTAAAGTTCTGTGTGTAATCCAGATAACTGTGGGTATTCAAGCGTTTACCACAATACGTAACTGTCATTTTTCTTCAGTGTTTCTTTACTTGGGGGGTCTCTAAGACGGAACTGTTATCACCAATGGACTTAATGAAGTGCCGGTGTAATAGGCGCCCTTATCTATCTATCCATCTATCGCATGTATCGGCTTCGAAACTACTTGAAGGGTGCTAGTTCAATAACACGTGAGGTCTTCACTAAAGTGTGCCTATCAAATTTCATATTAGTTCTTCTTGGTCGTATGTAACTTGTGCTTGACAAGGAATCTGAAATAGACTTTCTCGATTTCCTGCAAAACAGATCACTGTACAAAAGTAGATGTGTCATCTTAAGTACAGATCTCTTTGACTTCCATAACTTTGTTTGAATTATTTTCTGATGTTCTGAGTGTTTAATGTAACGAAAGCAATATAATTATATTTGTGCATCATTAATTTCATTCACTGTCTCTGACGCTGAAGTTCACCCACATGCTGTCTAAACCAGTTAACTTCCTGTTCAGCTGTGGCTGAGGTCGTTGTCAACTGGAGTCATGTCCAGTGACATATGCAAACCTGTACGGAAACACAACTTTTTCCCTATGTTATGTGACTACGTTTGCAGTATTGGGTTACACAGTTTAGTCACTGGCCAAATTTTAATTAAGTTGAATCACTAATACTTCTCATAGCCTCTGTAGGTATCTGCATACTGTCCACTAGTCACAGCACATTTTTTGTGTCTTGGTCGGAAACCAATTTGTGTAAGCACTAAACCAATCACAATGCAATTCAGGTAGACAAAGTCGCAAATGAATCGTTTGACAAAAGCTTATTTGCACGCCAATTTTGAATACAAGTTTGCACTCTTGTTAAACGCATTCAGTTGATCGCGTTGTGGTTCAAGCGGTTTGTTATCGTTTTCTGACCGCTGGAGTCCGGATTCAATCCCAAGAGGGGGGCCCACGGTATTTGTGGTGAACAAAGCGACACTGGTGTAGGTTTGCCTCGAATATTTCGGTTTCCCCTACCTGTCATCATTACGTGAATATCTCGCATTATTTAACGCCGTTCTAATCGTCAAAAGTTGTTAAAATAGGCACGGTACCAAGAAAGAGCGTCTTACCAAACTCTTCTTTAGTTTATGCAGAGTAATTAAAAACGTCTTTCGCCCAATCACGATGCTAATATTTATTTCCTTAAAATGTGCCATACAAATTTGGAAACATTTGTCATAAAAGTGGCCTTTAAAAATTATGTTAATGGCGTTATCACCTCATACGTTCACGTGGACAGTGTCCTTAGGCTGTGCATATGAATGGCTCCAGGACAGTTCAGTCGGTACGATCAGGTAACGAGCTGGACGATCGGCGCATTATGGTTGGATTCCCGGCAGTCAATGTGTTGTCTTCCCCAAAGGTACTAGGCCTACCCAGCCTCCTACTGAATGGGCACCAGGGGTTTTTTTGCCGGGGCTGAGCGACCGGCCCTAAATCCGATCACTCTTCTCCATCTAGTGCCGATCTTAAGAATGCGTGGAGCTATACGTCCATTTGCCCGTATAGATTCATTGCTTCTGCTGGGACAACTTTACCTTTGCCGTCATCTCTGTGAACATAATAACCAAATACAAATACATTAATTTTGATGTTTTTAGAATTAACTGTAACACTAAATGTCTAAGATTCACATAGTTCAATTATGCGAAATTCTGAAATAACCGAGGGGAACTGAATCCACTTCTTCCCAGCGGTCAGAAATGTGTGATACAGAGATGAGCTGACAACAAGCCGTTATGGAGAAATGGAGGGTGTTGCTAGGGGTGATTTTGATGTAATGGTCCCCGAGGGGGTGAGTTTATCTGGTAGACAGGACGTGACACGCAGGACACAGCCATTACTCACAACCACCGGCATGTGACACGTGACTCTGACGTCATCATGATGTGTCACACCCATTTGTCACGCCAGTGCTGATTCTGCCCTATGACTGTAGTGTCGATAGTAGCTGCTGGGTCAACTGTGCAGAGAGCAGGTGCCACAGACAGAATAAAATGCTTATTGCCTACAGTACAATTCAACAGTACGATTTATTGGTACGCCGTTTTTGTATCAGACCAAGGGGCAAATTGTGCGTTTTGTGGTGTCAGCATGCGACAATAATTTCCTTTTATTTGTTCGCTAAACAAAATTTGTCAAATGAAGATGAAAAGAGTAATATGTATCTTGTTTTGTCCGTTTATTTAAGCTCCGACTTTATGAAAGTATTTCGATTAAATGGGGGCACGCGGTGGCGCAGTTGGTTGAGGCACTGCGCTACAAGTCGGAAGATCGCGGGTTCGATTCCCGATAGTGTCATTGGAATTTTTCACTGACATAATCCTTTCAGTCGCACTATGGCCCTGGGGTCGACTTAGCCTCTAACAGAAATGAGTACCAGGAATATTTCCTGGGGGGTAAAGGAGGCCGGTGCCTAGGGCTGACAACCTTACCACCTTCATGTGCCGATTGTCTTGAAATCTGGGAGCCTCAGCCTTCTGGAACCCTAAGACCTGTCCAGGTCTGTAATGGGATTGCTTTACCATTAATTAGATTAAATTTGATACGCAACAGAATATGCGTGGGAATGTGAATTTGTTTCATAGCCGTATAATGGTACGTAAAGTTAACGACGCCTCGTGCAGAATGTTGATACATAATGTGAGAGAACTGTTTAGGGTCGATAATATTTACATCGAGAATTCCTTAATATTGTTTATATAATAATAATGAAATGTGACGAATGATGTTGCACTACTCAATAACATGCATCGCCATCTGCTTGAGAAATATGAACACTTACTTTGCCACGGTAGTACCGTGTGAAATAAATAATACGAAATAATTAAGATCTTAGAGTGTTTTAATTACAAATTTCATACCCCACCTTCTACAAATTTATTTGCTTGTGGTATTTTGACTCTATAATTCTGTAAAAAATACAAGGGCAAGATAATTTATAAAATTTATAAAATAAACGCGTGTTGGAATAACCGCACCATCAGTCTATCTCACGTTTGATGTTAGGCCCTCCCCTTTCACTCACGCAGTTACGCTTGTACTGCCGTGCCCATGCGGCAACTTCTCTGGCACGACTGTCAGGCAGTTTATCTAATATTCCAGGCGTTATGCAACTCGGAGACCAAGTCTGAACGGAGGGTCAACAACGCCAGTTCTAAAAGCTAGATTCGTGCTACATATAAAACCCTTAGTACATGGTTATGAAATGAAGGGCCTGTCCCACGTGTTTAAACATTGGCAGGAAAAGAAGGCAACTTTTTTAAGATTGGGAAAATTCTGAGTCCTGTATAAAATTCTGAGTCCTGCATAAAATTCTGAGTCCTGTATAAAATTCTGATTTGTAGATCGCGTACTCAGGAGTCACGAAAATAAGTCTGCAAATATTAATGTGCGGTCTCCTAAAATTAAATTGCGAAATATCCGTAGAGAGCAATACTTCTGCAGCGTTCCCTCTGTTTCTGTTCCTAAATCTTAAATTGTTTCCAAGAAACCCTCTGATGATGCTGGTGTCTGGAGCATACCTTGCCGCACTTTACACAACACATACTATAAGTTTCATCCGTATCTTAGCCACAGATTTATGATCGATTATAGTCAGTATCTCGAAAACTGAGGGATGTTGATCATCCTCGATTGTTATGTTTAGATCTTCAAAACTGCGTTTGGCCTTTGCTCGTACCTCAAAGAGAACAAACAGTCTTTCCCAGTTATAGAGAAGAATTACAACGAGATATTATCATACGTGTACGTAGATCGTCATATGGAGTGTCTTGTTTTGTCTGATTTTAACAAAAAATCGGAATATGTTGACAAATTTTAGTAAAAATTTCCAGTACGAAATTTGACGGGATTCCTTCTAGTGGGCGTGGCGCTGTTCCTGCTAACGCTTCGGAGTAGACCCTCATACTGCTTAGAAATTAAATACTGAAAGATTCTGCTGTCTTTATTAGGTGATACAATTAACCTAGCTGGACACATCCCACGAAGAGGAACTGCTGACGTCAGAGTCTAGATACTGTAAAGTTCCACATTTTGCGCAAAGGGTGATTTTTGAAGAAAAGGTGAAATAGGACCTTCTTGTACCAAACCCGGCAGTTGGGATTCGTTTCATCTGGGGAGGTCTGTGCAGTCAGTACATTGGGTACTACAGATTGTCTCTTATTTATGAGAGGGAATGAATATTCATTCCTTTCTGAATGCAGATCAGTAATGAATTACAATCACCAAGTTGCTTCTAACTGTGTCCTTGCTTTCGTTTATAGTCAGATAACTTGTCATATGGGCTAGCAACATATACAGGGCATACACAAAAGAATGGTGCGGTTTTAATAGTGTTCACTATTAAAACCGCACCATTCTTTTGTGTATGCCCTGTATATGTATATTATTCATCACTGTTAATCCAGTAATGTGACTGTCTTCAAGCCATAAGTTTGCGGTTCGATTCCCAACAAGGTTAGAAACTCTTCTGTTCGCTACCACATCCAGGCGATTTCTGGGATCCACCCATCATCCTATTCAGTGGCTTCTGGGGATACATCAACATCGAGCACTCAGCTGCTTCTCGTGCCTTTGCCAAAGTATGTGGACCTCTACCGCCGCTGGCTTATACACTCTCATGGTGCGGTGTCTACGCATGAGAAACTTCAGCTTTAGGTTTATCGCACATAAAAAATCAAGGAATTGGTTGCGACGTCGCTGCGCTGTGAGAACTTTTCCATTTTTATGTGAGCTGCCAGTGACGAGTTAAGCCGTGATTAGGTATTCAGGGCGCCCTCTGCACGTGACAGCAATCTGATAGCCATTTAGCTTTCAGCTGACTCCGCCTGCTGTATGAACGACATGGATATAAGATCTGCAACAAACTGACTTAATGGCCCCCAACCCATTGCCTGTGAACCCCCTCTGAACGTCCTTTGATTGTCAGATAAAGTATCTTAAAGCCACCCTTATTGCTGGGTCCCGTGGGTCGCTCTATACTTCGTGGGCTTAACTCACTTTAAAAACTTCCTTCAATATTTATAATACTTTCCTTATCATAAGCGTCGTTTTTGACATGATGATGGAGGTAACATTTCAACAGGAACCGTCTCCAACTGCAAGGTATAACTTCCGGCGGCAAAAGGTGTACGTAGAGAAAATGCGGAACATAGTTCCAAATGATTGTTTTTCATGTCGTGGGTTTGCGTTGTGAATGGAAATATCCTGTTACACTTTTTATATTATTTTGTGTTTTAGAATTGAATAACTTAAAATGACACAAGTCTCGCTCTTTTTTTGTAATGTCACGAAACGCGCTCTCTCACACAATCCTTCTTAAATCCGGTTGATGTTTAAAAATTATTCTAATTTGTATAATCAGGCGGGAAGGTAGAATTATACCAAAGGGCTGTGCTTTTTATCAGTGATAACATAATCCGTCGGTGTGTCTCTTGTATCTGGTTACCTAAGCAGTACATAAGAACATAGAAGCCATTCCATGTCCAGGCGAGCATGCCGTCAGTAATGCCCTTGTTGAGCTCCATACAACGTACCGAGTTTTGGATCTGCTTCATTGATATTATCTCTCGTTTGGATCGAATGTTTCTTTGAAAATTAGTTTTTCAAAGACGTATTCTATTTCAAGAATATTTAATTTCTGTTGTCTTCTTTTACGGTATCCTTTTTCGCTTTTATTCCTCTTCAGCCTCGCTGCGCTTAGGGCAAAAAAACATGACAGCGGGGTTCGCAATGAATGATATCACGCACTCACCTTAGTAACGCGTGCCGTTGGTATAGCTGTGTTTCTGATGTAACGTATTTCGTTTCATTTGCCCCTACACGTTTCCTGTTACAGTGCGTGCAGCATCAGTGATGGCAGAGCGTTGCGAATGGCAGTCACATCAAGTCTGCTGTGTAAAATGGTATTCCAACTTTAATCCTTCGAGGCCCAGTGGTTGGTATATGTACCACCAGATTTAACATTCACAATTTCTACATTCTTCTCATAGATTATGTTTTATGTGTTTTGTATGGATTTGAGAATAAACAGCAATTATTTCCATATAAAGTACCAACTGATTGGTTTTTATAGCCGAGACTAAGTGTTTACTGCGAGGTACGGTCAGAATCTTTAAGTATAATACAGGTTAACGTTAGCCTTGAAAGGGTTAATGCTATTTTATACGCCACGATGCGATGTCTATATTAAGTCCTTGAAGGCTGATGTTCATTAAAATTGGGCATAAGAATTCAGTTACCAACCTCACAGAGAACATAGTCCGTGTAAATGATAAAGACCAATCGGTTAATGTTGTTTATAAAAAATAATTGCTATCTGTTCTGAGAACTAAACGAAACATCAGATACACTCTGCGGACAAAATGCATTTTTAACTGCCACAGCAGGTGGTAGGTATACTTACCACTAGGCTTTAAACCGTTAATAGCGACGGAATTGGGTGTCAGATTCTACTAATTCACACACGCTCTAGGGCCGCCTATGCACTGGAATTGCTAGTTAGAATCCGTCTGAGGATGTTGGCATTCTTTCCATGAAGATATGGATCATTCGGTACACTGATAACCATTTAAGAATTCCTCTGCCTTTTTTAGGGGTATTTATAAAACACCTGTGACGTATGAAAGGTCATATAAAATGTATCTGTGACGTAGTCTCGCAAATGGCCACAGTTTATCAGCGTGAAATTGATAAGAATGTTATCTAGAAGCGAAGGACAAGTTGATCACGTATCAGGACAGAAAGTTTGGAAAGAGAGTCGGTGATGAGAAAATTAGTAATTATGGGGCTAGGCCAGTAAACGTAGACACTTCAAACGTACGATTCTCGACACAGTAATATTCTCACCTCACGACTTGCGTGAGTGTGCTTCTAAGACATAGATGATAGGATAATATTGAAATGGGCGTATGGACTGGATTGAACTCATAAAGACTTGTGTGCAGTGGCAGGCTATTGTAACTGTGGTAATGGATTTGGGTTCCATCAGTGTTGGGAAACATCGTAACCAGCTGCGCAACCGTTAGTTCCTGCTGTTGATTATTTGACTATTTTAAGATCTTTTATCCTAAGGACCTCAAACCAGGGTGTCCAATCCGCGGCCCGCGGCTACTTTTGTAAATTGTACATATATGCTATGGAGCACGCGGTGGCGCGTTTGGTTGAGGCACTGCGCTACAAGCCGGAAGGTCGCGGGAGCACTGGAATTTTTCATTGACATAAAATTAACATAACGACTCAGGGATATTTCCTGGGGGTAAAGGCGGACAGTGCGTAGGGCTGATAACCTTACCACCTACATGTACCGATTATCTTGAAATCTGGGAACCTCGACCTCCTGGAACCCTCAGGACTGTCCAGGCCTGTACAGGGATTTCTTTACCTTTACCTTACATATATGCTATACAAATTACACAGCAATTTATGGGCTAGCTATTTAATGTGATTTTTACATCTTCGGCCCGCAGATCTGCTCATAGTAACGGATGCAGCTGTTTTCCAAGAAAGATTGGACACCCTTGCCCTAAGCTAAATCTCTATCGATTATTGGACTAAAGTCGTCTCGTTGTATGATGGGCAACTGTTGGGGTAATGCCTTAAAAGGAATACTGTAACTGATTCCTTACCAAACTTTTCCATTCCTCTTTTATTATCTTCCTAATGCCGATATTCATTTATTGAATAACCTGAAAAATGAAGACAGTTTTTGTAATTAAGTTGTCTTCCTTACTGTGACGCTGTGTGAGGGTAAACACAGATGTAAGGTCGTTCTATTACAGTTCAGATGGCATATTGGCAGCAATGGAATGTCACAGGTAAAGAATGTAAACATACGAGTATGTCTTACTTCAGTAGTGACAATATTCAGTTAACTTTGCTGCTCACAGCAACGAATGTTTATTGTAATGATAAACGTGTGACCCAGGAGAAAGTTTAGGAATGAACGGGAAGTTTCAGTGAATGGCGGATGAGTGCTGTTGGTGAGTGACAGGTTGGCCATCGGCTGTAAACTGCGAGTTAGTGAATCCGATGCGACAGCGGAATTGGCATCGATAAAACTGTATTTGAAGCGATGCAAGAATCATGTGTAACTCAACCGAAAACGTTTTGTACTAATAAATCCCAGGAACTCGTCGAATAGTGGAGTACGTGCTCTAAATAGCAGGGCTATTACATACGAAAGCACGATATTCGCAGGTCTGTAGTTATCGTATGATTACACTGTAAAAAAATACTTGTGTAATGGAATTGCCTTTAGGCCTCATGGCTTATTGCCTCTGTGACAATGGAACATGCCTAAAACAGAACAAGCGATCTGTCGCATGCAAATCAACGTGTGACACTCCCTTGCGTATTTGTTTCTCTCATCCCTTTCATTGCTCTTCTTCCAGGTCAGAGCACCGTCCCCGCGGCATCATTGTCGCATTCACTGCGTCACCACCAACACGGTATCGGCGCCAGTGGAGGGTTTTCGAAAACAACTCCCCGAGATGACCTTGACCTGCCTTCAGAGTCGCCTTTGACGTCTGATGATCTCCACCGCTTGTCTACATCTGGCCCCCCAACAACTGTGATCCCAACCCCAGAGCCCCCCACACCCCCACGTATCATTGACCTGCCTGTCAGACAGCACAGAGAAGTGCACCTGAACTGCGAACTGGCCACGGCGAGCAATGCGAGCGCTACGCAGCGGTCTGGCGGTCTCATGTGGTTCCACGACGGCCGACCGGTAGACGCGTTTGTCATAGACAAGAACACTCGATCAGGCAGTGGATTAGGACACCGCTACATGAGAGATTCGTTAACTGGGCAACTGCGTATTGCTAATGCGAGGTTGGAGGACGAAGGTGTATGGCACTGCGAACAGCGCGACCTCATCACGGGCGTCGTCATTTCGACAGGAAAACCGACACGCCTCATCGTTCTGGGTAAGTAGAGTTTCTTCCACCATTTAAGTGAGTACCTTTGTAGGCACGAGAATATTGGTATTGGTGACCGTCACGTGTACCTTAATGATAAATAAGTAGGTTAAGTAAGGCGATAAATTGAAAAGTGCTGAAATGGTTGTGGTCGATAAAATATTGTGACTTAATGCGAAGTGCAAATTGATATATAACTACAAGTTCTGTGATGCGCATCTGAACTAGTACTGACATAAGCTTAGGAAGAGCTGGACTTTTAACAAGTAAGAATACAATCCAAATCTTACGTGGGATACCTAGAACATCGTAGGGTAATATTAAAACGTATCGCAGGGAAATAGGTTGCAAGGATGTGAGGTACATAAACAGAACAAGGATTGTGCTCAGTTGTTGACTTTGCTATTGATTCTTATTATGCAATTTGTTGTTGAGGTAGGTAGGTACACAGTTGGTACTGGCATCGCACTTTGATAGGTACACAGTTGGTACTGGCATCGCACTTTGAGATTCATATCGTCGTTTCGCGTAATATGTTACGCCGTCCTAAAGTAATATAAACACTGATAATTGTAATAAAAATTTGAATTTCTTAAGTATTATTTCATTCTTTGTGTTATTTAGTAACATATTTGTGATTAAAACTGTTGGTTTTTGGATTAGAAAAAGACTGCAAAACAACAAGAAGGAAAGACATACGTGTAAGAAACGGAACGTATTGTTTGGTTGTCTTCCTTCACTAAGAAAGACAAAAGAAAACGCTCTCCTTTGTACTTGCTTCTAATTGCACTATTTGTGTTTGTGACGCTTGCTATTTGAGTAGAAACTGCAGGCAGATGATTTTGTAAGCGGTTGTTGTAGCAGCACGCACACGTACGGTTACTTAGTGCAATTTGTAACCGAGTGGTCTGCCTTTCGTTGCTGACGATGTAATTTTATTTCGATGTCTCACATTTTTTATGTAAATAGTCAAAATATTTATCTACATGTCATTAGATACACTCTTTCAGTTAACGCAAGAGACTTATAGAACGTGTCCTTAACTATGCTCGTGATTGTCCCAGTCCCCGTAACTCTCCCTCCAATTAGCTAAGATTCGAACCTCTTTGTAGAGAGTCCGAATTATATGTGCCACTTCCTGCCGCTACTGTGCCGCGCGTGTTCGCGATCGAACGAGTTGGCTATGTTAATATGATAAACGAGCCGACAGGAAGAGGTAATCGATAGTTTCGAAATAAATAAATGAACATATAGAATATCAGAAGTTCTTGAGGACAAATTTAAAGAAGTTAAAGTCATTACGGTGAGAGATGTGTCGATTATATATACATACCATATATATATATATATATATATATAGGGCATACACAAAAGAATGGTGCGGTTTCAAAAGTGAATAAAAAATTTATGTCTCACATTACACGGGCACAACATACACCATCAGCGGCGGCAACTGTCCAAGTTTCTCATGCGCTATCAGCAGTTCGCTCCCCCCCCCCCCCATTTTCACAGGAATGTACGAGTGCTTCTCAATCGTGTTCTTCCACAGCGCTGGATCGGACGTGCTGCTGCAAATGGAGACAAGAACCTTCTCCTTTGGCCACCCCGTTCGCCAGATCTTACACCGTGCGATTTCTTTCTTTGGGGGTTCGTAAAAGACAGCGTTTATGTACCACCATTGCCCACGTCCATCCATGAAATTCGTGATCGGATAACGCATGCACTGCAGGCCATTACAGCGGACATGCTACACCGGGTCTGGGATGAGTTTGATTACCGTGTGGATGTGTGTCGTGTGACCCAGCGTGCACACATTGGAGGATTGTAATTACCAAATGAGAAACTTGGACAGTTGCCGCCGCTGACGGTGTATGTTGTGCCCGTGTAAGGTGAGAAATAAATTTTTTATTCACTTTTGAAACCGCACCATTCTTTTGTGTATGCCCTGTATATCAAAGGGAAACACGCATAGATTTCTCGAGCTGTGCCAGCCATTTTATATGGACGTGAAACTTGGTCTCAAACTGTAAAGGAAAAAGAGATTGGGGGTGTTTGAAGACATGCTGAAAAGAATATGTGATCTTAACAAAGAGGAAGTAACTAGAGTATAGATAATATCTTATAATGTAGAGCTTCACACTTCATAAAGTACTGTTAGGATGATAAAATTAAGTGGGACTTGTAGCACGCACAGAAAATTGAGAATTGTGTACAAATTTTAGCTGCGTAAGCTTAATGTAAGACACATCTTTGTGCCGAGGCATAGATGGAAGAATAATATTAAATAAGGTCTTAGCATAATAGGATATGAGAATGTGGACTGGTGCCAGCGGGGAGGAGATTTCTGGAAAGGTTGAGTGGCCGCTGATGTCACGACGGCAGTGACTCGTGCAGCTGTTAGTCCCAACACTCTATGGCCTGCGTCCTTAAGATGAACCAAACAACTAGCCCAATGAAAGTACCGAACGAGATGAATCAAAAACTAAACAGTGTTTCTGTAGCTGCTGAAGCAAATAAGCTGTTGCATTGTCAAGCCAGTTTGCCAGTGGCATGTTCCAAACGTTGCGTGACGCCTAGCTGGGAGCAGTGCCTGTGACAGGAAATGCCGCATGTTCTGGCGTTCAACATGTTCCTTAATTCTCACGTGCACATAAATGAGTTCAAGCAACCGAGACCTCTCAAAACACTAACGACACGCACTCCTGCCTTCATCTAATGGATGTGCTCTCGGCGTAGGCTCTTAATTTAAACCGAGTGCGTCTTTATATTTCTGTCAGTCAAGCAGCTCACATCGCTTCCTGAAATTCACTTTTTCTTTTCTATGGCAAGGACAGATGGTGCTCCTTGAACTGCTTTTGTGTTTCATATGAATTCGTAATGCTTCCGATGCCTCGGAGTAAACACCAAATCTTATATTACTCTTTGTGCTGGGGGGAAGTTAGTTTTAACCCAAAAATCGTCACCACTGCTTGTATAATTCTATCCCATGCCATTTAATGAAGAACCAATTGTCTCTCCTTACAGTGCATGTCATTTACGCGGTCTTATTTTGGGCAATTTTGAAATAACGCTCCCTTATAATATAGGTAATGATCGTTAAAAAATCGTGTTATACACGTAAACATTTAAATAACGCGCTGTATGTTCACGCAGGGTCAAGAGACGCTAACAAAATTGAACGCTAACTCAAGAAATCAAAAGATCGCAGTGAGTGATATGTTTCCCAAAAGAACGCGGAACATAAATCCCCTATTTTAATGCACAGTCACTTCTGATATAACTCGATATTTGCGCTCTTGTTAGACCTCGCGTTATAGAAAATCGCGTAATAAGAATAGGGTCAGGTGATAAAAAAGATTGGCCCGTCGTCCAACCTTATGTCTTCACCCTGGTCGCTGAAGTCGCATAATAGCCAACACGCATATGCGGAAGTTCGCGTTATACATACAGCGTTCATTTATTCACTAACTGCGCAGCCAACTCACATTAACGAAGCACGCATGATAGCAGAACTTACTGTATTACTGTGGGATAGTTGGTCTTAATTTGCGCGAATCTTTGTTTACGCGCGCGCTGCGCGAAGGCAACCCACAGTTAGATCACGACCGCGCACTATACCCACTCCAATAAAATTTATAAATAGGAACTAAGAACGTGAAGATCAAACAATTTTCAGCATTGTCGTTTTGATCAGTCTGCTTGCTTATCTGTACACGGGTTCTTCTATCTGAGACGCATGCAACTGAAAATAACCTTTGACCATTATTTATCCCATAAATATAGATGTAAACGTATAAGGAAGAATATGATGATAAGTTGTTGTAGAATTTTATGCGTCTGTGTGATGCACTTAACGAAGATGGATATGAGTAGCGGGTATTGATTTGTTCATTTTGTACATTACTCTAGGCCCCTGTAACACCAGGTTCTTGTGGAGCACAGTTTCCTTAAATGTATATATATATATATATATATATATATATATATATATATATATGTCGACCTCGGTGGACTAGTGGTTAGCGTGCTCGCCACTGGACCCAAGGTTTGCGGGTTCGATCCCGACCGATGGATTTTTAAGGGCGATAAAAATCCGGAGCACCACTTCCTTCGGAGGGGAAGTAAAGCCGTCGGTCCCATGTCGTAGATTTACGGCATGTAAAAGAACCTTACGAGCATGAATAGAAATGTTTCGTAAGCAAAATTCAGGTCATTTCTCACCCAAGTCTCCTGACTGCCTGCCAGATGGCTCTGGCGGTCACATCAGGATCGATAGAACAGCAGCGCGGCCAGTTTTCCAGTCACCAACTGCCACGAATGCACACGACCCAGTAACCTCGGAAAAGAGGAGGCCTGAGCCCATATAGGGCTGTTGAGCCATGGTTATTATTATATATATATTTATTTACATTGGTCTGCTCACTCATGTACTAGTCATGCTCTACACTACTACAATCACTATACGATTACAGTCCTTCCCTTTCGCTCCAAAAGTTTTTTCAGCTTCTCATTCTATTTATTAGTAGCCTCCAGTAGGATCTCTGGCCTACTGACCTTATTCTTCCACTTCTATCTAATTTCAAGTAGCTATTTTGTAATATTCCTTATTTACACTACATTAGTACAGTTTAATGCTCTCCTACAGGCCACGTTCTCATTCATGCTCATCCATTTACTGCATAAAAGTTACTGTCTCCGCTTTCTCGTTTGGGAACATTTTAATAATATATGTTTGGAACGTTCCACCCCACACCAGAAGATATATATCTAGAAAGGAATAAGATAAAATGCAATAAAAACTGCTGAAAACTCTACCTTAGTATGTGCTATAAAACGAAGTAACATATTTAGGATGTCAGAGCTCAGCATTTCTCCAATACTCCATTACGATTTTATAATTTTTATTTACTCTGAAGTGCTTCTTTTTTCAAGCGGGTGGCACCGCGTGGAACAGTTCGCTTTAGCCATCGCGCTTCTGATTGATGTCCCTGCTGTTGCCACTTAAAGTAAAGATATTTGTTGGCTTGTATAATTAGCTAGGCTTGTAGGGGATTTTTATATTTATGACCCGGCGAGCATGCTTGTGAAAGCGAGCAGGCCTAGTCAAGTTCAGCGCCTACGACGGGCTTACGCAAAATCCTGTATAAATCAGTTGCTTTTACATCAATTTCGCTTGTGTTATGCGCTTGTTCCCTGTTACGTAATCACGAAGCGTAACCATTTACTTTAACGCATGTTTTCAAACTTCTTTGATTTATTTCTTTATATTTACACCATGTGCGATGTTGACAAGAAACAAGTTATGTTAACAATTGAAGCCTAAAAGGATTCTACATTGTGTATAAAGATTGAGTTTGTACCTCACAGAGACCACCATATGCCCCATCAGAAAGACCAGTCGGTGAGTGTTATGTAGAGACATGGTGGCTGTTTGTTGCAAGAATCATGGCGAATATAAACATATACTGTGTGGGGAAAATGCAGAGACTTAAGTGTTAGATAGTAGCCACTAGGCTTTAAAAGGTTACAAACACTGCTTCAGATATTTTCAGTGTAGCTTTACATACTGCAGCGTTTGCTGTTAAATGTATGTCCTGTGCTCAAAGATGAACTGTGACATTCCGCAATAAGACTGACGCTTCTTTTTTTCAGTAAAACTGTTACGTATTTTCCTATTTATGTACATCCTTTTATAAAATTTGATTCTGTCAACGTCTGTTAAAAGTGAAACGTGATCCTATTAGAAAACCGGGTAGAGGATCAAAAGGGTGTTGAATCTGAACGTCCAGCGGTATGCTTTGAAGTGTTCACTTGCAAGAGCACGAGAACAGCTGCTTTGTAACGGAGAATCTTTGGAATCTGGACAAATGCAACTTCCTGTTTCGTCGATTCGACTTTATTCGCAGCAAGTCTTGCTAGTCCAGTGTTTGTCTTCTGCTGGGCCTCGCCGTACGTCCTGTGGTTTTCATCTCCTTTACCCTGTGAATGCTAGGAGAACATGTGAGGTATAGTGCATAAAACGATTGATGACTAAATTCTTTTGTTTTATAGGAAACCATATATCATTTTTCTGCGCTGGTGATGAAGTCAGTAAGTCCTTCGGAAAAGTCGGCACCCTTCCACCAGTTTGCACAGCGTACGTCTCAGATCATATATGCGAAATACATGAAACTTTGTCACTGCTCAGTAATCATGTTGTATGTCTTCCATATATCCCTTCCTGTTTGTACGTACGTTTATGTCAGGTTCTAACGATAACATATCTGGTATTTACAAGGCAAAACTCTTATGAGACACGGATGAAAGAAACACAGCAGACGTATCACGTCACCGCTTTTTTTTTAAACTGCTTTGGAAATCTGAATAATCCAGTGTTATTTTCTTGCAGTGGAATTTCTCTCTGTTTACAACATGACGGTGTATAACTTCACTCTTTTTTAAACTAGCCACTAAATGTGAGTTGTCGGCTTTGAACACCATCCACTTGGTCTGTCCCGATTACAAGGATAAATCTTCCTTTCCTTGCTTTATGTGGCATTTTTAACGTTTCTCTTTTTATTGATTGAGTAGCTAGCGATTTCGATAATAGTTCGCAACCAGTTTGTATATATTTCTTAATTCTCATTGCCAATCAAACTGCTGTGTACAGAGGAGACGAAAAATGTTTAACATTTACTTAAAATCTTAAATATGACTAAAGTTGTTTTATGGTGCGTTGGTTGTAAATTCTACAACAGTGTTCAGGTTTGTGCGGAGCATGTGTCAGTAGGTTTTAGGATTCCTGATCGAGATAACAGGTTAAATCTTAGTTAGCTTGAAGCTGTTCTTTTCTTCCAACAGGTCGTACCCACCCATAGAGCGCTGAAATATTTACTCAGCACCCAGACATAACCCCAGTGTTTGATTTCACTTTCAGATGAAACTCAATAGTATTTGAAATACATGGTCTCTCGACTTTCCCATTTCCTCTGACAATAAGACGTCGTTACCTTCTCTGCCTTACGTGTCTCATGTTGTCTGATTTTCATGAAAAGCTTCCTTCCTTCACCAGGCTATCACGTCTTGAGCAGAATCAGAGCAAATACAGAATACCACAAAACTTGCCGTCACAGCGCTGATTTCTTTTCTTTACAGACTCCCTGAATCATTTGAATATCTGCGTGAAGCAAAAGGGGAATACATCCGTCTCTTCAATTATTGTGACAAGGCATCCCGTGTTGCTTCATTCGTATATTGGACACTGTAGTGTTGCATTGCTCTTCACTATATACCTCTGTGTGTACGTAAATATTGCAGTATACCGACAGCATATTTTATATGTTTGTTTTATGCCAAGAAGCTCTCAGCAGAAGATTGAATTCTGTATCGCTGGGCGATTAGTTTCCGACATTTCGAAGGATCGTAGTGCTTTCATTTTCAAGCTGGATCTGTGCAATAGACTAGGAAGGACCAGTGAGGTAGTTTGAGATTGACGGAGCATGTAACACTCGTGGGAAAGGGAAAAATTCGTACAGGATTATAATTGTAAACCCGGAAGGGAAGGGTCCATTTGGAAGATCTAGTGGTAGATGGGGTAATAATGATAAAACGGATATCAAAGATGAAACTGATCTCTGAAGTTTCAGAGCTGATTTTGCTTGCTAAGGATATATTTCAGTTATGGCCTTGTGTGACAAGTAACCTGCCTATTGGACAGGTGCGGGAAGTTCTTGAACAGAGGAGCAACTTTCAGTTACTCAGTGGTGTCTCTGATCAACGGAGTTACTTAATGCTTTCGCTAGCTTCAAGAAGGTATAATTGTCTTGAGAAATAGGATCTGAGTACCTTTGTCAGATTGGGTGAAAGTTATGAAGGATTATGGTGGAGAAATGTGGTAAATGTGTTGGAAGACCAAGAGATGCGCTGGAGAATACTATGAAGAAGGTAGTAAGCTGTTATGAGGATAGGAATTCAATGGAGTTGGCTTAGAGTTGTGTCCTTTGGTTCCCGTATTGTTACACAGTTATTTAAGAATACATTAATTTTCCATTAACTGCATGATCCATATAATGTTTCTATCGTATTGCCTTTGGTTGGCCCGTGCAGGTCCCGCTGATGACAAATAAGACCTGTTTCTTATACAACATCGATAAAAGTGTTGGTGAATGTTCAGTATTTTCTTTCACTACATTGTTTTCCAACAGATACGAGAAAGATCTATGGTACTGTCACAACTGAATGTCTGTGTTTGTGTGTCCCCTAATATATTTTAACCTCTCAACAGAATAAGTGTAATGTAGCAGATAAGCAGAAAGTAGAAAGCGAACGGCTGATCATCAATATTGATTCCATCCTTAGGCAAGATTATGAACGATGCCATTATTGTATTTTGTGATTGATTGATTCTACATTTCAAATTCCAGTACTATTTCTTCTTGGCTTTTGTTGATTACAGTAATGGAATTACGATGAATTTAAATATATATATTGTCAAGAGTTAGTTGGCAGGGGTCTTTTCTTCTGTTTTAAAATTATGCGAATACGCTAGTAGGAAGTTATTACCAACAAGCATTGTAAAGTTTGAGTTTTATCAACTCCGTATTTACAAACTGTCGAATTTAGCACCGGTGACTGGGGAATGCGAGTATGTGATATGAATTAATGGAGGCCTAACGTGACGTAGCTTCTTTTCCCAGAATTTATCTGATTGAACGAGAAGGAGTCGTGAAAATCTCTCGGTAAAAATAGCCGGAATTCAGAACCGGAGATCTCCTGTACAAAAACAATAATACTAACCAATTTACCGGGACTCTGGACGGGGGAAGGGGGCGGGCTGAGGAGCGCTAGACTGTAGTGGCAACTGATTAGTAACTCTACTGCTACTGTGCCTTACTGTCGTACTGATTACAAAAAAGTAGGAAAGACGGCTCCAGGAAAGTCTGGAAAAATGGTGGAATAACCAGCCGTGATCTTGTAAGCTTGATGGTGATGATAATGACGATGATAATTGGTCGATTTGTAGGGACTGTTACGTTCAATAAGATGCCTACTTTGTTAGTTCTTCGGTTGACTTATTAGCATGCTTCACATATGTGTCTCTTCGTAAATACGTCGTCCATTTTAGGTCTATTTGCCCTCACCGTACTTCTGTTTGAATATGCACTGTCACGGTGTTGCAACCCCTCAGGCTGTGTAGCTGGAGTTTTTCTCCAATGGCTGGACAGCCCCTAGTGGGCCAGAGCGTCCTCACTATCGAGGCTTCACGATCACACTCAGACACACCACACTCGGTAAGACTCCTCTGGACGAGTGATCGGCCCGACACAGAGACCTCTACCTGACAACACACAACACTCACAAGAGACAGACGTCCATGCCCTCGGAGGCATTCGAACCCACAATTCCAGCAAACGAGCAACCGCAGACCCACGCCTTAGACCGCGCAGCCACTAGGCTCGGCTCCTAGCCCGAGTACTTACTCTTAGTACGGGCACCTTTTTTCAGATTATGTCACAGGAGCAGGGACATACACCGCTTTAGTTCAGAACGTCTTGCAATATTATACAGCACCTCTTTTCACCTGCTGAATACTTGATTATAATCCTAGGCTAAACAATGCAGAACAGTAGAGACCATGCTGCTTGCAAGCATGCTTCTCTGAGAGAAGAACGGAGTTACGTAGCAATGAATATGTATACATTTCTGCTTTGTAATGCATGAAGTAAATACTTGGAAACAATAAGAGTGTAACTGTTACATGCACAGAGAACCATAAGGTTTTCCTCTGAGTAAATGCTTCCGAAGAGAGAGAGAGAGAGAACGTGAAGGTGCTGCAACAGTTTTAGGTGCACGTGTACCGAATGTAGGCTACTCATAATTTACGTCTTTGTATCCCTCATAAATGCGATTATAAGATTAAATCTCGTTATAGATTTTAATTAATTAACACTGCATTAGCGGAACACGACTGTTCACTATCGCTAATACTTAAGCCTACCTTTGGACACGTTCTTGAGCCGGTGACATTAACATCTCGTCCTCATAACGTATCTGAATAAAATTCTTTCCTGTTTTTAAAGTGTCGTCTTCCGATAAATTTTCCTACCGGGATTTGGTATGCAGCCATTTTGTTCCCGATTCTAGCCACATGCCCAGTCCATCATAGTGTCCCGGTTCTATTCTGAATTCTTGTCGTACCTTCTTCCCTCTTGTGTTGTCTTGCTTGCCTGTAGGAAATCTTTCATTTTTTGACATGTTCACCCGAACTGTTTTAAAGCTTTAATTTTATTACGCAACTAGATGTTAGCATCTCAAACCGTAGTTATTATTCTATGGCTTCTAATCTCATTCCGTTTGGCCTCCTTTTCTGTAAGTGAATTTTGTTCTTAAAGAAGCATAGTTGCTGGAATCTCCAGACGTTGATATCTGTTCATAACCACAACTATAAGTCTTGAAATCCATTCTCCCATCTATAAAGAATTGCATGTTCTTGCACGCTAATAAACACGACCGGAAATTAAAGGTTGTCATTCCTTTTTCATAGAATGCCCGATTTAAGAATAGACTGTGACTCCTAAACCAACAAGGGGTACACCAATCCCAGAGGACTGTTCGCCTCGGCAACTAAATTTTATTGGGAAACGCCTAAAATTTCAGTATGGTTGTTACATTTTTCTTTTTTGTGTTTGCGACATATCAAAATATGTATCATTTCGCATGCACCAAGCGGAAAGCGCAACTCTAGCAGTCAGGTTCAGAAATCACTTGAATTTGGAGGTGGCTGCTGATTTTGGGGAAATTTGTAGACCGCTGTCTTCAAAATTTTTGTGGCAGAGGTCTGGTACGGTGAAATTGTTCCAACTCGAAAGTAGCCGAGGCGTTGCTGAATCCTCGAACTCTACCTATTGACGGGGTTAAACACGCATGAATTTTATTTTTGCGCCTCCTGAATACCTTTATGGCGTGATATTTTGTGTATGGAGATTGTGTCTGGAGAGGCGGCGAAAATGTTATGACTCATATAGTGCAGAAAATAAGTAAGGATAAAACTTTTAACTCTGAATTTTTTAAATGTCATTATGGGGTACTTATGGGTCCGAGTGTATGATTTCTGGAGTTAATGTGATTCAAGTGTCAAGCGAACTCCCCACTTCCATCCACTGTCGAAATTAAAAATGCGTGGACCTTTAACACCATGCTTCTTATGTGTCTTCGTGTATTGGCGCTTACGCATTGCCAGTAATGATACGATATTGAACTGCTTTTGTTACAGTCGCATGAACCTGAACTGAACTACTAGCATCGAGTGTCACTGAACATATCCACAGTTGGATGTATCGAGTGTCAGTGAACATATCCACAGTTGGATGTATCGAGTGTCAATGAACATATCCACAGTTGGATGTATCGAGTGTCACTGAACATATCCACAGTTGGATGTATCGAGTGTCAGTGAACATATCCACAGTTGGATGTACCGAGTGTCAGTGAACATATCCACAGTTGGGTATATCGAGTGTCACTGAACATATCCACAGTTGGATGTATCGAGTGTCACTGAACATATCCACAGTTGGATATATCGAGTGTCACTGAACATATCCACAGTTGGATGTATCGAGTGTCACTGAACATATCCACAGTTGGATGTATCGAGTGTCACAGAACATATCCACAGTTGGATGTATCGCGTGTCAATGAACATATCCACAGTTGGATGTATCGAGTGTCACTGAACATATCCACAGTTGGATGTATCGAGTGTCAGTGAACATATCCACAGTTGGATGTACCGAGTGTCAGTGAACATATCCACAGTTGGGTGTATCGAGTGTCACTGAACATATCCACAGTTGGATGTATCGAGTGTCACTGAACATATCCACAGTTGGATATATCGAGTGTCACTGAACATATCCACAGTTGGATGTATCGAGTGTCACTGAACATATCCACAGTTGGATGTATCGAGTGTCACAGAACATATCCACAGTTGGATGTATCGCGTGTCAATGAACATATCCACAGTTGGATGTATCGTGTGTCACTGAACATATCCACAGTTGGATGTATCGAGTGTCAGTGAACATATCCACAGTTGGATGTACCGAGTGTCAGTGAACATATCCACAGTTGGGTGTATCGAGTGTCACTGAACATATCCACAGTTGGATGTATCGAGTGTCACTGAACATATCCACAGTTGGATATATCGAGTGTCACTGAACATATCCACAGTTGGATGTATCGAGTGTCACTGAACATATCCACAGTTGGATGTATCGAGTGTCACTGAACATATCCACAGTTGGATGTATCGAGTGTCACTGAACATATCCACAGTTGGCTATATCGAGTGTCACTGAACATATCCACAGTTGGATGTATCGAGTGTCACAGAACATATCCACAGTTGGATGTATCGAGTGTCACTGAACATATCCACAGTTGGTTGTATCGAGTCAGCACATTAAATACAAACACAAGATATAGTCTGGTCACCTTTCCGTCGAGCTTCGAGCTTGAGTGGAGTAATACGGTATAACAGCCTTGGTGCATATCTTATTTAATCCCCTTCTTCCACCGCAAGCCCTCTTACATGTCAATTTCGCATTGCGTAGAGTCCCTCCTAAAGTCTATATTTTACATGATATCTGCAAACTGGCATAATTTTCTCGTTTATCTACCGTAAGGATATAAAAGAAAAGTACGGTAATGAATATTTTACTGCTGAAAGTTCAACACTTAAGAAAAAGGTATAGCTTCTCCGTGTGATGTAACTCCGTTATGAACATTGCAGGGATAAGTGAATGCCTTATTTTAGCGATGACAAGACTGCGTTTCACTACAGTTCGTGGTTTGGATGTTTTACGATGAGCCTGCTAAGAACTAGTCCCCCCCCCCCAACAACCGACTCCTGGGTGAAAGTTTCCTGTCATTTATTCTCCGAAGCGTGCTATCATTTTATACCTACTGCTCCAATCCAAATTTTCTGTTTTCTTAGTAATGGGATTTTCATGTTTAAACGATAAATACACCTATTTCTTTATCAAAATTTTTAGTTCTTTAGTAATTCTCTGTCAAACCAGGACATTCACATCTGGTCTTTACCAGCAGCCGATCCTAAGTTGTTTTGGTGTCTCCATTAGAAAAGACGAATTTGTCTCTGCTGTTTAAGGGAAATTACGCGTTAACGCTTTAGAGCAAATTGGTAACTACACGTACCACCTTTAAGTGATAGACATCTCTAAACTCTTAACTATGCTTGTGGAGTCAGTCAGGAAATAGTGGTGTGTGCTGAGGATGTTTTAAAACTGGATTTTAGAGGTCACCTAATGGCATTAATAGGCCCATTACTGGTATACGTGTTTATAAAATGGTATAACATAGTTTAAGGTAACAAGATTAAGTGAAGTAAACAGAGCAGTGTTTAATAGATTATCACCTATCTAGCGGCCTACTTTGAATTATGTACCTTTTCTGTCTTCCTAAAATTTCTCTAAATAATGTTATAACTTGTTAAGGATACAACCACAAAACCTTAGAGATTGTACACTGAAGCTGTCAGTGTAATTTGCACCTCACAGTTATTCACAGTGACCATATGGACAATCACAATTACGTACTAAGTTAGAGTGACATGCTGTCCATACTGACTGTCACGAAATTCGAAGACATACTGGCTGTAAAGGACTGTGTTCCTAATTTATGTAGGGGTTAATGGACAAGAAAACATAAGAAGACTTTTTAGAGGAGTTTGCAAGAAGGATATTTGTGCTTTTGGAATGCTGTAAATACAAAGAGCAGAATAGCGGAATCTGAAAAATTAACAAAGCAGGACGGCTGACAAGAGTGGAAAAACATTACTTCAAAGATGAGCATATATCTACAACTCTTCCACAATTGTGATATTTGAACAACCGTTTATTTTTTCCTTTCATTTCACAGAGTGCATGTATTTTAGTCTGAGCAACTGCCTTACAGGTTCGATCCAATGTGCAATGTAACTCCAGCACTTCAGTGTTCGTCTTTACTTCCTGCAGCCGCCACTAGCCCAGTGCAGAAGCAACACAGCGTGCACACACAACACATGCGAACATTTTCTCCCGCGTCGTGTTGTTTCTGTGCCGAAGAACTTACAGCTATTCGATCGTACAAACGTACTATCTGGCATCAAGTAATTTCACCGATATTTTCTTATAAATCTGCAGTGCTTGTGATAGAGCACCAAACAGGGAGAACTGAAAAAAAAGGAAAGAGTGAAATTTGGCGAGTAATCCGGGGAGATGGAAAATTCGATGCTACTGAGTGCGATGGCTGAAAGGTTTTGGGTTCTTCGAAATTACTTCCATGTTTCTCCTTTTTATTGCATTAAGCAACTGAGACTCGCTTGACCAGGAAGTACATAGCAGGCTTTCAGGAGTCTTCTTCAGGCTTTCGGAGTCGTTATATCTTATTCCGCATAATAGGAGTCCTCAGATTTTAAATCCAGGGATCACTTTCCTGCATGAGCATTGACCTCATGTTTAATACTACCTCGAAAACAGTTTCGTGTTACCGAGTTGAATATCAGACAGAAACTGGCAGCCGTGTCATGATTCTCACATCTCGTCTCCATCTGCTTCCGAGATGCGGGGTGCATGGAGACGCACCTCCACTTTCTATAAACACCTTCGTGATTTCAAGAGTAGCTTGACCGCACTACTCTAATGTGCTGCATGGAACTGAGAAGAAGTTTGTGGACGTTATAATTGAGGAGACTTGGCCTTTAAAAAAATTAACCAAAGTGAATTTGAAACGTTGGATAAGAACTCTTTACTAATGACAGCCACTGAATTAAAACGCGACCTCTCGTCTCTACTGTGGATGTAATCAACAGGCGTGGTACGTTGGAGTGGAGTGGTAGTGGAGAAGGATGGAGAAGGTCACTTGGACCGATCGTGTGATAAATGAAGACGGATTACTTAGAATCAAGGAGGAGAGGAATATAATCCGTAAAATAAATAGAAGGAAGACTAGCTGGATTGGTTATATGTTGCGCAGGAATTACCTTCTGAAATATGTTATTGAAGGAAAGATAGAGAAAAAGATAGAAGTGACGGGAAGACGAGTTATGAGACGTAAGCAGCTACTGGACGACCTTAAAGAAAATAGAGGATACTGGAAACTGAAGGAGGAAGCACTAGATCGCACTCTGTGGAGAACTCGCTTTGGAAGAGGCTATTGACCTCTCGTAAGAGAGACTACTGTGTGAACGAATGAATATCCAGCGTTAACGCATTGAATTTATGTGTCCTTAACTTCCTGCGCCATTATGAGTTCAGCTTTAAAATTCTTATTTCAGTTTCTAGGCGCCTTCACGTTTCTGCATATCGCCTGGTAAATTAGCTGTGGACGGAGCGGCTTTAGTCTTTATGCGTGTAAGAGTTCGAGAAGCGCTAAAAGGATTTGCATGGCATGTAATATTGGAGAATTTTACGAAAGTCCGTTGAGCCAGTTTAACAGTTGACGGAAACAGAGCACTTTAACATCTTAACTTAGTCGTGAAAGTTAATCCACTGCAACAGACGAACACTGACTTATTCTTGCCGGTCATTAAATCCAGGTTCTAAAAAGGAGAGAATGTGACATTTATTTTCTAGTACTTTCAGCCGTGGCTTCCCATGATGATACGTCTTTTGCGTAGAACTCGACTCAAATATCTTTTCTGCGACGCAGAGACCAAAATCAGTCAGCCCCCACTACTCCCTTTCTGTCGCTTTAGCATCACCGTTGTTGCTACATCAGTCATTTTCTTTTCAGCCACCGTCCTGTGAAGGTTATTTAGTAGCGTATAGGAGTGGGAGGTATTTGTCTTTACGTTATAACAACGTGGCAGCGTTGCGTTGATTGCCCAGGTCTGGGTACAGTGCGCTATTGCCAAGTCGAAATAAACTGTTCCCAATGTATGCTCCGTTAGTAATACGTTTAAACGATGTTACCTCTGTGAAAATTGAGAGAGAGTGACTATGTGGCAAACATGGTGCCAGAGCCCTCTACCTTTGCACTTAGCTCGGCCCCTTCCTCTCTCTTACATTTTTCCTCGCGCAGGCGCGGAAAAATTATATGTGTCGCATTATACCAGATCTCTCTGTGCATTACGACAGCATAACGAAAAAACGGCGATGGAAAAGGCATTCTGTAATTAATTTTACATTACTCGTATATGGCTTTCAAGTGACCACCAGGCTGACAGGACTGAGAGATGAGCCAATGAAAGAATGGGTTTAAATAACTGAGATAAGCAACCGAATAAAAACTAACTAGAAGAACAAAAAACATACGTACTCCGTCCACATCCAACCTGAAACACACGCGCACGCACACACACACACACACACAGATACAATGCATATTCATGCTTAGGTACCAAGTACGCAAAAACTTCCATTGCTTTTTTTATTTATTTCTTCGGTGTTATAGCTTATTTTCAACATGTAATTGCGTCTTTTACCAAACTGATAGTCTGCGAAATTGTCTCACGGTATCGCGTTCAATCACACGTGTACGGTTTCGGTAGTTTAATTTAATATATAAGGGTTTTATGTGCTCAGTAATTTCTACGTTTACGGTATAATGTACTTTAGGTTTCTCCCATTTCGCAGTTATTCCATAAACAAACCAAACAGAACTACTTTTATTATAAAAACAATTCCGTTTTTCCAAAACCTCGCTACATGTTTCGGCCAGTAGGCCATCATCAGGCGAAACTGTTGCAAAAATATACAAAGTAAGCAACAGCTTCATCTGATGATGGCCTTATCGGCCGAAACACGTAGCGAGGTTTTGTAAAAATAGAATTGTTTTTAAATGAAAGTGGTTTTGTTTGACGGGATTGTTTATGGAATAATTGAGTTACGACAACGCAACTGGATGTCACCTCTGAAGACTGTTTCTGTCCTTTATTTTCGTCTCCCTTCATATGTGCCTATATATTTATACCTACTACGCAACGAGCCGTAAGGTCGCGGGTTCGATTCCGGATGGGGTCATTGGAATTCTTCATTGCCTTAATCGTTCCGGTCGCACTATGGCCCTGGCATCGACTCAGCCTCTAACAGAAATCAGTACCAGGGTTCTCTCCTGATGGGTAAAGGCGGCCGGTGCATAGGGCTGATAACCTTGCCACCTTCTTGTGCCGATTTTATATAAATTCTGAGAGCTCAACCTGCTGGAGCCTCAAGGGCCTGTCCAGGCCAGTATAGGAATTGCTTTACCTTTACCTTTATGTATTTATAATTTCTACCTTTCATAATACGTCATTATCTATATAAGAAGCCTCATCATTCATTGTGTCGTGGATCCAGTGTGTCATGTTTTCACTGCACAAAGCGCACAGCGTCAGAAACACCCTGTTGTTTCCGTATCCCAGTAACTGTTACAAACGTGCAGGAGAATCCATGGATAAGAACTGGCCCTGGCATATTTCCACGTGCGGTGGGAGGGCGGCGCTGACAGCTCCTGTGGGAAACATCACAGAATGCTGTTAGTAGCCGTCTTATCCCGTGGTAAAAGTATTACTTTCAAGCTACGTTGGGATTTGTCAAAAATAGTGCCAACTGCAGCAACACAAATATGAACGACGGCTACTTTGCCTCTGAGTGTACCCTGCAACAGCATTTTTTTTTTCAATCGACGTACCCCTTGATGTAGGAATGTGTCTTCGTCTACCCCATTTCTGACGTGCACACTGTTTATGTTGCTGACTGCTTCCATTTTAATTTATTTCACACGCAGAAATAATTTAAGAAAGTCTTCGAGATATTTTGCTGGGCCCTTTCGAAGTGTGTTTGACAGTGTATGAGATGCATCTGACCCATCCGCCTGTGACCCCTCATATGCCCCCAGCCACTCTTTAGGACGTGACATATTGCTGTTCTCTGCCCCTAGGATTGCAGGAAGAAACGTATTACATTCTCCTGTAGCGGCAAGCAGAGACGAGGATTTGACAGCATTAAGAAAGCAGTGCATATAAATGACACATGAAAGTCCCTCTCTATCGATATATTTGATTCATCAAAGGATTATAAACTATGTAAAACAAACTGAAATTGTATAATCCGTTTTGTTTGTACTGAAGCCTTGATGACCCGAATTCCCCACTCAACGTTCGTTGTCGCGGAAAATCCCTTGCTTGTATTCTCTGTGAGTAAACTTCCTGCTTGTATGATCAAATGCTCTTTAGTTCCTGTTCGTACAAACATACGGGATACGGGCTTGCTGAATTGTACTGGAGACATCAATAAGAACCCATATCTACGTAGTAATTGGGAAGTTAGTCTTAACTTAATTTATGTAGTAATTGTGTTGATAAAGCGAGTGCTTCAAGTGAGACGCCGTCGCATGCTCTATTTGCGGTGTCATGTGCTGCTGTAGGTAAGGGTCACAGAAGCACTATGGAAATGCACCGTACGAGTACAATTCATAGCTCAAGTAAAGTTGTCGTCCTTGCCATTTAAGGGGAGTAAAGGTATAACTCCACTCATTCTTAATCTCGTCACTAGATGAAGGCCAGTGGTTAACTAAAGGCTCCGGCCGCTTTACCCTTAGGAAAGAACTGCTATACCCATTGAATAGGAGGCTGGATGGGCCCCAGAGCCGGTCTGGATATTTTGGAGAAGAAACTTTTTGTCCCTGCTGGGATTCAAATTCCGGGCCCTACAGCCCGTAGCCTAGTTGCTATTGTGACTACGCAAGTCCGGCTTCTTTACATAAGTCAAGCGTGCCGGGGAAAGTGTCACTTCTTTATTACAAAAACGATGATTCTTCTGTGTTTAAGGTGACTGTGCATTCCACAAAATTACTTCGTCTCTTCCGTGCTACGGAAATGTTAATTATACATTGAATTGTCTTGTTATGTGCTACTGAGATTATGCAAGATTTGAGGTTCCCATGGTATATATTCCAGGACATGACCTTGTGTACTTTGGTATATGGGTACTAACGTTTAGGAAGAACTTTCTGTGTCCATCTTCAGGGTAAATGTGATAATCGATGTAGCAGGTTCCTCCAAAACGTCTGTGGCACCTCAAAGAATACTGTAATCACGAATGCCTTGATTAGGTAAGTTATATTCGTCTTATTTTTCGTAATCTGTCTTCGTCTGCTGTTCGCTGTTTTAGCCGCGTATATATACCTGTATATGTGTTGGTCATTTAGTGGTGCTGGCCCGTCGTGTCGTCTGTAGGCACTCCGAACAGAACGAGACATCATACAGCCTGCCGTGTCGTCTGTAGGCACTCCGAACAGAACGAGACATCATACAGCCTGCCGTGTCGTCTGTAGGCACTCCGAACAGAACGAGACATCATACAGCCTGCCGTGTCGTCTGTAGGCACTCCGAACAGAACGAGACATCATACAGCCTGCCGTGTCGTCTGTAGGCACTCCGAACAGAACGAGTCATCATACAGCCTGCCGTGTCGTCTGTAGGCACTCCGAACAGAACGAGACATCATACAGCCTGCCGTGTCGTCTGTAGGCACTCCTAACAGAACGAGACATCATACAGCCCGCCGTCCCACACTAGTCACGACTTGAGCCCAACGGATCTTTATGTCTGTAAAGACGATAATTAGCTGTTTCTACATCATTATAGCCCAATGATAGTAAAATCATTATTCGTTTATTTAATATCGACTATTATTCTTCCATATCCCTTGTTCCGTTCACCTTTGCGAAGAAAATTACATTTTTCTGACTTTTCCATGCATGCTACATGTTCAACCCATATTATAATACTACCATTCACTATGTGATTTCTCCATCACACTGCTATTTATTAGATGGAATTTTCTTGTTCCGCAATTTGTTCTCATTATATGCAACTGTCAGTGTCAGAAACCAAGTTTCACACCCGTATCACGCAAGATTTCTGATATTTCGCTATGAGATTGTATGTAGAAACGGTGTGATAACGTATTATTAACTGAAAGCTGTAAGCATTGCCTGAGACTATTCTGTTCTTCTTCGTGAATGCAGTTTAAAAGGTGTCTAGGTATAGGGTATTTCAAATTACTCGTGCTCAAGCTTTTACATCTACACTTGCTAGACTGTAGGACACTTATTGTTTATTGTGTCGCTCTTAGTTTTTACCGTTGTTCCTCCTGATATTACTGAGGTTCACACGAAACTCAAAAAGACCTCACATTCAGGTTGTTCGCGACTCAGAAGGCGGTGGTGGAACGCTAATGTTGCCTCATGCTGAGAATACTGGAAAGCCTAAGTAAGTTTCCATGGACACCGTCGATGGACTACATGTTGACAGACAGATAAGAGGAACTTCTACCACGCTTTGAACCGTCAGTTGAACTATAAGCTTTGCCTCCTACCTCCGTATTATGGTGGATGGATGAAAGGGCACTCTAAAATATTCAAAGTGGGGCCGTTTTGGAGACGAAGGAAGGAGCTCTGCAGTACAAAACTTCAGAAACTGTTCTTGGGGTAATGTCATTCATTGAAAGAGAAGTTTCTACACCGCGTGCCCTCGTATTATGTTTTCCTTTCTCCGGTCTTATATTAAGAAACGTAGATGCAAGTTATTCTGAAGAGCAGAGAGTTTTTCGAAACTTATCATCTGTCTTTTTTCTTTCACTTACTCTGTAAGTGACAGTTCCACAGAACTTGTTCATCCAGACAGCATGGAGCAAGTTTTTGATGTATTGAGTTTCGTTTTGAATACTTTAATCACACTGTTGCTTTCCTTTGGTAACACTGTATATGATTTTGACATGTTAAGAATTGAGGAAATGGTGATTTAAAAGTTTCCGTCTGCAGTATAAAAGGTGGAGCAGGAGTCGCCGGTTACTGTGTCATATGACGTATATCAAAATGTATGACCTTAAATTTATGACTTCGTCTGATGTTTATTAAGATTTATTTATGGATTTATTTATTCATTCATTCATTCCATAATCATAATGTCATAGGGCCATTTCTTCAAAGAGTGTCTAATGAACAAATTGCGAAGATGTGAAAATTTGTCCGTTTTAAGTTACATATCTATTTTTCTTCGTACTTTACCATTATTTTAACCACGTTTCTTCTCAGGAAAACACGCCACAGTCGTTTCTTATGAGTACATAACTACCTCCACGCGATAGAGTCTTCCTGAAGAAGCTAATATTTCGCATCTTGTAGTCAAAATATTGCTCGCATCTTATGGAACCAGAAGGTTTATTAATGTGTTCAAAAGAGCCCGCCACTTGTCCCTGTCCAAAGAATCCATCCAAGTCGGAGGCCATGTGTGACATTTCGCAACGTGCTCATTTTCTTTTACGGTGAAGTATTGTTCAATCCTCGGCCAACTCTCAAGCTGAAGAAACACCCCTTGTCACTTGTCAGCAACTGTTTATTCATTATATCCGAAACTACGATTCATATCTTCTCTATCCGCAACCTGAAGATGCGCCATGCCGTGGTGAGCTGATAGTCAGGCCTTCTCACATTTGGCCCCTACAAGAACCTAACAGCACTCTGTATGCCCGCCCACTTCTTACTCGCTCCTCTCTCACACATTCTGCTAGAATCTGAATACTCTCTATACGGTCTTACGTGTGGTCGCCTTCATGTTCCGGCCAATTTACCTCCAAGCAAGTATCCGAATTTTTTACATTAGATTAAAGGGTGGGTGGACCTAAATGCCTGTAAGGATGCAGTGGCGACAAGAAAAGACTCGTCCCTCTTCGGAATTGAACACATATCTTCCAGCTTATAATTGGTCGCTCCTCTGTCTCATTGGTCATCAATCAAAGCAGGAGTAGCACTTTCCGAAACTCAGAAAGCAATATTGCATGTAAAGGTAAAGCTATCCCTCTACAGGCCTGGATAGGCCTTTATGGCTCCAGGAGGTTGACGCTACCAGAATTTGTAACAGTCGTCATGCACCGGCCGCCTTTACCCCCTAAGAGATACCCCTGGTACTCATTTCCATTAGAGACTGAGTTGACCCCAAGGGCCATGTCGCATTACTCATACAAAATCTGAAAATCAGTATTTAGTACAGGTGTATGCCCTACAGCAAACAACTGGAGTTTTCTGAACTTAATTTGGTAAAAAGTAGGCAATAATATCACCACTTTAGGTACCTTAATGTAGGGATATGTTGTAGAAGATGTTATTCCGTATCACCGTAAGGAAATACGAATTAAAATAAGAGAATATTTTAAGTTGAAGGCATTAGAGTGACCCAGATTATCAGCACTCACCTTTCTGGCCGTTACTGGCCCTTCTAGCACGAAAGCAGTAAGGAACTGGAGTGTGCACAACATTCAGTTGTCTGGAATGCTCGTAAGTAAAGGAGGCGACGGAGCCTGTGGACATCGGTTTCCTTTTCCTGGCGTATCCTTCTTGTGGCCATTTCCTGTCAAACACACCGCTTCAGTCCCCCGCCAGCCCTTTACTCAAAGCATGGATATAACTGCGACAGCTATGTGCAACACGGGTGAGAATACTGTCTGACTTCACATTCACAGTTTGGTGAAAATTAATTAAAACGTGAATTTTAGTTACGTTGTAGTTAAATGCATGCAGCAACATCGTCATTTGTTTGTTGGAAATTGTATGTTGAAAACAAGGCACGTCGTGCGACGGGTGTGTCTCGTCTGATGTCGGAGTTGGGAAAGAATTTTAACAAGACAGGCAATGTACGTATAAACGCAACATTGAGGCGCGTTCGCGTAACCATTGTTGTCATGTAAAAACGATGAGTATTACAAATTCCGAGTGTGTGTCTGTAGCCTTGGTTATCCAACATGCAAAGCGCATGCGCCGTATTATATGGTCATCTGTGGCCTGTCCGGCTCCATCATATTTTTCCACATTATTTCATAAACGGCACGATTTTCGGAAAAAAAAATCTTGTTGAACATAAAATGTGTGTTTTGATTTTCCCTATAATTTTTTAAAACATTTCTCACCCTAAGGAAAATTCAGCGAGATATTGTCATAAATGTACATAGGTCTTTGTGTAAAGTACCCGTTATTCTTGTTAGATTTTAATGAAACTTGACACTTCGTGACAGATTTCCGAAAAATACTCAAATATCAAATTTCATGAATATCCGCCCAGTGACAGCCGAGTTGTCCATGCCGACTGACGACGGGACAGACAGTCTTGACGAAGTTACTAGTCGCTTTTCCCGTTCTGGTGTACAGCGCATAACATTGCATTTGAGGTGAGCCATCGAGTTATCTACCTCAAACCGCCCGGGAAATGTTGTGTTCGAAATGGCAGCGCCGAACGTATTTGACGGCATTATGAAAACTTTGGCATGTGATATCTCTGGAACTAACGAACACAGAGAACTGCAGAACAATTAGTTTCTCCAGATTCCCAGCATATGCACGGCATTTAAAAACATAAAAACGTAGCTTTTATGTATTTTATTTGCTGTTTGACATGGAGTCGCCCAGATGCATAACAGCTTTACTCTTTATTTCTGTAGGCCTAGTCTTCCATTTGTTGCTTATATCTTTGTGTTAGCATGACAGTAACTCAGTTCTTTATTATTGTCTGCTTTTTCATTACATTTTTACTCGTACATTGCATGGACCAACGGTACTTGCAGTGAGCTTGTTTTCGGTATAGCGACTTAGCTATGGATTGTAAGACCAAGAATTCGAAGTTCGATTCCTAGCACGGGCAAGAACTTTTTTGTGCTTCAAATCGCCCTGACCGGGTCTGAGGCCTACCAACCTCTTATTCAAAGGGTACTGGCAGGCTGCCAGACCGGGCCTAAGGCCGGTCAAGCGGCCGGTGAATAAAGCTGGTAACTCACTTCCATCCACTGAAATTAAGAATGGATGGGGCTATACCTCCACTCCCATATGTCTTCGTGGCCTCCACAGAAGTAACTTCGCCTTCACTTTAACTGTAATGGGTTAATGGAGTTGTTTTAGTTTGTGGTGGGCTTCAGTTTAAGTAACCGTATAAGACCCACCAATAACTTGATGTACCACCGCGTTTAACATCGAAACTTTTGCAGTCTGCCTACATGGTGCATTAGTGTGTTTTGTATGGACCTGACAACAAATAACAATTAATTTTTATTCGGCATTTACTGACTAGTTTTTATAAAGGTGGTAGAGTGTATTTACTGTTCGGTATGACACAATTGTTTAAATACAGTCAAGGTTAATCTTAGCCTTAAAGGGTTAAAGGAAGTAGGACTTTTGTTACATTTTTTATAGTAATGTGGAAACATTACGAAGGAAGAAGTTTACTTTAAATGCAAGAACACTTTTCTTTTATTAGCGTTTTAATTTAGATTCTAATAAATGTGAGAATATGAAAATATGTAGCGCGACGAAAGTAACCCACATGTTATTGTTACGCGACTTCTGACTTGAACGAATGTGTTTCACCTGGATCACTTCAGTAAATATTGACATATTGCATATCGCAATTATTCCTATATATATAACATAAAATGGATACAAAAATAGATTTTTGAATGTTGATTGAAATTGTCAAATGACAGAACTCAGGTTCTTGTTATTATGTTTTTATACCGTGTTACAGTTTCGTGTTCGTGTTCATTTTAAATAGAACCGCATGGCCCACACTGTACAATATTTGTCCTATTTAATGTGCAATCGCATAGAATTGTAGCTTATTCTTCTGGTGACAGACAGATGAATATAACAGAGTATAGCTACACGTTTCATTTGCAATCTCAATCAGCAAAATACAGGGGGATCTGGAGGGATACACCATGATTCAAGTGGAATGCAGTGAATGTCGATCTGCTAACATTAAGCCATAGCCCTATGTCCGACAGTGCATGATGAAATGTTCCGACGTCACATGTACGTCACTAAACAGCACAATCCCTCGCATCGTTTTTCAGGAAATGAGATATGATAGTGTGTTTTTAATAAATATAAAAACGTTTGAAGCAAGGTTGTCGCTTCTTGAGCTGTGTATTGGTTTCAAATTTCTTTCTCTTTACGAATATTCTGTACAGAGGCACAAATGACAGCGAATAAGACACAGTAAATCTTCCGCTTTCGTTTCGACTGATGCTTGTTTCTGCCTCACAATGTAACATAAACAGAGCAGTTCTTGTAGCGGTATTTAAGAGCCTAATTGGCTCAGTTGCTGCAAAGAAAGAATTTAACAACAGTTGTGTCGTGTTGCGAACAAATTAATAGTGCATTGATTTCGGCAGCTGTGCATTTGTATTCCAGCAACACAGTAAGCTCGGAGTGCTTTAATAAACGCAATCTTGTCACGTGCTGTCACAGATTAAGTCCATTGCTACGTTCATCAATAATTCTTGGTAGACTTCTTCCCTCTTCAATTTTATTGGAGATGTTGCTGGTGGCGGCGGCGGTGGCGGCAGTAAAAGAAAGTTGTCCCTGTGCGGACCGTGAGAGACGGAGGAGAGTTCCAGGTATAGCCCTACTCTTTTGTAACCTTAACACTATATTGAAGCGAGTGGCCAGCTTTAGTCCCATCTTCTCTATCCCAGAGAAAAGAACTCCAGGCACCCGTTGAATAAGAGCCTGGGGAGCCCCATCTTCGGTCTGGACGCTTTGGAGAATCGAACCGTGATTTCTCCGTCATACCAACTGCGCTATCCTGCTGCCGTACTACCTACTACTACTACTACTACTACTACTACAACTACTACTACTACTACTACTACTACTACTATACTACTACTATACTACTGCTACTAGTGATAATAATAAGCACTAGGCATCGAAACGATAGACAAATGGTACACACACACACACAAACCTGTATGTGAACATGAAGATGTGACAATCTTTCGGAATCAAGGGTTACATGCAGACAGAGACGTTACGGCAAATAGGCCAGATATAATAATTAAAAACAAAAAAGAGAAAACATGCTTACTGATGGATGTGGCAATACCATCAGACAGACATGTCACATAAGAGGAAGCAGAATAGAAACTAAAATGCAAGAGTTCATATATAGAGATATAACGAATGTGGAACATAAAATGTATGATTATAACGGTAATAATTAGAGCCACCGGAATAGTAGCAAAAGGTTTAAAGAAAAATTTGGAAACCATACCAGGAAAACATTCAATAGATTCACTACAAAAGACAGCTGTACTTGGAACATCACACGTAATATGTAAAGTACTGCAGTCTGAAACTTGGAAGCCTGAGCGGTGAGGGTCACCGTTGGTTCAAGATAAGTACGAGGGAGAAAAGGCATGTGACAAGAGACATAATAATAATAATAATAATAATAATAATAATATGTCAGAATTTGAAACCTCTCCTGTCTCTGCAACCAGTTGACGCAGCTATGCAGACGGTCCAAACATGCTTGAGTTTGACCAGATGAAGAAGAGGTACTTTATGGAGCTCCGGCTAGTTTATCCTCGAGTGGACCGGCTGTTACTTCTACTGTTTAACTGCTACTACTGCCACTGCTAATACTACTACTAGTAGTAGTAATAATGATACACGGTATCAGCTACATAGATACTGCAACACATCAAACACCAAATTTGAATGACGGTACTTTTATAACATGCCACATTATAAAGTTTTAAGTAATATTGCATTACTCATGGATTTTGCCCTGTAATCTACATTGTTGTGTATTTGCTCGTTAAGTGCAGCTGTAGAATAGATATTGCTATAATGTGACGATTTTGGTAATGATAGAACAGCAGTCGTTGCTGTAAGTAATTCTGTTTATTGCAATAATGATATGAGGAGACTTACTAATAATGGACTCTAGCACTGTAAGAGCTAACTGGTTTTCCCTGAAGTCGGTGACGCAGTGCTCGTGGCTGATGGAGGTGGCTCTAGTGACGTCAAATGCCTGAGACGACTTGTTCAACATTATGGGCTTAACACTTCCACACTTCCGTCATTGCCATATTTCCCTGGAGTCAAGGAACCACGAAGTCAAAGCCCATTTCCGGTACCTTCACGCACAGCTGCTGGAAACCTTGGGGGGGGGGGGGGAGATCTTAAGTCTGTGCTTTGAAATGAGTTCGATATATTCTGCATGGACAACGAAGTTGGGTGCTTGGTGAAATGTAATTTTCTTCCGCATTAAAACTGGTTGTAGGAAATTACAAATTAGTAGTAGAATGAAAAGGAAATCACATTTCATATAGATCAGTTGGTCCCACGCTCTTTGTTTCAAAAGCTTTCCTTAATTTGCCTGTTATTTTCTCAGAAACGTAAAGTGAAATTTAGTGTCACTGATGGTAGGCCCAAGATTTAAAGCATGACCTGTCTATAAGGTGAGATTTTGTCAATTACGGAACGCAGTCAGCCGGAAATGTACAATAACCGCTTTATAACAAGTGGACTGTGTTAGCCGTAACTATCTAGGCTTGTTCTTATTCTAATCTTGAATCCTTATGGGGTGTCTTTACTCAGAATTTGCATTTCTTTCCTCAGTCACTCCAGGTAAATGCAGTGATAGAACCTCCACGCCCACTTTCTTCCAAATTGTTTTCAGTTGTTCATACTAGCATCTGACGCTGTACAGTCGGCGTTACTGGCGACGTCGTAAAATAAAGCACAAAGAAACTTGATCTTCCTTAAATTCTACCTCGAAAGGTTACGTCTGTAGCATACACCGTTAATGAGATGTGTTTAATCTGTGAAAATTAGCAGGAACTTTTCTGACCCGCTGTAAATGAAATCTCTCTGTAGGCCTGATTGACCAACCAACTAACTAACTGACTCCGGGGAGCATAGTCATTTTCGAGAAGCTATTAGTTTCTCAGCTATTCAAGAGGTTTCCCGCATTGTATAGAACCCAAAAGTTCATTACCGCGTTCACAAGAGCCCGTCACGTTACCCTATCCTGAGCCAGATCAATCCCTTTTAATATTATCTTCCCATCTACGTCTAGATTTTCTAAATGGTCTTTTTTCATCAAGTCTTCCCACTAAAAACCCTGTATGCACCTCACTTCCCCCTCGTGTGTGCCACATGCCCCGCCTGTCTCATTCTTCTTGATTTTTTCATCTGAATAATATTTGGTGAGGTGTACAGATCATGAAGCTCTTCATTATGCAATATCCTCCAGTCCTCTGTTACTCGTCCTTGTTAGGCCCAAATATCTTTTTCAGCACCCTATTCTCAAACAGCCTCAGCCTATGTTCCTCCCACAATATGAGAGACAACGTTTCACGCCCGTATAACCAAAATTATAATTCCATATATTTTAACCTTTATATTATAGGAAAGCAAACTGGAAGACAAATTATTCTGTACTGAATGGTAGCAGATGTTCCCTGAGTCCAATTTCCTCTTAAATTCTTCATGAATACGATTTGATGTGTTAGGTTGTTCTCAAATGATCTGAAGTTTTGCCACAATTTCAAAGCATTCATTACCCGTCCTTATATTCTGATTTTGTCCTGCATTCTTTTCACGAGACATGAACATATAAAATGAATGTTTATTCCTTTCAAAGCTATTATGGAAATGTGGCACATCAAAAACACGACGTCATCATACGCACTTAGCAGCTTATTTTAGCCCTTTAAAAATTAAATTACTTTACAGCGTATATAAAGATAACTTTACCTCACGTACATCCACAAAAGACCAGTCGGTTAATACTGAAGAGCGAACACAGTGGTTGTTGGCTCTGAACAAATATATATGCTGTGTGGGCAAAGTGCAGAGTTTCTTACTGTTACAACACGTGGTACATATAGCTACCACTGCGCCATGAAGGGCACTTCGCACGGTACGTACAAAGTAATGCCTGTAGGAATTCGGTAATTGAATCGAAGGTTGGACGAAGAGATAAAAAAGCTGTTCGTTCACAAAATGTAACGGTACAAACGTGTCAAATTATCACGCCTACCGGTATCAAAAATGCCAGACCTTGCATCTGAATTCTTCCTGGTGGGCAATCTTTTTATTACTTGCGACTTTCATTTATTCCCCCGAAAGGAGCACGTTCGTACTATAATATCCGTAGATATGGATTTTTTAATTGTAACTAATCAATATAGAAATATTAAGAAATTTCCCTGTTTAAGCAGTTGCACATTTTACTGGAAATGGAAGTCTAAATTGTGCGTGCGTGCTCGCGGGCGCACATGAATTTCGTAGAAGTTAGTTGATTTGGGGATTACTTAAAGACGTTTTTCCTCTCCAGCGTTGAGTGAAAGATGACGTAATACGAAGTGGCGCGGATCTTAAAGGAAGCGATCTTAGTAGTCTTGATAGTCTCCTACAAGACAAGCAATGTACGTATAAACGTGACATTGTGGCGCGTTCGCGTAACCATTTTGCCGTAGAAAAGCAATAAGTATTACACATTCTGAGTGTGTGTCTGTAGCCCCAATTATCCAGCACGCAAAGCGCATGCGCCGTATTATATTGTCCTCCGAAGCTTATCTGGATCTACCATATTTTTCCACATTATCTCATAAGCGGCACGATATTCGGAATAAGTTATTGCGTATAAAATGCGTGTTTTGATTTTCTCTATCATTTTGTCTAAACGCTTCTCATTCTAAGAACAACTGAGCGAGATATTTTCGTAAATGTTTATAGGTCTTCATGTGTTTTTTTATTGAGAAGCCCCGCAGCAGATGCTACGGGCACACCGCAGCCTTGAGGCTTATTGTGTAACCCTATGAGGACGATGATGTTTTTTTCTGTTTTTTCCATTTTAATGGAGCAAAGGTGGAATGAGGTGGATAGGGGAAAACCGAAGTACTCGGAGAAAAACCTGTCCTAGTGCCACTTTGTCCACCACAAATCCCACATGGACTGACCCGGGATCGAACCCGGGCCTCCGAGGTGGCAGGCCGGCGACTAACCGCCTGAGCCATGGCACGGCCTAGGTCTTCATTTAAAGCATCCCTTATTCTTGTCAGACTTTAATGAAACTTGTATTTCTCGACATATTTTCGAAAAATACTCAAATATCAAATTTCGTGAAAATCAGCCAAATGGGAGCCGAGGCGTTCCATGTGGACGAACGGACGGACAGACAGAGAGACAGACAGACATGATAAAGCTAATAGTTGCTTGTCGCAATTTTGCAAACGCGCCAAACAATGTGAGGAAAAAGTCGCAATTAACCTGAAAATAGGGGATTCCCCTTTGGCACTCGAACCAAATACTTCCGAATAAAAGTTAGATGCGTTACCGTATTTTGAGACGATTCGTTATGCTATATGTTCCTTGTACAATATAAGCTTTACATTGTTTTTATTAGAGACATAAAATTATTTTAATACCTCGTTGTCAGAGCTAAGTTTAATCTAGTCGTAACGCGTTTACGCAGGTCAGTTTCATGTGAATTTGTTCTGTACCGAAATTCTTTAGACTTTTCAAAAGCCTGCTGCAAACTTCTGCTACCAGATCCAATTCGATCCGCTGTATGCCTGTCCAGCTCACGGCCCAACAGCTCGTATAAGCGTACGATAACTTTTCTGGGAGTTGAAAGATAAAGTTAAAACTTCTTTTGGAGTTCAACACGGCCTCACAACTCTCACAAATAAACGCATTTCTATTCGAACGGAATTCATTAGGAGAATTCGAGGAAGTTACTGAATTCCCTTAAGGTAGGTACACAGTGGAACATCTATTCAGGTTTCGAGAGGCCATGCAACGTAATCACTGAAATCAAACAACGTTAACCTGCCAGAACGTATACAGTGAGTGTTGTCTGTCACGAGTTGGGTCAAACGGTGAAACCAGTTCAGGTTCCTGTAGCGGTACAACGAATTGTTCGTCGGTTCTATCGATATTTTCCGCCAAACTCAGGGCAGGAGTTTAGATGTTTGTCGAAATGTAGTAAGAGAGAGAGCGGAAATCAAATTACGTAATTTAACATGACTTTCATTAAATGTGCTATTTATCACATGGACCAGGGCTGTTTAATTAATATTTTGAGCGAGCTATTTGAGCTTAGTTACAGAAATTCAGTGGGCCAGAGGACTGTGTTGAGTCAATCATATTTATAGTTAAAAGCAGTATTAACTTTATTAAAATATCACAAAAAGACTAGAAAGAAATGTGGTATTGTTATGGGTCGGAACAAATCAAGACCTTTTGGGAACTCGTACAGTAAGACGCTTCACCAATTATGCTATTTATCACGTCGTTTCATGAGCCAGTCGGCGGCGCCTCGCAGGCCGCTAATGGAATAGGCCTGTCATATAAAAATTTTTATTTTATGTAAACTATGTACATATTCCCACTTTGTGTGCGTGCGTTACTTTTGTTTCTTCCTACGTGTTTCGTCCCCATATCCTTATTTCTATTCCTCAGTTGTCAAATCTTGATATGTTCATTCAGACTGTTCTCATTCTTGTTATTTTTGTGTTCGTTTCTTTCTACTATCTGAGGTATCGATAGCGTTGTTATATGAACTACAATTGAAGGAAATACTCGGAGTTTTCCCACATTCTGAAAGCTGGAGATACAAGAGATACACGAAAAAAATGGCGTGTTAGTGTCATTGGCTCTAGAAACATAAAGAGTTAGTGTCATTGTCCTCGGAAACATAAGATGTTAGTGTCATTGTTTACAGAAACATGACTTGTTAATTTCACTGCGTAGTTTACGTCGTGTATTTTATTGAATTATTAACTTGAAAGTACCAACATTTAATGCACAAGTTTAATGTAAGACACAAAGTCGTTAAAGGATCGTTTTAAATGTCTTAAATATTTTAAATGTTAAAAGATCCTTTAACTCTTTGTGTTATGTATTAAATGTGTACATTATTGTTGGTACTCTCTAGTTAATGACATGTTAATATTTTCTCCAGAAAGATAATTCGTTAATGTTATTATTTCCAGAAATATGACGTGTTAGTGTTGTCTCCAGAAACATAAGGCATTAGTGTCATTGTGTCCACAAATACAACGTGCGTCATTGTCTCCGAAAACTAAAGTGGTAGTGTCTTTCTCCAGAAATATGCGTGTTAGTGTTGTCTCCAGAAACATAAGACATTAGTGTCATTGTGTCCACAAATGCAACGTGCGTCATTGTCTCCGAAAACTAAAGTGGTAGTGTCATTTCTCCAGAGATATGCCGTGTTAGTGTTGTCTCCAGAAACATAACATGTTAATGTCATTGCCTCGGATGGTGCCTGTTTCAAATCTTGGCCGTGACACGGGCTATTGTGTCGGAGGTTTTTCGTGACTTTCAGTAGCAAGGAATTGCCGTGCAGGGTGTAGCGTTGTGTTTTCATTTCGATACTGAACTCCGTAAAATTGTGCATTATTGTGTATTTGTCTTGATTAAATTAGATTTATAGTGTGATGTTGAAGTATCAGCTGACGAATGTCTTCTGTCTGGCACAAACCTGTAAGGTAATAAATATGATCGACTCTTTAATTTTAACAAACATAAACTGATACCGCGTTTTGCCGGAATGACACTGAATAATCACAGACCGCCAGTGACCCCTTCGTCACAGGCGGAAACAGCTGATCGACGCGAAACGTACGCGATATAAAACGTGAAATATCCCCGGTGTCCGGAAACTGTAGAGATGTGTTCTATTATTTAGGTTCTGCTTGGGACATGCGAAGAGCATTATCGACTGGATCGTTAGAGCACGAGCGGCTGGTAAAGCGAGGCATTAAATAATGCTGCGGATACACATGATTCATGGGTTTTAACTTGCAGTCTACCTCCCGTGGTGACTCCTGCGAGAGACAACGCTTCCGCGCTGTATTTCTTGCTGTTAATTATAGCAGGCGTCGAGTTGGTTTAAAAAATCACAACAGAATTTCGTCTGGAATATCGTCCTGTTTATTTCGCTCAGGTTAGGGATCAGTGGCGTACTGCCGTAAACACAGTAACAAATGTACGTGTGCCTTGACTAGCAGACGGAGTTTTTAAGTTATAGCAGCAGTGTTGCTGAAGTTGTAACACCACTGGGATATGAAGCCGTGTCGACAGCTGCGTAGTCACTGACGACCCGAGGGATTATATTAATATTCTCTTTAGGGTCAAGCAGTCCAAGATTTGAGCTGCCTGGCCATGTCACTCTTTACCCGTCGATACGGCGTAAGAGCCCAGAAGTCTTGAAAGATAGACTTCTCAAGAAGGAATTCGCTCCACTGACTTTTTAGTTACCTGCATATTTGGGTTACACGGCCACACAAGTTGTTATGTTACGTGGCTGTTGTCACTTGAAAGGACTCAATTTTTAATGGCGTAAGTTAACGCAGAGTTACAGCCTAGACTTATCCATCTGTAATATTGTCCAGTGACGGATCTTTAGAAGACTGAATGGAATTGTGGTATTATGCATAACGTGTTTATTTAATAAACTGTCTCGTAATAAGCAACCAAATGCACAATATGTCAGTGTAAGTTTATATTTAAGATTTAAAACATAATATCTCTAACGTGTTTCGTGTATATATATATATATATCTTTAATTTGTAGTGAATCTTTGTGTCTTAAGCAGCATACAGTAGCATGAAGTGTAAAATGCAGATTATCCCGTATAAAGTAGATGTCATGATATAGTAACATGAAATTCTGATTATTCAGTATTAAGAATTCCATCTTACTATGTATAAACTTTTTTTTTTGTGGAGAAGGGTCCTGCAGTAGATGCTACGGACGCACCGCAGCCTTGAGGCTTATTGTGCAACCCTGTGATAGAGATGAAAGATGATCAGTTTTCTTTTCATTTTTTCAAGTAATGGAGCACCGGTGGAATAAAATTGACAGGGGAAAACCGAAGTACTCGGGGAAAAACCTGTCCCAGTGCCACTTTATCCACCACAAATCCCACATGGACTGACCTGGGATCGAACCCGGGTCTCCGCCGTGGGAGGCCGGCGACTAACCGCCTGAGCCGTGGCACGGCCCTTGCATGAACTTACATGAACATATTGTGCAGTTGGTTGGTTATTGTATTTTAGTTTACTGAATGAAATTTAGTTCCATAACGCGTAAGGAATTAAAATGACTGAGTGACTGTTAGATTGTTAAGAAGGATTTTGGTCTATGGAGTTTACGGTTTAACAAGTTCTTACAGTTCCAATGCATTATGCGGTTGTGTGAAGCATAGCATTATGTTTATTATTTATATACAGAACATTTACATCCCTTCGGCGTGCTGCTGACCACGCACTCCCTTCTAGCGCTGAGGTTTGCAAATGGGTGGTGCTATACCTCCTCCTCGTCCTCTCTTCTGTGCCTGCATAGGCATGTCATGAGGTGACCTTTGCCTTCATCATTTCTTCGTGTTTTTAAAGCTATCTGAAATTTTGTTTCGCAAATGTGTAACGGTGTACTGCAGTGTTAAATGCGCAGGTCTTTGTGTATTCCGTGTGTCTGCACTGCGGTTTTGCACGGGCATAGCTCATTGTCCTCGATATTTTTTATAATAATTCTGTTATGTCTAACACAAATCTTTCGTTAAGGAGCCATTCTGAAACGGAAGTCAGTTCATGTTCCTTAAATTTCTTTTACCAAATTTTGTGAATCTAAATGACAAGTTTATTATGTGTCGTGCAGTAATGTTTTGCAACATGGGCCCTATTTGAGAGGGATTATAGTTTTCGCTATGCAGGTAAAGTCATGTAAAGAATGAGGTACAGTAGAGAGATGCGGGTAAAATTAAATTCTCCCGTCAACTTTAATGTGCATTCGCTGACATATGTCGTTGTGTCTGGTGCAGCGGTTGCAGGCAGGTATGACTACCCATTACTTGTTATTTCATGTGCTTTGTACAAGGCGTACGTCTTAAACTGCTGCACAGTGCTGCGAATTGTAACGTTGTCAGTCTTTTACTTTATGCAAACTTCTAGACGGTGGGTTCATGTTGTGCAACTTTATATAGCGTTAGAACATAGATGGGTGGTGCTTTAGACTAATGTGTTGGTGAAATGTTCGGATGTAAAGGAGAGAAGGAAGAAGGCGGTGGCGAAAATTACGTAGTGAGGCCATTCACAACTTGCTCTTCGCCACACGTTTTTCTTTCTCTGGCGCCACGGCCCAACTCGGGCCTAGGCCGCCACATTTTTTAGGTTTCTAGATCACTCACAATTAGACACGCAGGTCAGGTGGGACTCCTCTGAACAGGTGATCAGCTCATCGTAGAGACCGCTACCTACATAGCACACAACAAACACAAGAGACGAACATCTATGCTTTCAGCGGGATTCGAACCCGCAATCCCAGCAATCGAGCAGCTGCAGACTTACGCCTTAGAACTTATGGTCACCGGGATTGGCTCAAACAGTATTACTGCGCTTAAATCAAGCAGGGTGTGTTTATCATTCGGTGCAGAATCTTTTGTCTTCCAGTTTGTTATCCAAAAATACAAAGATTAAGACATACAGAACTACAATTTTTCCTGTTGTTTTGTATGGGTGTGAGACTTGGTCTCTCACACTGAGGGAGGAACATAGGCTGAGGGTGTTCGAGAATAGGGTGCTGAGGTGGATATTTGGGCCTAAGAGGGACGGGGTAAGAGAGGAGTGGAGAAGACTACATAACGAGGAACTTAATGATCTGTACTCATCACCAAATATTATTCGGGTGATCAAATCGAGAAGAAATGAGGTGGGCGGGACATGTAGCACGTATGGGTGAGGGGAGAGGTGCATACAGGGTTTTGGTGGGGAGACCTGAGGGAAGGAGACCACTTGGAAGACCCAGGCGTAGATGGGAGGATAATATTAAAATGGATCTTCAAGCAGTGGGATGGGGGCATTGACTGGATTGATATGGTTCAGGATAGGGACAGGTGGCGGGCTCTTGTGAATGCGGTAATGAACCTTCGGGTTCCATAAAACGCGGGGAATTTCTTGACTAGCTGACGACCTGTTAGCTTCTCAAGAAGGACTCTGCGCCATGGAGTTAGTTAGTTAGTTAGTTAGGGTGCGATGAGTCGTTAGTGTAGCAAACCATGGAAAAGATGTTAAAGGTTTAGAGTATTCAGTCGGAGAAACTGAATGGAAGAAGTTTTTAGAATAGTCATAAAATTGATGTTGCAGCTTGTACTGAGTCCGTTAGCATGTTATGGTTGTGACGGAGTAGAATGAATCCGACTTGCTCAGAGCATGACGCATACCTTGCTGTCTGTAGGAACAATGATGACTTCCAGGCTCCATGAAAGGTGGGGATTTCTTGATCGACTGAGCTCCTATCGGTTTCTGAAGTTTGACTCTGTTGTACAGAGTTAGTTTCAAAAGTGGCGAAGTTTGAAATGCCCTCAAGAGTAACAGTATATCCTCCATGGACCTTTGCGCACAACTAGCCCAACACAGAGACAGTTTGCAGGGTAATTTCAGCCGTAGGGTCACTGACATTTATTCTGCACGTGAAGTCACTGTTTGTCCGTCGCTGTTTATGGGTGTGTGTTGAGTACTGCGGTAAATCGAAGTACTGTTAGTACCTTCTGTAGGCTCCAACTGAAGGTGGCACTGTATGGCGATTTGAATTGAATGTACTCGGTTTGAATTTCGACCCTGGCCCTGCATTCCTGCATAATATTCGTCGTTTTCTTAGTTATTCAAGGAACTGCCCGTGTATTATTTTGAAATGGGACATAACTGATTTTTTCAAAGTTGTTTCCACTTTGCCACATAAACACCCTTTAATTTATTCGACGTTAAATACCCTCTAGAATTAATATAACTAGGCGAAGAACACGCAACGTAAACATTAATAAATTTCGTACATTCCTGGTGTAAAACCTGCGTTTATTATTGATGTTTTTACACGGGCTGCAAGAAAAAATGTGAGCATGCTTCATAATCCGGATGAAGCGACTGGAAGTGTAACTGTGATCCCTGTGTACAAATAAGAATTTCATTTAAACAAGAAATCTGCGGTCTCTCGGGTATTACGCGGCGTCGTGTCGTAATGGTTTTACCGACGTTTCGGACAACATCGGTCCATCCTCACGGGTCAAAAGTCGGAATCTTGACCTGTGAGGATGGTACCGATACGTTGTCCCGAAACGTCGGTACAACATCGACGGCGAACACGAAACTGCAAGCGTATTTAATCTATTAATAACAAGTCTGAATTTAATTTAAACGAATCTGAAATTTTAAAAGTGAATTTAATTAATAATCGATTTAATTAAAATCTGAATTTAATTTAAACAATTCTGAATTTAATTTAAATAAGTCTGAATTTAATTTAAACAATTCTGAATTTAATTTAAACAATTCTGAATTTAATTAAACGAATTAATTAAATCGAATTATTAAACATTTGAATTTAATTTAAACAAGTCTGAATTTAATTTAAATAAGTCTGAATTTAATTTCAACAATTCTGAATTTAATTTAAACAAGTCTGAATTTAATTTAAACAAGTCTGAACTTAATTTAAACAAGTCGGCCCAAAATGCTGAAAGTAACACATAACTTGTTCCCTTCACAATATTAGCTTTCTCACTCTGTGCTTCGCCACAGCACATAAAGTTTTATTCTTCCTTCGAGAAGTGCTAAATTACACGATCCAGTCTGCTCAACAGGTTGCTATAAAGAAGGTGCTGAATTTTCTGTTGCGAAGAAAAGCACATCCTTCGTGAAGTATGTACGCCTCCACCCGCATCCCTTTCGAAGTTTCGAAGTCAATGACACTGATATCCGGGATTTTCACTCATATCCTAACAACTTGGCAGTAGCTAATAAGTTCTTGAATTTACCCAGCTCCATTCGGTTACTTATTGCACTTCCCTATATTTGTAAGAGCAATCAACGTCATGAGTCATGGCCAACTTTGTTTAGTTATTTATATTTGTAATTCTTGCTAATTTAACGACACTGTCAGCAACTCAGCCTATAATGCGTCGGCAGATGGTGGATAGTGAAAATTAATTCCAAATAATCTGGAAGGAGTCGCTCGTAGAGTTCATCTGTACCGCTGCAATAACTGAGACTGATCAAGAATGACCAGTGAAAAAGACGAAACATGCTGATAAATCAAGAGGAGAATAAGGGACGTCAGTACTTCGGTGTGTATAACATTGATGAATGAAAGAATGTCGTTCTATACAGTAACAGGAAACCCCCTGTTTTTTGTGGTGAAGGGCACCGCAGCAGATGCTATGGACGTACCGCAGCCTTGAGTCTTATTGTGCAACCCTGTGATGAAGATGATTAATTTTTTTCTCGTTTTCCGTGTAATGGAGCGCCGGTGGAATGAAATTGACAGGGAAAACCGAAGTACTGGGGGAAAAAACCTGTCCCAGTGCCACTTTGTCCACCACAAATCCCACATTGACTGACTCGGAATTGAACCCGGGCCTCCGTCGTGAGAGGCCCACGACTAACCGCCTGAGCCATGGCACGGCCGTAAAACCCTTTTATTTTTGTGGAAGTGAATCGAGATGAACCTTAAATGCCCAATTGCGTGATACAAACCAGAAAGGAACTTAAATTATGTTGAAAACAGAATACCCAATATTGGTGATATTTTAGTTTTCGTGTTAGGTTTACATTTTATTTTACTTGAATTTATTTTATTTTATTTTGGTCAAATATCTTACACAGATTTCAGTTACACGAGCTTGTTGTAACAATATCTGAAATCTTATAATAAAAACAAAAAATTAATATAAAACAAAGTAGTCATTCAGTTGAACTATAGGATTTTTTGGAAAATATAAACTTAAATATCTCAGAAGGAACAAAATATGGAATAGCGTTTTCTCGCCCAAAGTTCTTCGAAGAAATCTCTATCAATAATAATTGTATTCTGCAATAAACAAATAAGAATCCGCAGCAAAATATGAAACATATGTATGTGTGCTCATTCAGAAGTGTAACACGACTAGTTATGCAATCCGCCTTTTAATGTTAGCATCCAGGCTCTCTTACAGGGCTGTGAAGCAATCTTCACTTTATGCAATTTTACCTACTCGAACAACCACGATTTTTGGACAGTTGTTCTGGATGCCTTACAGCGAGTCAAAATTGCAAAATTTCGAGGAGATTTTTAGTTTTCGGAACGTTATAAAGACTCGCGGGGCCAAAACTTGTGCTTGCCTTAAGAACAGCGAATTTAATATTTGCTTTTCTTAAAAAATTGCTTTCGGAATTGGAATTTCGTTTACAATGCTTCACAGGAAATGCGAGGTACTTAAAGAGTCACATTAAATTGTATTTTAAAAGTCGACTCAATTTTAAAATTGTATTCTTGAAGTGTTTAAAACCGTCAGTGGGGCAAAAGCCTTCACCTATTCAGCATCAGCTTTGTCGTGGTATTGAAACTAAAAATATAACATTGCTCTTCCTACCTCATTGCAGGCTATTGTGTGTCCTACACTTAATAAATACGTCCTTTAATTTCCGTATTGTGTAGGTCCACTGTTCGTTATATATAGGTCTACCCTTATCCTGTACGGCTATGCAACCTGGCCTGTCACGAACAGGGAAGAAATAAGTTTAGAGTGTTGTTGAACAAAGTGATGATAATATTTTTAGTACTAAGAAGAAAGAGCTTGGTAGGGAAATACATCAAATGGTTCTTATAACAAGGAATATCATAACTTGTACTCCTAACAGATAATAATAATAATAATAAATTATTATTATTATTATTATTATTATTATTATTATTACGTCGATCCCACTAGCCACGCGGTCTAAGGCGTGGGTCTGCGGCCGCTCGCCTACTGGAAGTGTGGGTTCGAATCCCGCCTAGGGCATGGATGTCTGTCTCTTGTGAGTGTTGTGTGTTGTCAGGTTGTCTCTGCTTCGGGCTGATCATTCGTCCAGAGTAATCCTACCGAATGTGGTGCGTCTGAATGTGATCGTGAAGCCTCGACATTGAGGAGGCCCTGGCCCACTAAGGGCTGTTGCGCCATTGTAAATTATTATTACTACGTCAAAACTAGAAGGGGTAATTGTCCAACATATACCATGTTGCGATGTTTATAAGTTTTACGTTTGTTACCATGTATATTACCATATATAAAGATATGTTTTATTACTTAGCGATGGTAATGGCCTTACATCCATTAAAATTATCGTCTAATTCAGTTTTTTTTTTTCAAATTAAGCTGGTAAAATACACGTGAAGTTCATTATGCGATGTTCCCAATGGATGAACACATTAATGATACCTGGATCGCTAATGATAATTGGTTGTTATGTACAAAGCGACTAGTAAAAACAGAAACTGATCTGATATTGCAGCTGTTTTCTGTGTCGCCACTTCATTAAAATTAAATGCTAACTAAAATGGACCTCTCGCTTGCAACAGCCAGATGTCAGTTGTCATATGCAAGTGATATCGAGGCTGCCTCTAACCCAGGAAGCCATATATATGTGTGTGTGTGTGTGGAACCATGCGGTCCATCTGCATGTTTATCAGTAACACTAATATTTTATAGTCGCCGGCAGAATCACTTGCTGTAGTTTGCATGCAAGAGATGGCTGGCGTATTTGTCGATTGTCTATCTACAGGGTGGATCATATATCATTCCCTAAATTGAGGGTCATTCCGTCACAATTTGTGTATTCGTTGATTAATTAGCATCGTTGCGGACTAATGAAAGGTTAATATCTGCATATCGTACTGAGTGACGGAATAACAATGAAAATATTACATCGTATATCGATTCGATGATTTTATTAAGAATAGTTCAGAAATAACAATATATTTGACAATAATGATTTAATTGAACCCAGTTCTTTGCTTTTAGTATGCTGACACAGTAACCATAAGGCAAATTACAGAGACAGCACAGGAACATAAGACAAAATACATAAAAAAAGAAAATGCACAGAGATGAGATGATTGTGATGATAATGATTATGATGATAATAATAATAGTTCTGGAGATTTTCGCTTTCTTGTAAGAGGAATCCGCACAAATCGCAAACCTTCCAGAGGGAAGTTTCTCGGTAATAAGCTTCACGATCTAATCTTTGCTTTGTCTTATTTATATAAAGTGATGTATTTATGTATTATGTAAAAGTGGATTAAAATTATTGTTGTGTGGACATTTATTTATCGTACTTAACATTGTTCGCAGTAATTTATTTTGCGAAGTTCACTTCATGGACTTACATAAAGGGTGGAGGAGGTTTGTGGAAGTTAATATTGGAAGATGCAAAGTGTGGGGGGCTTGAAATGGAACTTGTTAAATTATAAGCAATAAGTGTAATGTCTAAGGCTGAGTAAGTTCAACACTCTGCTTTTGATTTAGCTTCTTCTTCTTCTTCTGTATTTTACCTCCTTTTCTCGAGATATTCGTCACGTTTGCTAATAATTATCAACAGCAGCAGAGTAAAAGGCATCCAGGCTTATTCCTGCCTCTTGGGAGGTGGTTTCTCCATCTTTTCCTTGGTCGACATATATGCTTATACTCCATGAATTTGTAAATAAATTTACTAAAAAAAGGGAAGAAAATTTGCTTGTATTATTAAAGTGGGAAAATCTTGATATATCTGTGTGCAAGTAAACAATCAATTAACATGTTTCTCAGTTGTGTTATTTTAGTGTATGAATGGCTCTAAAAACGCTCTCGTTTAGTGAAATATTACGTCCGTACGATGCAATTTATCAAGTAGAATCTTGTTCTCTATTATCGCATTACAAAATGTACGCAATCCAATTAATTACATTTGAAATCCACTGGGCAATTATTCATTTACCGGCGTGACAGTTGACATATTTTGTGGCTGGTCTTTCTCTTATGAACACAGAAAAGGTTGTAGCCTCGTGGGTATAGCAGTCATAAATCCATTAGGTATATAAGGTACCGGACTGCAAAAAAAAAAGCTAATGAAAATAGTGCATGAAATCGGTTTGTATGGGCAACTTATCATGTCTAGAGTGGCTTCCATGTCGCACGAACTCCAGTTAACAATAAATTGATCGGGTAGTAATTTGAAGTGGAATTTCTGAAGTAATGTTGGAATCTTTATATTTATTGGCCTGGTAGAGCAGATGATGGATGTCTGCTTATTCACAGGAGTTGGGAAACTAAAGCTGTGTTTCGGCAGAGCGGGAAGTTCCGTGCCTGCAAAGCTCTGCGCAGCTGAAACACTGACGTCGCTCGGAACAAGCGTGCTTAGCCGCGTTTTTTAGTGCGTAAGTGCGGGCCTTCCAATGGCTGGTTCACCGCCAAATCCTGCTGCTTGTCTGAAGAAGGATTCAGAATATTTCTTCAGTTAAGAGACCGAGACTCAAATTAGACTGCAGCTATCAAAAGCATTACGCATATATCTTCTGAAAGCTTCTGAAATTTTATACAGTACAAAGGTCTGGACTTCCTGGACTTTCTCTAGGAATTTAACAGTACTAAATTATTTATTTTTCTGTACCATAACTTAGGTTGCGTGAATATAGTTTTATGTGTGTTTGTATGTATGTATGTATGTGTGTGTACACACAGTAGAATACTGTTTATGATTGATTATGTGTGTTTTGTCGTTCTAGGGCCCTTTCCATGCAAACGTATTGTTTTAAGAGCATGAAGTTAAGAAAGAGTTAAAGGAGAGGCTAAGAGTGGATGTGAAGGGTGACAATAGCAACAAAGAATTCGTTACGAAACTAACTAACTAACTCCATGGAGCAGAGTCCTTCTTGAGAAGCTAACAGTTCGTCAGCTAGTCAAGAAATTCCCCGCGTTTTATGGAACCCGAAGGTTCATTACCGCACTCACAAGAGCCCGCCACCTGTCCCTACCCTGAGCCATATCAATCCAGTCCAGTTACGTGAACTTTATTGGTTCATTGAGAAGCAGTTTAAACTAATATCAGAGTGGTGTTCTTCAGTCTGGAGTAAACATGTCTGAATGAGATTATTCTGTAGTGTCCGTGCTTGTTTTTTTTATTGCAGACAGAACAAAGAGAATATGATCGCACTAACCGCAAAACATTTGTGTGCTGAGAATGCATTGCTTAAGCTATTTTTTTTATGGCTCGACAGCCCTATATGGGCCTGGGCCTCCTCGTTTCGTCGAGGTTTCATGATCACACACATTAGACACACCACAGTCGGTAGGACTCCTCTGGACGAGGACCAGCTCGTCGCAGAAACCTCTACCTGACAACACACAACACTCACAACAGACAGACATCCATGCCCTAGGCGGGATTCTAACCCGCGATCCTAGTAAGCGAGCGGCCGCAGACCTACGCCTTAGGCCGCACGGCCACTGGGAATTTTGCTTAAGCTATTAGGTAATATAAATTAATTTGTGTTGCTGATAATGCACTGCTTCAATCTAACGGGTAGGCTAATATCAAGTAGTCTGTGTAACAGCAAGGCCCTCTATCAGTTATCTATAAATTAAACACTTTAAATTTTGTAAGTTACGTTATAAGATTACATTTCCTACAGAACAGGAAAGCGCTCATGACTTATCACTGTGCCGTCTGCTTGTAAGTTATCTTCATAGTACAGTGTTTAGTCCAGTGAAGCAGGTAGTGTGGGCCATCTTTTGCATGACAGCCCACAGTGTTATTAAGAATGTCCGTGCAATACTTTCAGAGCATTATTTTATTTTACTTAAATATTTTTATTTTTTTGTGTGGAACACAAGTCATTTACGAGCTATCTCCAAAAGCTAGTTAGTCTGTAAGTGGACAAACCGCGCATGCTCCGTACTATTGACACAATATCTTGCAGATACTGACAGTCACTAAATAAGCCACTGAAAACGAGTAATGGAATTTGGTTATTTAAAAATCCACCGTCTGCCAACTCAACCGTGGAAAGGATCTGCAGGACTCTGAAATCTGACTCTGAATTCTATCCAACTGATGGCGAATTGCCAGAACTGAATACAAATTCAAAATAAAGAGTTAATTACGAAAGTTCATACGATAAAGCGTGTATAATGTATAGGCAGGAGAGGAAATGAGTGGACTATAGAATCCAACCCATAAAATATTCGAAGTTCGCTCACTGTCACCACCTGTGCTTTCACAAAGCGGCTGTACACACAGAGACGCGAAAATTTAAAATCATACCTTCATTGAGTGTATCAGACACAATTGTAACATTCGCAGCCTTAAAGAAGTCTTTCTTTGATATGCAATAATAATAAAAATTATTATTAGTATTATTATTGAAGTCTTTATTATTAATGTGCTGGCACAACAAGCCATAAGGCCAACTACAGAGACAGCACAGGAACATAAAACAAAACACATTAAATAAATGACAAAACAAAACACATTAAATGACTCACAAAACAAAACAGAACACATTATATGACTCACAAAACATAAAACACATTAAATGACTCACAAAACATAAAAAACACATTAAATGACTCCACAAAGAAAAAGCATAGAAAAAAGAATAAGAACTAATCACATCAGGTAACAAACAGCTCGACTAATGTCAGCATGAAAGGTAAAGTTTCCCATAACAAATCATGAAGACTCAGAGGGGGAATGGAATGTTAACATAGTGAAATTAATACCAAAGTCAGGAAAAAGAATAAAATAGATAAAGCATTACACTTAATTCAATTAAAAACCGAAGTTAAATCAAAGGAAGAAAAATAGCATTTTATTGAGTACATCGTAATTCAGTGATAAATATATTTAACAGGTTAAAGAGTACCACAGTAGCTGGAAGTAGTATAATCAAATGCATAAGTAATTCAGTAATGATAATAGTGTTAATCATACGAGTAATAATTCTTAGGGACATAATAATACTTATAATAATAATGATGCTGGTGATGATAATAATAATTGTATATTTTTATTATTCCGTTTTAACTCGTAAAATGAGGTATTTTATGGCAGTTGCTCTTAAGCTTCGTCTTAGAGTGCTCCATTTTCAAGGTCTACAATATGAAATGTGATTGTTATTGATGGAGGCATGTCAGTTGCTGGCCTATGCTTATGGTGCTGACTGTACGAAGGCACACATAACATAAAGATAACACAGAAGCCCTATCAGACGCTGGAGAGTAAATTGGTCGAGAAATAAAAGCGTTGAAAATTGATGTTTCTCTTTTGTCACCGGACTCCATGAACTCGGTAAATACCTGAAACTCCATACACTTGCATTCAAAGGTGGACACTATTGCTCACACGTGTTATCACTTTAGCATTGACAATTGTGTTTAATATAGAGGATAAAATGTCCGAACTTACTGCAGTAGTTCTGCATGCAGACCGTACGCCAGAACGTGCCTTAGAAATTGCTCGTTGCTGTCCTTAATATTCTTAGAAAACAAAATTTTTCCGGGCGCTGTAAAATGTTAAGGACAATATTTTTATCACACATACACGCGTGCACGTGCGAAAACACGCTTATATGCATATTTTGTTAAATGTATTTATGCATTTGTTTACATTGTAATGCGTCTGCTGACTCACTTAAATATATTTATGCACTTATTTAGATACTTTGATAATTCTTACTAAGTTATGTAATTCACTGGTTCACAAATTTCTCATACTGTGAACGGGCCAGTTTGTTCCAGAATATGTGCTGATCTCTATTTACGAATTCTTGTTCTTCTTCCATGGCGTTACACCCCGGGGTGGGCCAAAGCCTCCTTCTTTTGGGATTTCATCCCGAAGGTTTCCTGGTCGGTAAGTGTGCATTCTGTAGTGAGTGACCGGCTCACTCACCGCACAAGTTTTTGCTCAGAGCCATCTTGCAGGCAGTCAGGAGACTTGGGTGAGAAATGGCCGCTTGAATTTTGCTTACGGACATTACTGATTCTATTCATGCCCGAAGGTTCTTTTACGTGCCTTAAATCTACGACATGGGACCGACGGCTTTACTTCCCCTCCGAAGGAAGTGGTGCTCCGGATTTTTATCACCCTTAAAAATCCCGAACCCGCGAACCTTGGATCCAGTGGCGAGCACGCTAACCACTAGTCCACCGAGGGCGACCCTATTTACGAATTAATTGGACGTTATTTGGTCACGTACATAGCGTATATCAAAACAAAAGTTATGTATTATCAAAAGTTTGCCTGCAACCTATATTCGCTTGTAATGAAGACATAATTTTTTCTGTGTACAACATGTTATGAACATAGTAGTCACGTCATTCCAGCACTTCTTGGGCAGATGAAAAAGTATTCGTGAAAAGTTGCAGATACAACGCTGTAATTCTCTAGCACCCTCACAAAACCATCGTTCCTCCAAATACACGTAACGGCACCTCCTCTACTAGCAACAGTTATCAACAACCTAACTGGAAGGAAATAATGAAGTCCGATGCCATAAAAGCAATCCCTGTGCAGGCCTGGACAGGCCGTTAGGGCTCCAGGAGGTTGAGGTTCCATGAATTTCCAGACAATCGACACATGAAGGTGGAAAAGATGTCAGCCCTACACACCGGCCGCCTTTACCTCCAGGAAATATTCCTGATACTTATTTCTGTTAGAGACTGAGTCGACCTCAGGGCCATAGTCGGCCGAAGGGATTATGTCAATGAAAAATTCTAATGACACCATCGGGAATCGAATCCGCGACCTCCCGGCTTGTAGCGCATGCCTCACCCGATGCCATAAGGAATCATAATATCAGTTGAACTGGGAATTCATTCAAATTCATAATCCTACCATTTCTCAGAGGATGCCACTTTATTCTAATTTATAATAACATGTACATTGGAAGGAACAACCTACACAACATATTTTAATATAAGTACTGCATTTTTATATTTTTACATATTTAAATTACGTATTTAAATATATTGTTTTAATGTGTAATTAAATATCAACATATCACCGTTTTGGCTAAATGAATATATAATTACCGGCATGTAAAATTGAGAGCACAATTATATTTAACAATCTGTTTGTTACATGTTTTTTTCTATGCATTTTAACTGGTGACTGATTATGGTTTTATTTCGGCCGAAACATGTAGCACGAACACAGTTGACAATAAAATATTGTCTAAATTATTGTGATTGTCGGTTCTCTCCATCTGTTTAATTTTACACGTCACGACGGGATGTCCAAATTTAAAGATACAGTGCTGTAATTTATCCTCCGTAAATCTCGAAAATTGATCGGTAAACGATTCATTTTACGTATGACAGATTGTCACATAAATTACCCCCTAACTGTTTAGTTAATTATTGCGTAATTGTGGGGTTCATACTACTTAGAATATGTAAGTGGTTCAGACACCAAAGTTGGTTTCCAGTTCGTAACATCGGGTAGGTGATGTTAACAAAACACTAACATGACTTTACTGAGAATGTAAAGTCATACTGTACAAAAAAAAAAAAGACCAGTGTTTGTTAATCCATTTTAATTTGCAGACTTTTCAGGTAGCTGTATGACACACACCATGCTACCCGCGCTGTAGTTTTATGGCTGGTCCCTTCACTCGCATTTCACATTGCAGTGACTAATTCTAGCCTGTGGCATTCTGTAGCCATTTTTTAACAATGTCACCCAACAAGTTGCGAAAAGCAATTATGCAAATAGATGGGGTGGCTCTGAAACCCGGTAACGACTCGTGTTCGCTTCCATATTACCATTTATTTCTGTTTTTCAGCCGCGACGCTGACAGGACTTCACTCCTCTCCCACAGCGGATTGACAAGAAGTGTGTGCGCTTGTAATTTCTGGCATGAAAAAAATACCCAAAATCAAGTTCTCCTCTCTGTGTTGATTAAGAGTGTCGTCAGAACCATTCCATAAAAAATACTGCCCCCTGAAATGTTTTTTACGCTATCATAGACCAGTTTATGTAGAACAAGAGAGGCAGTGTAGTACAAACGTAATATTAAGACGCGTTCGCCTAACCATTGTTGCCGTGGAAAAGCAATAAGTATTACATATTCTGAGTGTGTGTCTGTAGCCTTAGTTATCCAGCATGCAAAGCGCATGCGCCGTATTATATTGTCATCTGTGGCCTGTCTGGCTGTACCATACTTTTCCACATTATCTCATAAACGGCACGATTTTAGGAAATAATTTATTGAACATAAAATGTGTTTTGATTTTCTCTACAACTTTTTTTCCTGAAAAATGTCTTATTCTAAAAAGAATTAGGTCCTCATATAAAGTACCTGTTATTCTTCTCAGATTTTAATGAAACTTGAATTTTCTGAACAGATTTTCGAAAAATACTCAAATATAAAATTTTATGAAAATCAGTCCAGTGAGATCCGAGTTGTTCCATGCGGACGTGCAGATAGACAGACATGATGAAGCTAATAGTCGCTTTTCGCTATTTTGCGAACTCGCCCAAAAGTTATCACTAGCATTATGTGCTTTAAATTACACTTTTAGATAAACACTTCCAACTGTGCTTTAAGTACACAACACTTCTTCGCCTTGTGAAAAATGATATATCGTTACTGTTTGTTTGAGCTCAATCCAGAAATAAAACTGTTTACAAAAAATAAAACAGAAATATGGTGACTGGTTTGCTTTAAAATCAACAGTAGTGAAATGTGTTATGAAAATTCAAAATTCGAACCAAAGTGTAGCAGCTAAGGAGATTATCCAGTGGTGCATTGTTTCTCGGCTCATGGACCGCAACCCGTTGCCGGTGCGCAGTTGGTAGTTACGTCGTTAAGGGATTTACGTGTTCCTGTAGAGCGGCACGTGGATCAGTGAGCCGTTCTGGCGTCCGTGGCAGCTGCGACCGCTCGCCGACTTGCGTAAACCTCCAGAGAAATCGCCCTTATATTATACTATATATATATGTTATCACTACTAGAAAAAGTTATACCATTTAAGACACGATGGCAGATATATATACCACTGGTTCTAACACTTAAAACTCCACGTTTTTGTCCACAATAGCGTGCTCATATGTTTTTATGATCCACGGATTAAACAGATATTAATTTTTTAAAAGAACCTGTTGATATTTGTAACTGAGACGAAGTGTGTTTACTATCAGGTAGGAACTGATTTTTTCTGTAGGCTATTTAGTCGAATTGCATGATTTTCGAGTTACAAGTAACAGTTTTCTTCACTCTTTATTTTGTTTTATTGATAAGTAAGTTGTGTTGGGTATTGGTGTGCTTGCTTCATCTCTCCCTACTGAGAGTTCAATTTTGTGACGGGCCAAGTGTTGAGGAAGAGAAGGTGGAGCGTGGGACTTGGTTGCTGCGTCCTCAGGCAGGATAGTGTAGAACAGTGTTAAAACTGTAGGCCATGTGAGAGGTCTGTGCCTAACAACTAATTATTTCAGGCGCCCTGGTGTATATTTTTGTATTTGCGATTGTTGAGTGTGGCTGCGACGCCTCTTCTATTTGGTACCACAGAAAAGCCTTGCATTCTGTACTGTAAATGTTTGTGTCTATTTACCATAAAATAAAATTTATTTGAAAATACAGTAGGCCCTCGATTTAACTGACTAATTGGGGGAAGGGGTGTCCGCTATTGCCGAAAGTCCGTTAAATCGAATGTATTTTAAAAACATATATTAATAACGAATTTTCAATGTAAAGGATGTATTAAAATGTTATTATAATGTATAAGTACGAATAAAATATTATTGTAATGTACATTGAATAATTTATACACGCCACTAAAACATATGTTAAAAATATAAAAAAAAATTACGACAGGAACAGGTTCTAAATTTTTCCTTTAGGACAGAAATCTTTTGTCCGTTAAATCCGAAGTCCGTTAAATCGGGGTCCGTTAAATCGAGAGCCTACTGTATGGTTTTCAGATGCGTCTCTTATTCTACGTGTATAATGTGATGGTCTATGAAATGAAGCTTTAATTAGTGTGTTTCTTTTTAATTCATTCGTTTGTTAAACTTGCCAGTCACTCTTTGCAAATAAGCCCTTAATTAGAAGCTGTTAGTTTGTCAGCTAATCGAGAATTTCTTTGCCTTCTTGGAACCCGATCTGTCATTTCCGTGTTCACAAGAGCCGTCCACTATATTCCATCCTGAGCCAGATGTATCAAACCCACACACTCACTACTTGCCCCTATTTTCTTAAGATCTGTTTCTTTCTACTTCTTAGTTTTCCTGATTGTTTATTTCCTCAAGTATCTCCTCTCTCCTCTGCCTCTCCCATCTCAACCTCCTTGATTTCATCGTCGTTATAAAAGTGAAAAAAGACAAATTATGTAGCTCGTCATTATGCAGTTATGTCCAAAGTCCTGTTGCCTTGTCCTGCACAGGTTCTGATATTCTTCTGAGCACCCTGGTCTCAGACAGCCTCAGTCTCTTCACCTTCTTTAATGTAGAGAATTTAGGCAGGGGTGCACAGATTTCCCAAAAATGTAGGAGCCCCCTCAAATGCTCTGCGCCAGCAAGAGCTATACTGAAGACCCACAAACATTTGCTGTGTTCTCATAGTAGCATCATGGTATGATATGCTTCTTCGTCTGTGGCACAACAGCCCAACTCGGGTCTAGGCCGCCTCATTGTTGAGGTTTTTAGATCACACAGACATACACTCGGTAGAACACCTCTGGTCGAGTGATCAGCTCGTCGCAGAGGCCGCTACCTACACATCACAAAACAAACACAAGCGACGAACATCCATGCCCTCAGCGGGAATCGAATCCGCGATCCCAGCAATCGAGAAGCCACAGACCTACGGATATCAGCCTAGCATGATATTACTAAGTCGTTTTGATCAACATATAGTCCTTGAAATTTATGATTCAAGACCACTATTTGCAAAAAGTAATTTTGAGGTATTATTTTAGGGAGTGAGTTTTTGGTGGTAAGAACCGAGTCCTTTGGAAACATCTCTAAGAGAAAAGCATTTCAGGTAGCTTAGTAATGAGAGGTGTTTCTACACTTCAGCAACAGAAGAGGCGTTATGTTACAGCTAGCGTACTTCACTCCACTCTGATACCCAGATTAAAGTAACTTCCCTGTATGCATTAGCTGCATTCTTCAATTTTTAAAGTCTGAAGTGCATGCAGGCTTATACGGGTCTATGGTTGGCAGCATAGTCACAAAAAATGATTTATTCTCAAGGGAAACTATATACATTGCAACACGAGGTCACGTATAAAAAGCACGAGGGAATGTAAAGTGAAAAAAGTCTGCCTAAGTACTGCCATTTTCTGTTTTATTTTGTGCTGAATTTATGCTCCGACATCCGCGCCGCTAGTGACAGCGAGTACTGCGTCAAAGTACTGGAAGACGCCCCCTAGTTAGAACTTGTATTTTAATTCCTCCGTGATGACATTCCAGTAAGTATATTTCTTTTCGTTTTATTTCAAGATTTCACAGAGGTGAAAAGTAGAAAGATGGGAACAGTATAAATATTTTGCGATAGAGCGTTTTCTGTAGGGAATGTGAAAAATACATTTTATTTTACAGTTTCACCATATACTCCAATTTTATCAAATAATGTAACCAACAAGGTACTTAAATTTTTGGATCACAATTACATTTATTATTCAAATGCTGTTTATTATAATTAAAGTAATTTTATTTTAATTAAAAGAAGGTGGGAGAAGTTTAATAATAAACGTGTTTGTAATTCACGAATTAGTGTAAGCTGTTGGTCACATTTTTTGAGAAGAGTGAAATTAAACCATTACTGTCCTGAGCAAAGTGTTAAGTGTCTCACTGGCAATAAATTTGTTCTAAGACCTAGTGCGGATTCTTGAAAGTATCTGACTCCGTGCATTGAATGCTATCTTCAAATAATTAAACCGCCCAGCTGGTCTAAATATCCCCCACTTGTATGGAACCGGTAAGTTCATTTCCTTTTTTACAACAGCCCGCCACATGTCCCTATCCTGAGCCACCTGAAGCCACTCCACACCCTCACATTCTTTTCCTTCAAGACCACAACTAATACTAGCTTCCAAACTACTGGTAGCTCCTCCAAGCAGTCTCGTCTCTTCACATTTTTCTACCAACTATTCTATGCATTTTTTCCATTCCCCCACGCCTCTTCCACTCTAGCCACCTTATTTTAATTATGCGGATGTTTAACGAAGAGTTAAATATTATGTATCTCCACATTACGTAATTTTCTCGATACTCTTGTAACTTTCTGTTTCTGACGTTTAAATATTCTCTTCAGAACTTGTTCTCAAAGTGAACACTTTGCTGCAGTCTTTATGAAAGTTAATGACAGTTAAAATAATGAAGTAGGGGAACAAAAGCGAAAACTCGCCGAGAAATTCTCCAGCGAATTACCAGACCTGAATGTAGTAGCCGCCACTTATCCGTATAGTCGATTGGTTGGTTGCTGGTGGTGATGAGCTTACACGGTACTCTTGCAAGTGTTAAGCCTTGAAGGTTACCTTTGAATGCTGTGCACATTTACTGTTATTTTTTGCGGTTCTAAGCTTTTATCGGTGCTGCCAGTGTTTGTGTCGGCGTCAATGACTATCGACTTCTGTTGGTTAGATCGATATATCGTGTATCGACTGTTTCTTCCGACAAGTCCTGACATTTTCCCTTTTTAGTAATATAGCATACATTAAGTGAAATATTAGAAACCTTCGTATGAAGTTGAGCTTATTATTGGCTATACAGTTTAATCCAACAAATTGCGTATGCAATCATAAAAAAACTATTTGTTGTAATTGTATTGCTTTGTAAATGACCTGCCTGAGGATGGCCTGTAGAGGTCGAAACATGTACGAGGAGCATCACGAAATAAGAAATAGTTATTTATGATTACATTGCAGTTTGGTGGATTAAGTGCTGTATAGTCAATCTACTGCACGGAATATGGATAACTTTAAGTTATACTGGCTCTTTTTTATCGTTAAAGATGTTTCTTCTTACAGACATCTTAGTATCTGTGTGCAAACTTTCGTCATATATTTAACTGAAACGCAGTATTCTGTTTCTTGTTTTGTATTTGGTTAATAACTGAGAGACTTCTTTGTATGTCGTTCATGTTTCCTACTTTGCACGCTGCTTGGTTGTTTAATTGACGTGAGGTTGTTTCCGTGTAAAGTAAAGTTCACCGTATAACCTGCCATGAAGGCACTTGGGGGGGGGGGGGTAGCAGAGGTGTAGCTCTACTGTTTCTTTAACCTCGGCGCTAGATAGGAGTGGGCGGTCAACGCCACTCCCCGGCCGCTTTACCCCCATGAACGACCCCGGTACCCATTGTACAGGAGCCTGGGTGGACCTCGGGGTCTGTCTCGACGGGTAAAATTCTCGCCCCACCAGGTTTCGGTCCCCGAACCGTCCAGCCCGTAGCGAGTTGCTATACCGACTGAGCTATCCCGGCCGCCGCTTCCATGTCCAGGCGTGCATATTTGGTATTATTTGTTTTAATGCTTATACTTGAAGTAACATGTTGTAGCAAGATGAACGTTTAGTGAAAGAAACACGGTGAGCAGGGATGGTAGAAATGAGAATTTAGCAGGATCTAGACGGCTCAATAAAACGATGCAGGCTTGCGTTGCAAACTTGATTCCAGTAACATGGTTGATCAAATTACTGCTTACTTGTTGGGATGGAATGACCCTGTAGATAGCATAAAATAGGTTAAACAAACAAGATGCCCGAAGATGAAGTGCGCAACGGAATTTAAGACAGGAGGCAGTAATATTGATTCTGTTTTACAGGATAGGTTACTGTAGACCTCTCCACTTTTCTCTGAGACAAAGAAAACCAGAAATATGCTCAAAGTGATGGTAAGCCTTGTATGAAAAGCCTGTCAAGCTGGTCGTTCCCGTTTACTGAACAAAGGCAGGCAGTGCTTGTCGCTTACAATGCCCACATGCAACATTTCGCCTGAATGAAGTGTTACACAATTTTCACACCCTTCCGTCTCGAAATTATCTTCAGAGAGCTGCAGGGACCGTACAGGAAATGGGCCGTTAACCCCTGAGGACGTGTGCGTAGTGCGGTAGTGCAAGGCTCACGGAGGTTCTGAAAGTCCTGTAGGAGTACATATATCATCCTCACTGAGGCCGTGCAGGGGGGGAGTTAATGAAAGCGTCTAGTTGCGTTGATGAAGACTGTGGAAGAGGTGGGGGATTTCCGTCGGCAAGGAGAAAACTGGTCGGGGAATTGAATTTTTCTTCCAAAGCTGCAATAAAGCCTTCCGTATCTTCCTGCAGCTTTAGTTTTGTAATGTAAGAAGACAAAATTTTTATGGGTAACACCGACCAACTGAACTGTTTCTCTTACTGGTTTCTTAGGTACTCTGTATCAACTGCAGAAGTTTGTGTCGATCTTTGTAATGAGTACATAAGGGGGTGTCCTGTGTATTATAAGAGAATAGCGTCACATTTGCCTGGGGAGAATACATGAGTATCCACAGGCGTATAATGTCAGGTGCTGATGATTTGAGAACGGGGACCTCACCCGTATGAAACAGGGGTGCTGAGTACCAGATTGCCATGTTCGGTCAATGAAATGAACAAGAAATATCTGGCATATTTATGGATCACGAACAGAAACAGGTCAAAGGCTCTCTTCCAGGGCGATGACCAAACCCAACAAATATTTATGATATGTCTCTTCAGGAGGTATTGTATGTATTCATTTATAATAATAATAATAATAATAATAATAATCCAATTCAATTCTAGTTTATTAATGTGCCGAATCAACAGCCAGATGGCCATTTACAGAAACAGCACAACATAAAAACACAAATAACAACGGACAATAAACAGGACACAAATGAAACAAACTCAACCAAAACAAACAAAAAACAAATAAAAATTACTTAAATAATTAATAAGGACACCTTTATATAATGTAATAAAATATCACATCTGACTAAGTGTGACAATCTGCCTTCTAAAGACATCCAATTGATTACAAATAGAATTTGCCGCAGTTACACACCGGCCGGAGGGACAATTTTTATAAAATGAACTAACATGAAACAAAGAAAAGTCTCGGAGGTTCCGAGTGGGAACTCGTAGACCAATAATGTCCATGGTAGATGGACAGGATTTGGAACCCAATAAAACATTAATGACAAAAATTGCATCAAGTTGATGTCTTCTGTCATGTAAAGTACGTAAATTAAGTACTTGAAGAGCATTAGCGTAACTATAACCATTGCTATCTCGGGAGAGGAATCGATTATAACATAAAGCTACAAACTTCCTTTGAATGCGCTCAAGCTTTTTTGCATCAGTAGAAGTAATTGAATTCCATACTACAGATGCGTACTCTAATTTAGGCCTAACAAGTGAAAAATACAAAATCAATAAACTATCAAGAGTCGAAAATGAAAAAGTAATATTACGAATAAGACCCAAAAGCTTAATAGATTGAGAAAAAATATAATGAACATGAGAGTGAAAGTATAATTTGGAATCAATAAAAACTCCCAAATCCTTAATACAATCAGTACGTGTAATATAAAAATCCCCAAGTTTATATTTCAAAAGAAGGTATTAGTTTTCCTAGAAAAAGTAATAGCTCGAGTTTTACCAGTATTAAGATTCATAAAATTAGCAGTGCACCAACGTTGTATGGAATCAATATCTAATTGCAACTGAGTAAAATCATCAAGTGTCTTAATAGCACGAAAAATGTTTATATCATCAGTAAAAATAAGAAATTTTGAATGTGTTATTACATTACATATATCATCTATAAATACATTAAAAAGCAGAGGTCCTAGTACAGAGCCTTGAGGAACACCAGCAAGGATTCTAAAAGGCGCCGAAAAAATACCAGAAATTTTAACACACGAAAATCTATCAGTTAAATGGCTACAAAACCAGCTAACATAAGCACTTGTAAGTCCAAAGGAACTAAGTTTTCTTAAAAGTAAATTATGTGTCACAAGGTCAAAAGCACTGCTAAAATCAAAATATATAGCATCAACTTGACGTTGAGAGCTAACTAAAGCGGTTATATAATCAAGATAAGTTACCAAATTAGAGGTGGTAGACCTGGATTTTATAAAACCATGTTGACAACAGTTAAGTTTGGACTGAAGGTAATATGAAACGTGATCATAAATAACAAATTCAAAAACATTAGAAAAATTATTTAAAATCGAAATAGGGCGATAATTAGCAATTAAAGAGCTGTTGCTGATATGACTTAACAATAGCAGCTTTTTTCCAGAAAGAAGGAAACAACTGCTGAGACAAACTAAGATTAAAAATATACTTCAATAAAGGTACAAAAATATCAGTACAGCCCTTAATAATAATAATAATAATAATAATAATAATAATAATATAATTGAAACTACCTCAACTGGACCTTCTGAGAATTTATAGCTGATGTACAGCACTTTTGTGTGTTAAAAACTTTCGTTTCTGGGGAGGTAGAAGAGACAGCAGACGGTTTGTTAACATTTGAACTCGTTGTAAACCAATTTCCCGCAGTTGATTTAAGCGTGATCCAACAGAAGTAGTTCTCGGCTAGCTGAAGGGCTGGGGACTGTTTGTGTTCTTCCTTTTTCCATCTTCTATTGACTCCCAATACCAGAAAGTGGATATACGTGATGTTTGCCGTTCGAATGTGTTCCTAAAATATATTACATTCAGCAAGGATGAAAGAGATGTAAGCAAATACTTTACTCTGAAATAATATAAAAATGTACCAAATTCTCGTGAGGTCTGACCTAAATTTAAGGAACATGCCCATGAAATTCATTTTTAGGTGTTCAGAAAATACTGTATACCTTCTCGAGGTCCTGTTAAGATTGATAATGTGTATGACTTCCCAATAGTATTTTTGAGTAATTCTTTTAACAGTTGTGTACTTATTTTAATAATATTGTGTATAATTGTGTTGTTAGTTCAGAATATTTTGCTACGCACAACACTTTGACCTAAGAGAGAGGGAATGAGAAAAGTTTGGGAAAAATTTTCATAAAATGAAGCATCAAAATTTGTACTCTTTAAGGATTCAAGTGACAACTCAAGGAGAACAGATGGGCAGGGCAAATATGAGGAATGGAAGAAATGGTAAGTCCATATAGATGTTTAGCCCTCAGTTGAGTCGAGGAGGTTACTAGGACATGCAGACGCAGACAGGAGAATGTTAAAATGGGCGTCAAAGAAAGAAGATGGTCGGATATAAACTGTCATTATGGAGTCCAGTAAAAAACCATGTTGTCTCTGCCGGCAATCTTACGTCCAGCCCCTGTTCTAGTGAATGTACTGCCTGCACTATCCCGGTTGTTATGATAAGTGTAATGAACTTTCCGGTCCCAAGAGGGGGGATTCGTGGGGGGTTCTTGAATAGATACTATTGCTTCTCAAGAAGGGTTCTGCCTCGTGCAGTTTATATTGCAGTACGTGTGCGGTAGGACACCTCGTCCTGTCGGCATGTGCGAGGAAGGCGACACACAGCACGTTCTCGGCTGCGGTCTGACTAGCAACGTTTTCAAAACCACAGTATACTTTCCCTCCGATCTGAGGTTACTAGTTAACAAGCGGGTCTACGTTTCAGAAGGCATATTTTGATGGTAAACCAAAAAACTGTTTTTCGCGGCGTATTTCGCGGTTTTGCAAATTCGCGCGGTCGCCCCAAGAATAACAATACATCACTCGGACCTTTCAATGGATAGCAGCATCAAAATTGTTTGACATCTCGAACAGGTCTTCGAGACATACCGCGTGATGTTCAAGGAACTGAAGGGGGATATAAAAAAAAAAGAAGCAGCGTCCCATTCCAGTGTTTCTGCAAAGAAAAGAAAAAACTCTAAAAAATACTAAAACATTGTTTACTGGGGGGCGGTCGTTTATTCCCTTTTCGCTTTTCGCTGGTGTCTTGGAAATTAACCCAGCGAAAAGCGACGGATGAGTGTTTTTTTTACCTGCTTTTGAAGCTCTGAAGTGTGATACGTCTTTCGATAAAGCCTGATTACCTGCGGGAAAATATAATAATAATAATAATAATAATAATAGGTTTATAAAATAATAACGACTTTACCAAAATGTCTAATTACGCATTAAGTCCCTAAAAGCTGGTAGCTAGACAAACTATTTTCGTCACCAAACGTAGGTGATAATCATTTCTGGCACCTTGTTGTGGCTTCTGTTTACGTAGACGTAGAAACAAGTGATCTTAGGTTATACACTCAGCTGCTATAAACACTTAAAAAGTCGAAGAAACAATACTTATATTTTGTGCGTAGAAGAAAATAACGTTTGTTAAAATACCTGAATTAAAGTTTGGCGTTCTCGTGTTGTGAATGTGCAGGTTGGGATTGTACGAAAACGTAATAAAAACGCTAAGATATGAATGCTAAGGAGTCTGTTTTCTTCATTAAAATAATAAGTTGTTGCTTTTTGCATTTTAAATTCGTTTTGTAAATAAATTCTAATAGTATGTTACAGACAGACTCTTAGCACCGCTGTTTCTCCAATGATAGAGCAGACATCAGACGGTACAATGCCATTAGCGAGCAGTCTTGTGACGAAATGAGACTAAATTTAATTTGCTCACTCTAGGCCGCGCAATAAATTCGACATGCTCCCGCATCGTAATGCTTCACTACTTAAAACTAATTTACAACAGCGTACTCATTCATTCCACAGTCTGTGTTACGACAGGTCCGTAGCCTCTTCTAAAGCGAGGTCTCCACAGAGTGCGATCTAGTGCTTCGTCTTTCAATTTTCAGTATCCTCTCTTTTTCTGAATGTCATCCAGTAGCTGTTTACGTCTTTTTCCTCGTCTTCCCGTCTCTTGTACCCTTCCTTTTACCTTTCGTTCAATAACGTGTTTTAGAAGGCAGTTTCTAAGCAAGATGTGACCAATCCAGTTGGCCTTATTTTTATTGTATGTAGAATATTCCTCTCCTCCTTGACTCTGTGCAATACTTCATTTCTCACACGATCGTTCCAACTGATCTTCTCCATTCTTCTCCAGCACCACAATTCAAACTTTCCAGTTATTTCTGATCTACTTTCCGAAGCTTCCGAGTTCCAGCACCAAAGATATGCTCCAAATGCAGCACTTTACTAGTTTCTTTCTTAAATATAAGTCCAGTATGCTAGTGAAAAGAGTTTTCTTCTTGTTGAATGCTGCTTTTGCCATGGAAATCCCACATTTAATTTCACGCGATACATCTTGCATCATTAACAGCATACCATGGGTAAGAAATTGGGTTAAATTAAAATTTTAGAGAACAGTGTAATATATTCGTTGTTGTATGAATGTACACAGAATAGCAACTGCTATACTTTATATTCTGGTCTCTTCAGCAGTAATAGAGTGCATACGTAGGCAGCAACTGAACCTGTACGTTTACAGTCAATCATGTTTTCAATGCACTGACTTTGTTTGGCAAGCTGCTTAAGAATCCAGTTTTCAAAAGTAAAAATAATTAAATTCAAGTACTCGCTGAATGGACGACCACGTGGCTTTATTTTTTGGCGCTACATTTATGTCGGTACCCCGTTATTGTGTCGCTTTTCCTGTCATACATTGCACCCCAACGTAGTATTAAATGACTGAGCAAATCATATAAATACAATGAATTTTTATTTTATGATACTGTAAGAGGGTGCCTTAAGTCCCTATCTTCCTACCGATGGGCTGATGACCACTGGTGGTGGGAGGCTTAATGTACACTGTTTTAGTCTAAAAATGTTAGTTGCCTTTATATTGCAGCGTACTTATTTGACGGCAAATATAGAAGTTCTATTTTTATATCTAGTTATTTTTCCACCCGCCTTTAACACTAAACAATTATTCCCAATTCTTCTTCTTCTTCGGTGCAACAGCCAAACTCAGGCCTAGGCTGCCTCATTGTTGAGGTTTATAGATCACATATAATTAGACACACACCTGGTAGGACTCCTCTGAACGAATGATCAGCTCATCGCAGGGGCAGCTACCTACAGAGCACACAACAAACACAAAAAGAAGAACATCCATGCCCTCAGCGGGATTCGAACCCGCAATCCCAGCAATCGAGCGGCCGCAGACCTACGCCGGGGATCGGCTTCCCGGTCCTTCGTCTCATTTTATTGCAAGAGGACCGCTACGTTATTTTGCAATTAATTTGCTAGATTTTTTTTAGCGTTACCATGTAAACTTCAGTTTCTACCTTATAACTGCTGGTATACGCTGCTGTCTTTCGACGTAACAGTGTAAGTACGCAACAGACGATCTTTGGGCTGTTTGTGTCATGTTCTGTCAAGAAGCTTGGCTCTTTAAAGCTCCATATACTAACAATGTAACAATCTGTCTGCAAAAATTTCCTATAGTTTTCTATTGTGTCCAACATTCCAGCAACCTTCTTCGGCTTTTTGGTTTGTCATTTGCCTCTTAAGGCCCGCAAAATTTGTACTCTTCGTGTGTGCAGTTCCAGGCGCTCTCAAAACACTCTGTGGTTCGCTTAATATGGAATCTGAACTTCTTGTGGCGCACGTTGGGTTGATTTTGTGCAGTTGCTTGTGAAGGCTGCGCCTACTGTCTCAGTTCGGTATCACTAGTCATGACGCCTCCAATGTGTGACATGTCTCCGTGACACAATCATACCAGTGTTCTGTGCCACGTGCTGATGGAGCATCTCGTCTCCCATGCATTTTCCTGAAGTTTCTGTGTACTTGGGTTGTTACGGTTCTGTCTATAAGCCTCTCCACACACAACGCTTTTCCCTGTAGGAACGAACAGCAGTGCTCGCTCAGTGTTCAGTGCCATCTGCAGTGAACAGACAGTTCGCAGGACAGTGGGGAAAGGCACTGACATTGTCATAACCTGGATCATTGAAATCGTCTAAAAATAACAGACGGAAAGTTTGCGAGTATAAATTGATTTACTGGGATTTCGAGGAATGTTCAGTGCTTTTAGTGTCAATTTTAGGCGAAATATAATGATTTCCAATAGCTAAATTTAAACAGACTGTAATAACAATTTCAGTCCAAACCCTTTCATGAAAAATTGAAGATCATGGCCGTGTTTCAATCAGGCAACTGAATGATGCGCCGTCACTGTGTCATAAATTATGGATAGAACAGTCGCTGTCCGCTCGAAATGGCGAATACATGTCAGGATAAGGTTGTGATGATGATGATAATGAAGATGATGATGACTATGTTGATATAATAATAATCATATTAATAAAAACATATTTCCTACATCCTGTTTTCCAGTATTACAATTCCCCGGGTTGCATATTATTCATTATAAATCATGTTGTTTGCTGACACTAGCAATCAAGAAACTAATGTCATATACAGGGTGCGGCAATAGAATGTGACGATTTTTAGATGAATTTGGTTGAATGTAAGAAACACAAAATTACGGAGTATCAGCAGTAAAATGTCATTTAGTATTTGCCTTTTAATTCTTAAAAAATTACACATCTTAAGTGATCTCCCTGGCATGCAATACGTTCCTGTAATCGCGATTGCAAATTGACCACAACTGCACAAAGGCACACAACTTGCCACCGACGTTGCAGTACGTTAGTTACAGTTGCGTTCTGAATGTCATCACATTCTTTTGCGGCACGTTAAGGGATGAAACAGCACGTCAGGTTCGAAATTAGAGTCAGTGATAAGCATCTGCTGCGAAATTGTGGTTAATTTCCGATCACAATTACAGGAATATATTACATGCCAGGTAGACAATGTAGGAGACGTAATTTTTAAAAAATAAAAGTATACATTAAATTACATTTACTGCTGATAACCCTTAATTTATTATTTCTCATATTCAAAGCAGTTGATCAAAACAGGGATCTGAAAGTCGTGACATTCTATTGCCGCATCCTGTAATATAGGTACTGCGATTACACCGAGAAATAATCGTACACATATATTGCTTTTATTATGGTGAGGCTTGCTTAAACTGTTGCCGAGTTACAGGGCCTTTGGCCCACAGTAAAAATACTTCGACTGCATTCAAATGCTTGACAGCATGATCCTACGACTGGCCACAAAGTAATGTACGTGTTCAGACACTTAATGAGCATGCTGCTTAATTTTTCTACGTCATATTCTTTGTATTAATGGCTGTCGTTTCTAGTCTGATTGATATCAACTCATAATGAATGTTTCTGGGCTAGCCATCACGCGAGCTCAAGTCTGGAAATAGTGCTCATGATGGATCCTTCACGACCTTTCCTTTTCTATCGCACGGGCCAGGGATGAAATGAAGAGATAAAAGAGAGACGATTTTCCACTTTCGGAAAGAAAGACGAAAAATTGAGTTATGTCAAAGTAAAAGTTCTGGAGACGATGAGTTGCTTTCTCAGCTCTTTCTTTCATAACATGGACTGCACTCAAGTTCGTTATTGTAGCTTTCAACAACATGTGACGTGCACGAGAATCCCTTAGTGCGATCTGTAGAAGTGCTCTGGTGGCTTGAATGACGGTTGCTGCTGGGCTGGACTCCATCTAAAGACTTTCTTACCTACAGATATCAAAAAGGAGAAAATCGATATTTGTAATCGATGGGAAAGAAATGGCGATTGGGAGATTTGAGGTTCTCGCAGTGGCGTTCTGGGATGTGTATGGCGTGTTGACTGACAAATTCGATGAGTTTTAGTGCCTCTGTCTTCAAGGTGAAGCAGTCACTCGGACGTAGGAGTCAAACTATACTTTATACTAAACTACATACTTCCATCATGAGGAAAGAAAGGTTTGGGGCCTGAATTTATAAAAATAATTTGTATTGACTGCATAGACGTAACGGCGGCTTTTAAGTGACCGATCATGAACACTATCCAATACTGAAGGCGTGGGAAATGTTTTTATGTGGATAATAATATATTCAAATATCCTGAAGCGTGTATGGGTGATAAATCAATGAAGTGTGTTAATTTTGTTCGGGCAGAATTCTGAAAATTGTGAACTATTCGTACGTTACGCCTGCATTATCCGTCTCTTACAGTAATTTTAAGTGACGTACATTCGTTTATGGAACGCAGCCAGTTTCTGAACATTTTGTACTTATTATTTCACTGATTATGAGATTTTATCTCGTTATCTCAAATCACACACTATTTACACCAACTGGTACAATTGTCTACATAGCAAAACATGAATTCTTTACAATTGTGCATATCCACTGTTACAACAAACAACTACAATTTTCACCTTTTATTTGTTTTAAACAGTGGATATGCACAATTGTAAAGAATTCATGTTTTACTATGTAAACAATTGTAACAGTTGGTGTAAATAGTGTGTGATTTGAGATAATGAGTCCCTGAAGATGAACCAAAAATTAAGGGTTCGAAACATGTAGGACAATGAAATTACACAATTAATGTGACTGAATTGTACATTTGTCGGACTGTGAATATAAAGTTAAAATGTACGGAATGAATAATATTAAGCGGTAATGAACCTTTGGGTTCCATAAAATGCGGAATATTTCTTGACTAACTGAGGACCTGTTTACTCCATGTAGTTAGTTAGTTAGCTAGTTAGTTAGTTTATTAATTAGCTAATTAGTTATTCTGTTAGTTGGTTGGTTGGTTGGTTAGTTAGTTAGTAGCTTGTCTTCAGGAAGCACACGCCGATAGAAGGAGCTGAAAGTTGTCTCCTCATTTCGTGCTACGGTTGATGTATCGTCGTCAGCGTCATTGGTTTTGACACGGGGTGGTACGGACAGACGAGATCCTAACACTTACAGCGGTGTTTAGCCACTTTAATATGATTTTTACATTTTTACATATGGTGATACACACGTTTTTGTAACTTCGTGTCTGACACACGTACACAGACGTATTGTGAGCATATTGACGAGTCCGGATACTAAAATGTTCGACGAATAATCCCATTAACACATACTTCTACGGCTTCCAGTATTAACACTTGCAACTAACTACTCAGTCATGTATCCGTCAGTGGCTGCAGAGAGCCTGTGGCGGATGTCCTGCAGTGGGATCGCTTTATATGGAAGAACATGAGAAGTGAAGAGTCTGCCATTTTGGCCAGGAATGGCGTTGCTCAAAATACGACGTTCTGGAAGTTCGCTTTGTTCAAGTAGCTTTTATTGATGTTGCATCGTACTGTCGCTGTCTGAGATTATTTAATTAAATCCAAACTTAGTTTCCTGCATCTCTCTTGTTCCATGAATACGAGAGAAGCAGTTTGCAAAAAGTTCGTCACCAGGGGCATTTTATACCAACATTTTTGATCCTGAGTCTCACACTTTTCTCTTTGTGTTCGTTCAGGTCAATTTTTAAGTTGGTAACTTTACAGTATTGAACCGGACTCTGTTCTTCTTAAGGAAGTTGGGAATGTTTCGTTTCAAAATGCTTTGAGACAACAAACGTTCCCCACCGCCCCATTTTCTTCCTTACACCATCTGTCTTCTCATTTTGCTTTCACACGTAAGTTTTCTAATATTCAGTCCTAGAGGTGGGGAAAGGCACGAGAAATAAAACAATCGCTAACAATTTCACGGCACCGTGGTTTCCTTCATACGACTCGCTATTCGTCTGGAGCCACGTCTCGAAACCATGGGGCAAGATCTTCTGCTATAGGCGTCAACTTGGGGGACTGTCTCTGACGTTATTAGACGCTTCTACAAAGCAGCAGATGCAAACATATAAGTATTTACGTTTTATTTAGGAAATAATCAAGATTTATCAAAGAATTTATATTTTTCATTACAAAAATTAAATTATTTTCTGAGTAAGCCTTGGGCTAATTCTCACAAGCAGATGTTCGTTCTTCGAATTAACAGGCATGCTTGTACAAAGTACTGCTGGCGTACTCATTGTAGCTGATTCAGCTACTGTGGTTTATTGGTAGTAATTCACACTAGCAGAGACTCACTACGTGGGAAAGACAGAGAATGGCCATTATGCAAATAATTGAACGGTGTGTCGTTACCTTTGTCTGTGATCTTCTTTTAACAGATTCTACAAGACATGTTCGAAGTGTCTCGCTGTAGGATGTGTTGGTCTACGTAAGTCGCAATATTATGGAATTTTGATATTAGTTTAACTTTTTGCATTCCGCTGTTTATAATTTAAAAAAAATAGGAATAAAAGTGTGTGTTCCTTTTAAAATTTTTGTAAGGGTTACAAAAATTTTAAATGTGACAAAATAATGAAAATAAATAGAAATACGTGTCACTTTGGCACAGCTAGTTTATTTTAACACTTTGTAAGGGTTACGAAATTTTTAAAATAAACCAGCTTTCTCAGAGGGGCACATGTTTCTATTTATTTTCATTATTTTGGTTTTCTGCAACACCAATTACATTTAAGGTATTTGCACTACTAATATCTCAGACTATGCTTTAAGCTATATATATTGTAAGAGTAGTCGCAGTCCAACTTTTGACGCATTTAAAGGACAAAGATAGAAATCACAATCTATAAAAATTGCATTTTAATGGTAGTGATGGCACATGCATGAATGAAAAGGGCGCTGGGAACATTGTTTCGGTCTAAGGGCAGAGGGCTGATGAAAATACATAGCCAGGACCTTCATAATTTCTACTCTTTATTAGATAATATTAGTGTGATAAAATTAATGAGGATGAGGTTGGTTGTGCATGCAGCACGCATCTGGGAATGAGAAATGGGGACAGACTTTTCACAAGGAAACCTGAAAAGGTGAGACTACATGAATGTACAGCTTAGAGTGGTAAAGTAAATGTAGTTGGCACAACTTATATACTTCAGTTACATGCTTCGAATATACGTGAGCTGTCATCAGGCTAACCACTCTGTTATGTAAAAATAATAGCTAACATACAGTGCCAGTTGTCGTGTATTAACTTTGACTCTTATATTTTACAAATTTGTAGAACAGCTGGTAGTCAACCTTGACTAAGGCTTTTACAGATGAAAGAATGGTTAGCCCAATGTCGGCTTATGAATAACGTAAAATGTACCTAAATTCCAGCAATGAAGCACATTAGTTGTTTTGCTTATAACCAAGTAACTCTATGGAGCAGAGTTCTTCAGCTGGTCAAGAAATTTTCCGCATTTTATGGAAAGCATTTATAAGAGCTCACCACCTGTCCCTGTCCTCAGCCATATCAATTCAATCCATGCCTCCATGCCAGTTCTTGAAGATCCATTTTAATATTATCCTCTCATCTACGTCTAGCTCTTCGAGATGTTCTCTTTCTCTCAGGATTTCCCGCCAACAACCTTTATGCACCTGCCCTCTTCTCCATACATGCTATATGCCCCGCCCCTCTCATTCTTTTTGATTTGATCACCCGACTATTAAAAGAAAATTTACATATGAGAACCACTGCGTTATATATTTAATTACAGTTAAAAATAATACGTATATTTTCATTATGATTATGATGTGAGGAATAAACTACTAGGTTAAAAATATGAACTTAAAAATAAGAAACGAAAAAAGAAATATCTCTGCTCAAGCCTTAGCAGTGTGACAACTTGACTTTGAGGTGTGAACCCCGGACTGTTACAAAGGAGATACACAGGAATCTACAAGTTGCATAAATTCAGACTCAGGCTGCGACAGCATTTACAGATTTTCGTCATTGATGGAAAGAAAACAATACAGAGAACATTTGTAGAAATTATGGCTGACGGTAGTATTCCTAAACAAATTCAAAAGGCAAACGAGGTTGAGCCATGCCTACAAAGACGATTGCTTGAAGCCGGAAGAAGCTACGAACCTGTTGTTGAAGTGAGTGAATAAATTACAAAGAGGCAGCAATATTATAGTCTAAAATGTTTACCAGACCATCAAACGTCAGCATTTTTCCTGATTCTGCTGAGAATTTGGAACTTCACAACAACATACTTTGTGAATTCGTTGTGATTTATGCAGCAGATTCACAACATTAGATACATTTATTCAGAATGCATAATTATCAAACGGCTGTAAAATCAAACGAATTTTAAATACGTAAGAACATGTATATTAGGAACTGTTTTGTTTGGCATGTATTATAACCATGTGAGTGGCGTATAGTGGTGGTTTTGGCAGTGAAACGAAGTGTGTGGACATTATCTGCAATCCAGTACAGTGTGTTGTATGTAGCGAAGTGGAAATAGCTGTGCTGAACTTCATTGTAATATGGTATACATGAAATTAAGTGGGCGCGTTGCCGCTACAGCTGCTTTGATAATTTTTAATATCGAACCACAAAGCTGCCGGGAAATTGTTTCATCTGCATAGTCTCCTTTTCAACGGATATTCCGAAAAGACATAACATTATACAGGGTTATTCAAAATGATTGTCGGGATTTTAACAACTTGTCGTACACAATACACTTGAGATAGGAGTATATGTATTTTTTTATTTAATAGAACAACACTCCAAGTTTTTGTGACATACCTTACAGGTGCTCTATATGTGCACCCTTTATGATTCTACAAACATCGACACGATAATCGAGTTCGTTCCAAACTTTTCCTAGCATGTCAGCGGTGATGGTTTCAATGGCTGTTCTGATTCGTACCTTCAGATCCGGGATACTTGCGGGAAGAGGAGGAACATAAACCTGATCCTTGACGTAACCCCATACAAAGAAATCACATGGGTTGCATCTGGAGAACGAGGTGGCCAAGTTGTTAAAACCCCGACAATCATTTTGAATAACCCTGTATATTTAAGCTTATGCCATTTCTATTGAAAGCCAGGGCATGTGGCTTTCTGAGACAGGCTTATTAAGAGCGTACAAATCGACTTGCTTGCTGCCTGTCCGTCTTTGCAATGAATTTCGAATAAATTAACTAATCTTCATTAAACTTGTCATAACAATGAAAGCATCGTAATTTTCTCCACCCCTATGATTTCCAAATAAGTACAGAAATATGACTACATTTCTCATGCATTTATGCTTGTAATTATATCAGTCCTGCTGCTTACAAGTTTCGCACTTGCGCCTTGTGTGAGAATTGCTACGAATTTTAGCATCCACTCAGTTACCTTATCGTTGTTAAGGTTGAAACAGAGTAGGTCGTTCAGTAGTAGGAGAATTCTGCACCATAAAGTATCTCTTATTGGGAAGGAGGGTTTACAGTGATGAAATTAACCGATAGCTCTCTGTGATGTTCAAGGAAACGTGTCTGTCATGATACAGGGTGTTTGAATTAGTTCGCGTTTGTGGAAATGGGCATTGAAACACAGTGCTTGCTGTCCCTACCCAGGGTGTAATAATTATATTGCGTGGAATTAGATGGAAGAATTATGAAGAATAGCGCTCAAGTATGACCACGTTGACAGTACGTTATTGCATGACACTATAACAACTGAAACAGATATTTGAATTCCAAGTATGTGGCAACGTGATTGCGTTCGAGGGACTTGAAAAATGCGGAAGGAAGTTCTCATGGCCTGTTTTTAGGTACTATGCCGACATATGCGTGGAGGGACTGAAAACAACCATGAAGAACGTCAGTCGTGATACAACCCTGGCCAAGATTCGATCAGGACACTTCCAGAGTACAAAATAGTTCCATTTCAAATTGACTCAGCCTTTTCGGTAATTAGTTAGGAATTTTGTAGGAAGAGGCCGTGACGTGCTGTATACGGTACAAAGGTACAGTGCTACCCCAGTATTTACTTAGAGTGTCGGACAAAAACCACACAGATACCAGCAGGCCTAAGGACTCACTGGAACCGAGGGGGGATGCAATACGGCAACTTTGCTGAAAAAAGTCAGGGTGTTACCGCTTCAGAACTCGGCCCAGTTCTGCCATCGACTGGCAAAACTGACCTCTCGGCTTGAAAATCTTGGCAGTGACTCGCAGAAACAAGAAGTCTCGACGAATCCGCCAAAAAGGTTCCGAGAACGGGAATAACATGTGTTTTAAATCTTCGTGTCTGACAGTGTGTTACACAATTCCCATTCGTGCTTGAGTCAGTGAGTTTATGAAAAACGGATGACGGCCAGTTTGCATAAAATAGTGGAATAAAGCCTTATTTTAGTTTGTATTTTTACATTTCCTACCAGATATAAATAAAATTATAATCATGGTTTAAGAAGTTTTGAAGTTAACCACAATTAAACACAGGGCACCGAAGTTTTTAGTGGTAGCACAATATCAATGGGGAACTCTGTATGAAGTCATTTTCGAGAAGTACGACCGATAATTATCAGAAGACGACAAGAAATTATAGAGTAGTAACCTAGTTTTATGCCGAATTCCAGTTAGTAAATCCTTATAGCCTACTTATGGATTCGAACATAAAGTGTTGTTTAAATTGTTTCTCTTTTGTTGAAATTATGAATGTGGGAACCTCAAATGCTGCAGTAATCGTTAGAGTCGGTCATTAGAAGTTGACATACTGATAAATTACTTTTGGTTTCCTCTATGAAAACTTACTGCCTGTAGAGTATTAATGGAACGAAAGCGCAAATATTATTGAAAAGTAACAACATTTTTTAAAAATATGAACATTTTGCACACGTTTATTATAAAAATGTTTGACGTTAAAGGTCTATACCATGGACGCATATAGAGGGAGTAGAGGTATAGCTCCACTCATTCATAACCTCGGCACTAGATGGAGGTGAGTGGTTGGTTACATTTTTGCCTAGACCACTTTACCCCCGGGATATAACCCCGGTCCCCATTAAATATGAGGCTATTTGGGCCCCATAGCCGATCTGAACGTTTTGGAGAAAAGTCCCTTACTTCCAAGGCGATTCGAACCCCGGACCGTCCAGTCTGTAGCATAGTCGCTATGCCGACTACACTCCTGCTCCATTTTTAAGAAGCATGCCGTTTGTTAAACTGTATTACATATATTTTCAATGCCTTAATATATCAGCTTCATAAGTAATAAAGGTAACTTATCTGATATGAATAATTTTTCTTGCTTTATTCAAATACGCATTCTAAAGGGCTTCTATTGAATCGCGCCGAATAATGGGATGAGTTGCGTGAGACGGGTGGAAATTACGGGAAAGTCAGTGTCATGGCATATTTACGGTGTCATTCTTCAGTTTCCCTGAAGGAACTGAGAAAAGCGACGACAAACCTGGTCAAGGCGGCAGGCCTTCTAGTCTAGATAAAACTCGAGACCTCCCGAATAAGAGATAATTATCCAGCGTCACACCTTGACAATCGTTACTTAATTTTTAAGGCAAGAAAACTGTATAATGAGAAGCTGTTCAAAAAAATAGACTGTAATTAGTGTGACAAAGTCAAGGACGTCGCTTGGTTGTGCCGTCATCTGAACATCCAGATTGCTGTGTGCCAGTTAACGGTTTAGTTACGTGCCGACACTATGATTTCAAACTACTCAAGCTCCGTGCAGTAAGACAAAACCCCATATATATTCCAACTGCACTGTAATTTTTTTTTAGCTGAATACCTCCCTGAGGATGGCCGAAAAAGGCCGAAACATGTAGAAGGATTACCATGTGTTTGTATATTTTTGTATCTAATTATAGTGCAGTTGTTGGAATATATATATGGTGATTACAATATGATCTTTTTATAGATTTTGTGCACTGTCACCTTGCTTTAGACCTACTTTTCTGCGCTAGTTTATCCGTATTTAGTGTTGATGAGGTTTTCTGGGGGGCGCGCGGTGGCGTAGTTGGTTGAGACACTAGGCTACAAACCGGAACGTCGCGGATTCGATTCCCGATGGTGTCATTGGAATTAATTCCTTGACCTAATCGTTTCGGTCGCACTGTGGCCCTGGGATCGACTCAGCCTCTAACAGAAATGAGTACCAGGAATATTTTCTGGGGGTAAAGGCAGCCGGTGCGTAGGGCTGACAACCTTCATGTGCCGATTGTCTACAAATCTGGGAACCTCAACCTCCTGGACCACTCAGGGCCTGTCTAGGCCTGTAATGGGGTTGCTTTACCTGTAAGGTTTTTTGGTCAATCCCGTTGGCAGTGCAGTCTAGGACGTAGTTCTGAAGCCCCTTGATTGCTGGGATAGCGGGTTCGAATCCCGCTGAGGGCAGGGAACCGTTTCTTATGTTTGTTGTGTGTTGTGTATAATAATAAACACGAAGTAATTGGTATGTGTGCATGCAGAATAATTTAAAAGTTTCTGGGTACCTGTAAGAACCCAACTTTCTCATTGTGAACCTGCGGATATACTTTAAATGTAGTGGTAATGTAGTGGTAAAACAGGACTGGCCAACATGCGGCCCTTGGCCATTTAAATACTTTCAATAATGCAATTTAACAAACATAATATATTAGGTCTACAGAAAATAATATGTCAAATCTATTAGCAGAGAAAATCTTTAGAAACTATAACTCATCACTTTGAAGGCAGCACAGAGTAAGCCAATCATTATTTGACTTTTACCGAGTTTAGTACGGCCTACCTCCTTGTCATTCAACCGTACTTTTAGCGTAACTTATTGTTTGAAAATAAGGTCCTTCTAGTTAATTCAATCCCCCCCCCCCCCGCTGCTCGATATATGTATATACACGTGCGGCCCTCAAGCGAGTCCTTATTGAGTTATGTTGAAGTTGGCCAGCCCTGCTGTAACAGACGCTATCTAGAGCTTGTTTGTACAGTCACTCGAATCACTTTCCACTTCCAACGCTTCTTTCCCCTGCAGGTGCACAGGGTTAGGCCTACATATGAACACCTTGCGCACCTGTAGAGTAGTTACGACGAAGAGAGTTACTGTATGCCGCTGCACCATCTATCAGTGATTGGCGGATTCTTTCCAACACTCCAGACGTCTCACGATGAAATTCAAGATAATTTTGAATGCTTTCTCAGAATTGGTCCTCTGCCTGTCCCTGTTGACTCTGGTAAACCAAACGTTTTACATGGCCCCATAGAAACAAATGTATGGGGATTATGTCAGGTGACCTAAGTTGTTTTTGTCACTGTTGTTGTTCCTGTTGTCGTGTGTCGTCATCGTCATCACTACCAATCATTATTCATCCACTTATAAGGCGCTTTCGCAAAACTGCGTAAAGCGACCATTAGATTAGTCATGTCTGTCCGCCTGTCTGTCCACATAGAACAACTCGGCTCCCAATGGAAAGATTTTGGTTTCTCGTCATGAAACGAAAATGACTATTGGCATCACAAAATCTTTTTAGGCACCTTCGCATAGTCGCGACAAGTGCCTATGAACTTCATCATGTCCCTCTGTCCACATGTATCAGCGCGGGTCTCACAGGACGATTTCTGTCATATTCAATACTGAATACTTTTATGAAAATCTTCCAGGAACTAAATTTGGTAAAAATCGGGCCAAAATATCGGGTACTTTACATGGGGTCTAAGTACGTTTTATTGTTGCCGGGGCATTAAATCACCATAAAAAGGGTTTTTTTCAGTGGAATTCTATCAGGCTCTTAGGATAGCCGAGAAGGTATAAATATTGCGCGAACGCGCCACAATGTTACGTTATACGTACGTTGCTGGTCTGGTTGAAATAAATTCTCAAACTTCACTTCAGTCCAAATAACCTTAAAAAAATAGATAAAATTATTTTAATATTATCCTAACATAAACGCCTATTCACATGCGGCTTCAGGAGGCTCTTAAGTCAATATTCTATATGCTTGGGTCATTGTTGTTGATTTAAATATGACAGTATCTAGGCAAAGAGTACCACGTATGAATTTCAACACGGTAATACAGAAGAACTGATTATACAGTAAATAAGATGTATGATAAGAAAACCTGTGTAGTCGTAGAACATCTGAATATCTTCACAGGCATGTCCCCGAACCGTGAAGTTAGGTGCCGCTGCTGTATCGACTGCCTTTGCCCGATATTGCGCAACTGAGAAATAGCTTCCTCCAACGTAGCGAGGAAATGCAAGACCCTTATTTTTCTTTCTACTCCTCTCTCCATTCTACGTACAAGGGATTTGTGCTGACTGCACGAACATATAAGACTGGTCATAAGAACGCCATAAAATTGTCCCTCTTTTCAAAATAATGTTGATCCTTTTAAAATGATTAGATCTCCCCTTACATGAAATTAGCCTATATTTTAAACGTTGTAATGTTTATAAAACACACAAACAGAACACATTTGATGCTGATCCCCCTTCCCTAATAACGTCCTTCTGTTTGGCGACGTTTCGGTGTTGAGCTTTAGACCGTTACAGATTGGCTTCAGAGTTTATCTCTCACGCTTCCAAGTCTTCTTCCTGTAGCACATTTGATCATGTCTTTGGAAGGCTGCCATTGTACGAGTATTTGGCGTCTTTAAACATTTTTTTCTGCTTGTTAAATTATTTTACAGTTTTGAGTTTTTCTCTTCTTTTGTAGTCTTCAAGATCCTATTTTGCCGTTTAGTTTATAAATTTCATTTCCATAAAGCTTTATATAATTCAAATAAAGTTGGAACGTAACTGTGTTTCGGTATTTTTTTCTTTGTTTGCTTTCTTTCCTTCATGCAGTTTCGAAGTTTGCAAGTATTTTTAGTTTGGGTTTGTTATTTTATACCTTATGGCAACTTTTCCTACGTTCGTTCATGTATTTTGACCCCAGTAAAACGTTTCAAACTAACTAACGAATTTTCATGAATCCTGTTACGGTAATCACCACGCAAACTTTCTAGGTGGTTTGAAACAAGCGCCTGTTCCTAAGTCTGTATGTTTCTGATATTTTGTGTGGTTCTAGGGCTTTACAGTAGAAAAAAGTTTTGTTCAGGCACTTCATTTACTGTACAGCAGAACAATAATTGGCCAGGCGATATAATTTGCCCCTTCATCGTGACACAAAGTTAAGTTTTTTCTGTGCACGCCATAAAGGCATATACGCCATAAAGGCATATGGAAGTAGAGGTAGAGCTCCACTTATTCTTATCCTCTACACTAGATGGAGGCGAGTGGTCAGCTTCAGACTGCAGTCGCTATATCCCCAGAAGGTTCCCAGGTAACCATTTAAAAGGAGATTGTGTGGGCCGCGGAGTCAGCCTACACAGATTGGATAGGTGACAACTAATGAACTCTTAAACCTAGGCCTGTGAAATGTTGTGTGTTTGTAGGATAGAGACACGTGTACAAATAATGTCTGGAATTTGTTTTACATTTTAAAGGTTGCTAAGATGGCAGCCGCGAGGAAAAGCAAAGTTGTATCTGATGATTTTTACCTAGAGTGAATACATGTGTAAGTGAATGTGTTTGAGACCTCTTACAGCCAGCGGATGGAGGTATTCGATTCCTTCGAAAATTGATAAATTTCTCTCAGCTCACGTTGTTTCGCATCAAAGAATAGAGTTTCCTGAAGTGTTTCTGTTTTTCACAAACTCAAACATCTGAAGCAGCGATATAAATTGTTGTTGGCTTAGATTTCGTTAAATGTCCGCCACACCAAACGATGTTTTACATAAATTTGAGTCTTTATTTCAGGTCGTGCTTGCTTGTTTGCTTACTTACTGAGTTAGTTAGTCAGTCAATTAGTTAGTTAGTCGGTTGGTTAGTTAGTCAGTCAATTAGTTAGTCGGTTAATTAGTCTGGCACTGAGTTAGTTAATCAGTTAGTTAATTAATTAATTAGTTAGTTGCCGATTCAAGTGGCCGTGCGGTCTAAGGCGTGGGTCTGCAGCCGCTCTCTTACTAGGATTGTGGGTTCGAATCCCACCGGGGGCATGGATGTCTGTCTCTTGTGAGTGTTGTGTGTTGTCAGGTAGAGGTCTCTGCGACGGGCTGATCACTCGTCCAGGGGAGTCCTACCGACTGTGGTGTGTTTAAAAAGTGTGATCGTGAAGCCTCGAAAAATAAGGCGACCTAGGCCCCCAAGGGGCTGTCGAGCCATTGGAAAAAAAAAGTTAGTCAGTCAGTTAGTTAGTTAGTTAGTTAGTTAGATAGATAGATAGATAGATAGATAGATAGATAGATAGTTGGTTAGTTAGTCGGTCAGTTATCAGCTGGTTAGCTAGCTTGGTAGTTAGACAGCTAGCTAGTTAGATACTTAGTTATATGAATGTCATAAACACATCTACGCTACTTGCATTGTAATCTGGGTTTCTGCTGTAACAAAATTCTTGACACGAATTCCCGAAACAAGCCATTCGTGTGTGTAAAACATCTTGATATAGATCTGTGCGTGTGCTTGCCTGTGCAGCTGCTTCACAAGTGTTTTAGCGGCGTCTTGCTGCTGCGTCTCCCACCCTGGGCCCGCGATGGCTGGTTGCTCTCCACTACTGAATATTTTATGGTCACTATATCTTGTCGCGTGATGAAGCCTTCAAATGAATTCTTTACAATACAAATGTCCTCCTTTAACGTGCGTTTGTGGGAAGTCGTAACACGTAAAAAAGTTCCAGCGGTATCTTTTCTCAAAAGACATTACCTCAAGTGGAACACTATAAGTAGTAAATTACTCGCAGCTAACTGGGTCTGTCGTTGGCATTTCTAAAATGAATAATGGTGCTGTTGTGTAACGTAGGCCTGCCCTTCCTAGAAGACTTTTGGGAAGAAAGGGTGTAAAACATGACTTGCAGAAAATTCTGTTTTTTCTACGTGTATTTTGAAATGAGATGCAGCTGTTTTGTGAGATTTTTACTGCCAAAAGCGAATATTCTGTAACAATCTGCATACTCAAAGAATCCAGCACCTGAGTTATGTAACATTTAGCCTTGATTGTGTTTTGCTGATTACTTAATATGAAGGGAGACGTATGCATAAATCGAGACAAAAGAATGTAACTTAAATAATAATAATAATAATAATAATAATAATAGTGGAGTTGATGTGGTATCTCGAACCACGGTTTTTGCATTACACTGCCGGTCTGATGAAGATTTATTACATATGTAAGATTTTAAATACTCTACCTAGGTTATTTTTATGCAGCAAAATGCTGTTTTAGTGCTTATGACGCTAGAAACTACCTGGGTGGAACAGTTATTGTGTTTTATGTGTGTGTAAAGACTGAAGGGGTAGTGCTGGATCAGTTAACATCAACTCTCTCCCCATCGTCAGTGTCAAGCCAACCAAGCCCAGAGGCCGACACATTTTTTTTTTTCATGGCGCAACAACCCTGGTATCACAGACACACCACACATTCGGTAGGACTCCTCTGGACTAGTGATCAGCCCGACGCAAAGACCTGTGCCTGACAATACACAACACTCACAAGAGCCAGACATCCATGACCTCGGCGGGATTAGAAAACGCCATCCCAGCAAGCGAACGGCCGAAGACCCACGCCTTAGACTGCGCGGCCACTGGGATCGGTAGGCCGACACATTACAATAATAATAATAATAATAATAATAATAATAATAATAATAATAATAATAATGAACACGGTGTGCGGTTGTAAATTGGTGTCACATTTCTCTGGATAGGAGTAAGCGGACAGCTCTCCTGGACACAGCGATTAACCTTCGAAATCAATTACAGGATGGGAGCTTCTTTACTTGCTGTAAGACTGAATTTGTGACGATGCTATGTCGCATTTAGAATCAGTCAGTATCTGGACTTGTCTACCGTCTGGTGTCTAGAAATACAAATATTGATGTAGTCTAAAGACTGAGTGGTTTTCTGTGAACAGTTGTTAGATTCTGGAAAGGGTTTGGTCAGTAACTCGATGTCAGATGATGGAGTCCCTGAGCCGTACTGCTGGAATTCCAGACAAAATTGTTATGATGTAACGGATCCCTTCTTCCTTCATTTCTTCCTAATATATATTTTTTTCGTTCATTTCTTTATTACTTCTTTTTTGCCTTTTACCCTTTTTTACCCTCCAACCAGTGTCTTTTGTTGCGCCCTCTTTCTGGACTGAACTGCAGTAGTACCGTGTTCCCTATGACATCTCAGAGCACCGGCCGTAGCACGTAAAGACTGCTGTTGTCTTGTGTTGCAGAACCGCCCCGATCGCTGTATCTCGCAGTAGACGGTCGACGCCTGGACCCAGGGAACCTCTTCCTGCCCGTTAAGGAAGGCGCAGAGCTAGCAGTGAGCTGCGTTGTGGAGGGTGGCCACCCTCCCGCAAGTTTGGCATGGCTACTCACCCCGCACCATTCCCCCGGTCTGAACACCAGCGGCGGTAGTCATCCGCATATCAGCGAGGCGCATCTGGGCAGTGTGCTGAGGGCATACCACAACTCGACAGTGACGTGTCTGGCCAAGCACCAGGCGCTGACCCACCCCCTTAACCAGTCGCTCCAACTGCACGTACAGTGTAAGTAACTTAGTAGCTAGCACTGCGGTGAAGTATCTGAGGTGCCTTGCCGGAATCACATTCGGCACTGTCATTGCGTTCGTCCGTGGTTTCACCGGGGGCGAATTCCGGAAAGTTTCTGTAACTAGGAATGGGGATAGCGCAGTCGGTAGAGCGACTAGGCTACAGGTTGGACGACCGAAGAATCGTGGTTTGTTTTCCGGTATTGCCGCTCTGCTACTAACTTAAGCTAAACTGTCACATAGACCACTTGGAAGACCCAGGCGTAGATGAAGGGATAATATTGAAAGGGATCTTCAAGAAGTGGGATAGGGGGGCATGGACTGGATTGATATGGCTCAGGATAGGGACAGGTGGCGGGCTGTTGTGAATGCGGTAATGAACCTTCGGGTTCCATAAAATACGGGGAATTTCTTGACTAGCTGAGGACCTGTTGGCTTCCCAGGAAGGGCTCTGCTCCATGGAGTTAGTTAGTTAGTTAAACTGTCACTTGGCACTTTGTTACAAACCGTTCTGCCAGGCCTCTCAGCCATACATATCCGATTATCGAATGGTCTACAGAACATTCAGTTAGAATTAATCTTATAATGACAACTCCGGGATTCGAAGTGCGGCTTGCCCTGCTACAAAGTCCGTGTTTGTGTGGATCCGCAAGATGTCATTAAATCAATATCTTGAAATGGACGAATGATAACACTTTACACTTCTGCAGAAATAATTAGATAATTCTAAAGCAATGCCGTACTTACGTTTTAAAGTTTAAGGGCGGTATGATACTCACCCTTCATATTTAGCTTAGAGTAGTGCAGGTTTGTTATGTAACGCCCCAACGCCTTTTTCTTTCCCTCCTCAGCGCTATTCAGCTTATAACTGCCAAGCAGCAAAGAAAGAAAAACACACCATCATTTCTCCATTTAAACTCTGCTTTAATTTAAACTTTCCCAGCGCATTTCCCATCCCACTTTCCCTGTAAGAACTTCTAGTGGAAGGAAAATGACGTAGATGAGGCTCGGTGCAGCTGGCAGTGAACGTGGTGCGCTATTTGTCAGTGAGTAAGGGAAGGTCCTCAACATCTAGCACCATTGGGCCACACGGTCCCTTCTTTTCTGTCTGCACTTCTCCAAACCACTTTCAACAACTCGACTTTTAAGCAATCCCATTTCTAAACTTCAGTATTTCATTATTCTAACATGAACAGTGTATGGCGGTCCTCTGTGCAGAAGGGAACTGCTTTCGCTGCGGCGTGTTTTTGCGGGCAATTTTCATGCACATCCTGTTTAGGTGTTATTTTGAAATTTGTGTCACTTTCTTTAGAGTCCCAGAGAAATATTACTTCGAGCACTAAGAACAAACTCCGTGGAACACAGACAGTAGGTCGACTAGGCAGGAAACTCGCCACGTTTTACAGAAGCCGAAAGCCTGAATTTGGGAACAAACCGTAACCAATCAAAATTACATTTTTTAAGAAATTAAGAGCAAATTGAGCTCAGGGAATACTTGCTACCATTCGGTCCAGAATCGTTTGCCCTTATCTTTGCTATCCAAAAAAATTTAATTCAATTTAGTTAATTTATTTAATAATAATAAAAATAATAATAATAATAATAATGTTAAATAGGGGTCTAAAAGTTAAAACATGCAGAACCATTATTTTGCCTGTCGTTTTGTATGGTTGTGAAACTGGTCTCTGACATTGAGGGAGGAACATAGGCTGAGGGTGTTGAGGTGCTGACGAAGATATTTGGGCCTAAAAGGGGCGAGGTAGCAGGGGAGAGGCGAACACTGCGTCGTGGAGCTGTATTAGATGTACTCCGCAACAAATATTATTCGGGTGATCAAATCGAGAAGAATGAGATGGGCGGGGCATGTGGCACGTATGGTGGAGAGGAGAGATGTGTACAGAGTTTTTGTGGGGAAAAGTGAGGGAAAGAAACCACTTGGAAGACCTAGGCGTAGATGGAAGCGTAATATTAAGATGGATCTTAAAGAAGTAGACTTTTCGGGGAGTGGACTCGTTTGATCTGGCTCAGGGCATGGGCGAGTGGCTGGCACTTGTTAACACAGTAACGAACCTTTGGTTTCCGTAAAATGCGGGGAATTCCTTGACTAGCTGAGGAACCATTAGCTTCTTTAGGAGGACTATGTTGCACGGAGTTAGTAGCTAGTTAGTTATGTTAGTTATTATTGCCGTTTTACAAAATTGACCCACTACGAAGCATTTTCTCTGCTTGCATGTTCTCTGAAAATAAGAATCTTTTATTTAATATTTTGTTATAAATAGCGACAAAAATCCAGAAAGTTTTCAAAATTGTGCAAGTCTGTAAGTTTTGTTTGAACAACGATGTGCGACATTACTTCTTAAAGCATTGCTGGTATAAACTAGACCAGACGACCCCGAAAATTTGGACCGTGAGATTTACATATTCAGATGATCCGCGGAACGACTGCAATTTGAAAGACATTACGTAAAAAAAGAATCAATAAGAATTCATAAGCAAGTAGTACAGTTGTGCAAATGTGCTTGTAGAATAAACTGTGTAGTGTGTCGATTGATTTAATCCGATTCTCTCATTTTTGTGATGTGTAGGTATGTATTACTTCGCGGCCAACCCTTCTACCCATTTCCCATTCCTGGTAACTCAGAGCACTGCGCTCGATGCCTTTCCCTCAGCTTGGCTTGTGTAATAGTTCATTGTGTGTGTCTGTGTATTCTTTAACCCTTTAAATCCTTATGGTTACTATATGTACCATCAAGTTTCACATTCAGAATCCTACATTCAGCCCCTGGAATATATTTACGGGTTTCATAGGAGTCCCATAACAAAGTGAGATTTTGTCCCTGCACAGAATAATAGATCGAGACTGATTGTAAATATTGTTTTACACCAATCAACTGCACTTATTTATTTAAAGAACATTAAAATATTCTATAAAATATTAGATAAAAACCCTTACATATTTTCGGCTTATCGATAAGCCGAAACATATGTAGGGGTTTTTATCTAATATTTTGTAGAATATTTTAATGTTCTTTAAATAAATAAGTGCAGTTGATTGGTGTAAAACAATATTTATGTTCAAAAATGCACGGTGAAATCAGAATAAAGAGACTGATTGTGTTTACTTCCCGGTACGAGCTGAATCTTTATATATAATTCAGATTGCTCAGTCGGTTAGTCGCCGATCTTTCAACGCTTAGGCCCGGGTGCGATTCCAGGTCAGATGTGAGGTTTGTCTTAAACAAAGTGGCACAGTGACAGGTTTTTCTCCAAGTACTTCTGTTTTCCCTTGTCAGTATCATTCTACCAGTGTCCCATACTCATCTTCATCTGCAGGTTTCTATTACTGTAAGGAAAAATGCGCGAATCCTGTGAACCTTATAAAAAATAATTTTGTCTTGAAAATCGGGGTGCATTAGATAGAAACGTATTTTCATTTCTTGTCAGTCTTCGAAGGGATAACAAATTCTGTAAAGGAAAACTAAAACTTTCGGCTTGTCGGTTTAATCTCAACGTTTCGGTAACCACCTGTTTACTCACCAAACACACTCGCTCTTCTTTCACGTTTTTGCACTTATTCATAAACTTTTCTGTGGCATACACGCTTTCTGCCGTACTGACTTGTCATTAATCGGCATATTTCACTGCTTGTCACAGTCTCTGACCACAAACGTCGGACCTCAATTCGTTGCTATTGTTTGTTGCATTCTCTGAATAAAGAAGCCACTTTAAACGCGTCTCACGAGTACTTAAATGGAAATGAAAATGAGCTAAGTGTAAATATGGCGAGCTTAGTGTTGTTTTATATCCGGAATATTTTTCAGTAGCTGCCAATATCACTTGCGAGGTACTCCATTTTCTATCGTTACCTTCTCCCGTAGAAATCAATCACTTCCTTTCATTTCGTTTCATCTATCTTGTGCTGAAATCTTGGGACATAAATGCTACCTCCCTTGCCTCCTAAATTGGAGTACTGCCGTGTGTGTGATTGAAAGGGTGGTTGGATATCACATAACCCTGCAGCCGGGGAGACACTGTCTTGGAAACGGGCAATGTAATCCAGTATCTCTGGTGATTGATCAGCATGTGTTGAAACCCGATAACCATGGAAACGCACCAGCTGCACGGCGCGTTTGTCTGGTCGAACCTACAGTTAGAATACTAAAAACCTTCATCTAAAGCAGTACACACCGACGCTCAAATTCACATACTGCGAACCAACCATTGCAGAGGCTGCTGCGTGTTCACTTGGCGTAGGATTCGTTAAGTTTACACCGGATGAAATCCTAAGAAAATTTCACGTGTTTCGTCTCGAGTCTAGTTAGGACTACTAAGGTTTCCGAACTATGTCGTACTTTTCATGTTTTGAATAAAGTATTGATGCTGATGTCCATTTATGTCAGACATAATCGTACTGTTTGGAAGTAAAAAATTGACCCTGCAGAGAAATTTAATGTTATGCCTTTGTATTTCTTTAAAATATACGTAACTATAGGCATAATTCTGCCTCTTTATTTATGTGAGAATGAAACTTGGCCTTTCACATTAAGAAAAGAACGTAGGCTGAGGGCTTTCGAGAATATATTGGAAAAGACATTTTCGGAGAAACTGCATAACCAAAAGCTTCGCGGTTTTTACTCCCCGCCTGGTATTATTAGGGCGTTCATATCCAGGTGAATGAGATGGGCGGGGACATGTGGCACGTAGTCCTATAGGGGAGAAGAGAAATACATACGGGCTCTTGGTGGGGAAACGTAAGGGAAAGAGTCCACGTGGAAGGCCTAGAATTAGATGGGAGGATAATATTAAAATGGATCTTAAGGAATCGGATATGAGGCTGTGAACTGGCTTTGTCTGGCTCAGGACAGGGTCCAGTAGAAGGATCTTGTGAACGCGTTAGCAAGCGTGGAGATACAAGACAACAAAAAGACTAGCATTCTTTTACCACGGAATTACTCTTTGTTTCCAAGAAGGACTCTGCTGTGTGGAATTAGTTAAATGAGGTGTGTAGTGGCGGAAGTGTCACACGGCAGCTTTGTGTACAGGTTTGCTTCCGCCAGGGTTATTGCTGCTGGGTTTCAAATATTCACATTAATTTAAGCCTAGTGGTTTTGAATTAAAATACACGACAGAGAGGTTTTAGTATTGGATGGCTGCGGGTATCGACAAATAGCTCACCACATAAAGGTCATGAAAATATTACAGTTTAATTGACGTTTGTTTATTAAATGCCACGTTTTAAAAACACGTAGGCTGTTATGTGCTACATTTGTAAGCCAGCAGTGGTGTGACACTAAAGTGCGTTAGAATGAGTAGGACCGGGGCGTAGAAATGCGAGATAGCGCCGAGACGAGTTGCTTTGCGACCTGGCGAACACAAATTAAGAACATCATTTGAATAACATCTTTATATCAACGGAGTTCTTACAATTTTTTTTTAAATTTTTAATTGCCTAATATTTCCAGCTATTTTTCTCTTGTGCCAGTTGTAGAGTGGATGCATGAATTAAGTGAATTTATTTTATAATAGTCGCCCTCGGTGGACTAGTGGTTAGCGTGCTCGCCACTGGACCCAAGTTTCGCGGGTTCGATCCCGACCGAGGTCGATGGATTTTTAAGGGTGATACAAATCCGGAGCACAACTTCCTTCGGAGGGGAAGTAAAGCCGTCGGTACCAGGTCGTAGATTTACGGCATGTAAAAGAACCTTACGGGCATGAATAGAACTAGTAATGCTCGTAAGCAAAATTCAGCGGCCATTTCTCACCCAAGTCTCCTGACTGCCTGCCAGATGGCTCTGGCGGTCACATCAGGATTGAGTTGAACAGCGCGGCCAGTCGGCTGGTCTCCGAACTGCCACAAATGCGCAGACCACCTAACCTCGGAAAGAGGAGGCCCAGGCCCATATAGGGCTGTCGAGCCATGGTTATTATTATATTATTATTATATATTATTTTATAATAATTTAACTTATATAAAGAGGTCAAACTATTTTTTCTTTAAAAATAACGACAATTCCAAAATATTAAAAAGTATTTATTCTAAGATCCCATTTTCAAGGCTAAAAAGCGTTGTCATAATTTAGTGGAGCTTGTTTTTGTCTCATTCGCGTTTAAAGGTTTAAATCTGACACAATTTCACAAATAAAATGTATGTTTAAATGCTTTGGACTACCGCGTAGATCTTTACACAATTCATGTAGGGTCAAGAGAATATTGTAAGCTTGGTCTGTCTGAGGTTCAGTATTATAAGTCGCGGGGAGGGCCTGACATAAACCAAGAAGAGTATCAGTCAAATCGGATTTCGATTCAGGACCTACCTAATGGCAGACATTTAATGCACAATGAGTTCTCTGAAGAAAAAACGTGTTGCTCGGTCGCAAATATTTTCTGCATGGAAAGCGAACCTACAGCACGGCCCTCAGAGGGGACATCTTGATGTAACGACTGTTTTAGTTTGTTATTTAACGACGCTGCCAGTTGCTAAGATTTTAGCGTTGGTGATCAAGGGAGGGCAAGTTGTGGGCAGTCGCAGTGCAGGGCTTAAATCCCTTTCTATCCACACTTACTGCCGCTGCATTTGTTTGTCTTATTTGTTGGTAATTAGTTAAACATACTGAATAAATTCAATGCATGTTTGAACTCGTATGAACTGGGTGTGTTTTGCGTGTTAAAACCCCCGATCCTTAAACTGGACCCGTGATTTTTCTACCACGTTCATTGTTGCATTAGTTATGTAGCCTTTAACAAACTGGTGGGGATTCTGTGTGTATTTAGGCCTATAAGCCGATGTTTTTGGTTTAAACCTGTCATGGCACTTTCATTAAATCTGTTTGATAAATTATAGAAATATTCTTACCTTCCAACAGATATCACTGGTTTCACCTGATATCTTCATATTAGAGAAAGTAAGTAGCAAGACCGTATGAATTTAAACTCGCTGTGCTGCGTACTATCGTGATGATAGTTTTTGACTTGTGTCTAGCAGATTGCATCCATTGAGAGTCATGTACTGCCATCTAGTAACCAGTAGGCTAAGTAAGTTCTTGATCTAGCTGTCGTGATAGCCGCGTCTCATCATGGTTTGTTATTGGAATTGTTGGCTTTCTATTTGATTAGATATTTCATTCTGATAGGCTAACACACATTAATGAACTTTAAGGATATATATATTATATATATAATATAATAAACACACAAAACTAGTCACGTTATAATTTTGTTTTTACGGTCGGTAAAATTTCCCGGGCCAATTGCATGGCACCGGCCATAAAGTTACAATACAAAGACCGGCAAAGTTTATTTTCCGAGTAGAATTCGAACCCGGTATAGCTGTGTGTGGCAAACAGCCCGATGGTCCGTCAGCAGCGTATCCGCCGATATCGACGACTAGATAATACAGAGAATAACGAACGGAGATGTGACGGGTGTGAGAAAGAAATCAGCTGCCTCTTCAGGGCGACTGTCAGACCTAAATGTGGGAACACCATTTACAGAAATATGAGTGCGTCGTTACTGGTAAGTTACATGCAGCGTTCTGATTTCTTTCGCTTGCTAAAACTCACATAAGTTTCTACCTGAAGGGTTGTTTTGTTCTTTTTCCGTCCAGAGACTTGGATTTAAAGTGGAACTCAATTTCAGCACGCTGTTTCCCTGAAGGGAAGTTACCAACATTGCACACTCCCTTCAGCTTCAGTATGGAACTTGCTTCATATCGACTTTTCTGGCGCTAAGAACTTTGAGATGGCTCCTAGATGTTTGGAACATTTGTGCACCCCTGCCTTAAGTGGTCTGTCTTTAAATACTATCGAGCTGTAGCACAATTTTTTCAGTATAATGCAACATTCTTACTAACGCTAATATTTGTGAGACTAAGTCCATTTATTTGCTTAACTTTGTACAATGTCACACGGTTTATATTTAACGTTGTGCCGTCTTTCAGCCCATTATTTTCAAACTTAAAGTTAATATTTCATCAACAACAGCAGAAATGTAATAAAGCAACAATAAAATGTTATTGTACAAGGAATTTGTGTTTATGGTTTTTTTCTTTTTTTGGAATCTGATTAGACGTACAAATTGCAAGTTTCTTTGTTTGTGTAAAATATGAAGTGTTGTAAACTTATTTCATTCGCGTATTCAAATACTGTGCATTACTCTGCTATGTACATTTATATGTATGTATATACGATACAATATGCTTCCTTGTATGGTCTATATTCATGTGGAAATGTGGAGACTTTAAAAGAGTGAATGGCAAAGAAAGCGATAGGGACGGTAGATGAATTAACATACAAAGCATTATCTCCCAGAACTTTTCCATTTTAAAAACCTGCTCTTTGTCACTGTGTTTGCTTGTGTGGTAACGCAGAAGCAGCACAATGACAGCAATTCTACCTGGTCCTCATGTTTGTTATTGTTTAGGGCTCTCACCAGCTATCATATGTGCCATTTACCCAGTCACATGAAGTGAAGTGGATAAGATAAACACTGCTTAATTGAAATCCATTTCCGTTGCATCATTCGTTACGTCACAGTAACAAAGCTGTAATCAAATATTTGAACGAAAATTCCAGTGGGATATACAAACACTCCTCCATGTGTGTTTGAGTCACACTCTAGTAATGCATATCGAAATGAACGAGGGACTCCTATGTAAGACTTCATTAGCGATCTTGTTTAAGAGAGAACTGGAGTTCAGCAAACAGAGAAGTCGCATAGGCCTGTTAACTCGATCATACTAAGACAAACAAGGTGTAGGGTATCGTGTGTATGTCTCAAATTCGCTACGCCTACATTCCTCTGACATGTATGCCTGCAAACTTATTGACACAGTACAGAGACATTTATGTTCAACAGTTTGTTTTTCGGTAATATTCCGAACATTTCTTGGGGGTACGAGGTGGTACGGTTGGTTGAGGCACTGCGCTACAAGCCGGAAGGTCGCGGGTTCGGATCGCGATGGTGTCATTGGAATTATTTATTGACGTTCGGCTCAGCCTCTAACAGAAATGAGTACCAGGTTATTTCCTAGGGGGAGGGGGGGGGGAGTGTAACGGCGCCCGGTTCGTCGGGCTGACAACCTTAGTACATTCATGTGCCGATTGGAGCCTCAACCTCATGGAACCCTAAGGGCCTGTCCAGGCCTGTAATGGGATCGCTTTACCTTCCGAACTTATGTTCATCCGGAATTCGCACTGTGCGATGTCTCCGACAAACAAACATTATCCTCTCCTTAGATGTGACGACATATCATCTAGTATAAATTTAGCATCTTTTCGGAGGAATATACTACCTCCATCTTCAGGATATTCAATTCTCTCACATAAGTACATCTTACCTGTGTTTCGGTATTCGTAAGTGAAGAAGCTTTCTGTCCTGTCACTTTAATTTTTCCTTACACTTTAACAGTGCTTTTCGCCGTCTTCGTTGCCTTGTTTTAATTATAGAAATCGCATTACTTTTACATGTGTCAGGGACATGTACTGTAAGTAGAGTGTGTCCAGTATTTCGTTCCTTGCGTAAATTCTAAAACTTTTTCTTGTTTTAAATTGTTAATCTGTCTTCGGATTTTTTTTATTTTAGTAAGAAGAGTATGCTATGATTCTAATCGGAGTTGCACAAAGTTTCGACATATCGTAGGTAGCGAAGCAGTATAGGGACTTTACCCAGCGCTGTAATCGAAGAAACAAGTTTTTGAAGTTATTCTTCGTCTCTAAGAAAGTCCTACGTCTAATTTACAACACTTGTGAGACGTAGGCAACTTTATAAACGAGTCTAGACATAGATGGATGAAAAATACGAAAACCCAACTTAAATTACATAAAATGTATGCCTAAGGTTCTAAAATGGATTCTTCTTTCAGATTTAAGATAGAGCTCACTAGAAGGCTCGTATGAACACGGTTGTAAGCCACTGGAAACGACTGGATTCATATTTTCAAACGCTTGGCTTAATCGAATACTGTAAATTATTACATTGCACAGCAGGACGCTGCCTTGTGACGAAGAGGTAATGTTGGTATGTTTATCATATAAACAGCTTTATGCAAGGATATATTATAAAGTGGTGACCCTGACGAAACAAAACAATTTACATTTAACGTTGTGTAGCATGCACCGCGTTGTCGCCGCGGTAACGTCTCAAAAAAGAGGCAAAATTATTATTTCAGGTACGATACAGGAGCAACCAGCATACTGAGAGTTTCAAAATGTCTTAGATTAACTTGAAAATGTGGTTACTACAAAAACGTTCTTTAGTACCAGAAGCTTTTCTGTGTAAGACAAATTTCAACCCTTAAGATTTGTATAGTGGTTGATATTTTTAAGGTGGTTGCACAAATTTTCCAAAAATCTAGGAACCACCTCAAAGTTCTACGTGCCAGAAGTGTGACGTGAAGCAAGTTCTATACTGAGGACCCACAAATGTTAGTCGCCACCGTATATAATGTAGTCGCCATGGCGAACTGGCGCACGGGAATTTTGCTCCCCTGGTTTTAAACTTCAGACATTTAGCTGCGTACAAAGAGAACCCTTCTTTAGCACAGTTCCAAATAATGACCACTTTGATGACAAGCTCGTCGCTTATGTCTAGAATCGTCAAACGTTAGCATAATAACAAAATTAAAGGAAACTGTCAGAGTAATGTAAAGGAATGCTTCCAAAGAATCCGGTCACGCATCCACCTTGACACAAGACACCGGAACTAATAATGTGTTTCTGTGTACCTTCCTGACTAGAGAATGGTGCCATAGATCAGGTAGGCGTCGTTTCATTGAGATGTCTCTCGACAATGCATTTCACCTGCAAGAAGCCTCTTTCAGACATCCGCCTTCCTTCTATATCTTTCAGCTAGTGTATTGAGGCGCATGAATTTCGTCTGTTGTTCTCCGAATGTGTTTTGAAGAGAGGCTGACAAACGCTGCTATTTATTGGTATTATTTTCTTTTTATTATCGCACATGCTGTCCTTTTTAAAACTGAAACATATTACCTGGTACGTGAAATTCCCTAAGACTATCACTATTGTTTATCTGATTTATAAGTTCATTTCTATAAATTACAAATATTTGCCACTACCTTTACACAACAAGATGTTACACTGTGTGCTTAACCATTTAACCCTTTTTTATGTAATGCGATATGCGATATTATCCACCCATCCCTCTGTGTCTGTGGGGACCCCACGTAACCTCTTGATCTGTCCCTATAAAAATGCTGCATTAATTGTTATTTTCTCTGTGGGTTCAGATTGTAAAGGATTATAGAGATATAGGGTTTTCTGTTTTGTGTTGTATGTACGTAAAAACGGCCTTGCAAATGGTAATTTATTTATCCAAGGATTCGTGTCAAATGTTTAAAGGTTATCTTTTTCAAGAATTAACGTTTAATCTGACCGGGCAAGAGCGGTTTATCTCCGGTAACAATAAAAAGTAATTCCTCACTATCTACACCAGCGGTCGCCAACCGGTGGTCCGCGAGAAAATTTTGGTGGTCCGTGGAGAAATTTGGACATTATTTGCAATTTTTATGTTTATTACACTTATTTCAAACAAGCAGCAACAAATATCACACTAATAATTTTGTTATAATTAAACAAGTGCATTTCATATTAATAAAATGGAACTTTTATGATCATTATTTTATAGATGTTTGTACCTTTTTAAAAAAATTCATGTTAGTGGTCCGCGGGATTCAAAATTGTGAGTTTAGTGATCCGTGAGGTCCGAATGGTTGGCGACCGCTGATCTACACCTAATTTTCCTTATTTTTCCTCTTACCTTATCTGACGTAGGTCCGAATATTTTTCCGGGAAGTTTCTACCCAAACGCCTGCAGTCTGTTGTCCTTCCTTCTTTGTATAAGTGTTAGATATAAATATTTTAGTTTTCAGAAGTCAATTGCTCCGTTTCTTCGCTTTTGAGTGATGATTCATGGCCCTAAAGAATTCAAACCAGATAAGCTACGCGTCATGCATGATTAATGCGACGGTCGCGAACCTTTCATTTCGTCAGTCTTAGACATAAAGAACCACATTAATTATAAATGTACAAAGCCAAGAGAGCTGGCAGTTTTGTTGAGAAAAAAAGAAGCACTTCTGTCGTATTGATTTTAGTAGTTAAGATACACTGACACGTGCTTGTTAGAATATGGGAAAGGGTTATTTTGCAAAACACGAGGGGCTATTCGTGCCCAGTTCATATTTTATATCTGTATTTTGCGGTGCTGTCATAAAGTGAATTCGGGCTTGTAGTACTTGGTTATAGCAGGAAATATTAAGGTTTCTTCCTGTAACAAATTTAAAGTAGACGGAATATGTGCTGTTGGAAATTACACATAAGAATAGTACACTAAATTGCATGAGTATTTTTGCTGTGTCTCAACATAGAAATTGAAGCCTTTTGCAAGCAGTCGTCGTAAAGTCTTCCCACGACGTCTTGTCGTCTATAAACACTGGCTGAATGTTGGGAGTGAGGGAAGTTCATTAGGCAATGTTAGGATATTCTGATTTTTGGCGGTTGTATCAAGACTTGATGCCACACAAAGTGCATGCTGCGACGAAATCTTTCAAGCATTCTTACACTGTACGTGTAGGCTCTGATACGGCTGCTTGTGAATAACATCACACCATGTGTTCTCAAGATGTCCTACCAGATTCACTGTATTTTCTAGATCAGTGTTTTCCCCAAATTTTTTCGCTCTCGGGCCCCTTTTGACTTCGAAAAATAAACACGGATCCTCACATCCTTGCTCATGTAATTATAGAATGTTCGGATGATAGGTATCCAAAATCAAAAATTTATATCTCAGAACTGATTTTACTAGTAGACAGCTACGAATACATACCATGGCATAGGTAATAATACAGTGCATGATTTTACCTTAATTAATGATTGTCTCTCTCTTCGGGGGTACAGGGAGTTTCTTAATTGGATATTCTAACTTTCATACAAAATAAACTAATCGCTAATTAAACAAGTTCCGTCATTATTTTTAACAAAACATTAAACTTCAAAGTAGCATTACAGAAATATATCCACGGATCATTTGGGAACCACCGGTCTAGATTAAATTAGTCGTGGAGCCGGGATTGTTCTCTTCTCCGAAGTATCGAGACCGGCTCTGAGGCCCACCCGGTCTCCTGTTCAGTCGGTACCGCGAGCTATTTACCCGGGGATAAAACTATCGGAGTGTGAAACTCACCACTCACCTGCATTTATTTCCGAGCTTAAGAATGAGTGGGGCTATGCCTCACCTCCGTCATGTGCCTTCATGGCCAGCACAAGTACAACTTTACCTTCGCCACGTAATTATCTTGCACACGCATTGCGTTATAGGCTTGTCGATATCGGACGAGAAATTTTGAAGCGTGTATGTGCGGTCCGCATTCCTTCAGGCGCCTTATTGTGTGTGGTAGCTTAAGATAGGGAAGCGTAATAACCATACACATTAGCAATCCATTCTTGTGCACGGTTGCCAATAATAAACATTTGTATTTAGTTGAATATCCGGTATGGCCTCAAAATTTCGTACTGTCACTATACTTGTAATTGTTAACTCGTAGAGGTCGACTTTATGTAATTTAGCCTTATATTCATAGTTTATATTCTTATAAAATCCCCCATCAGTAGCTGAAACCTTCATTAGTTACTTACATGAGACAGGCAGACAAATATAACTACATTTCTTCGCCAAGTACCTTACATTACAAAAAATTACAACAAAATTGCATACTCTTTGAAGATGTATTTTTACACGAAATTTTACCTATGTTAATATCGATAATGCCACTAACGTTACTGTTCCTTCAGTTTTCGCACCACTGCCATGTTGATGTTATTGATGATTGGGAATTAACAGCGTTGTGGTAGGTTCTAGTTTCATGCTGGTTATACCAGATTCTATTTATTGATTCAGTTGTTTCAGACGGTAGTGAGACGTATTTTTAGAGTCTATGCCGGCATAAGCAGACCAAAAAGTTTCTGATTCAGAAAAAATAAACTAAAAATTACCTCGAGATCATCAAGTTTCGTCTTCTTAAGAAGTGAATAATTTTATTACTCATCGTCTAAACGCTGGATTCTGTAAGATGAACCTTCTTTTCAATGCCAGCTCTTCTCTTTTCTTGCTTAAAATATTAATACTGAATGACATTAAATTTTTACTTTTGGATCAGGAGAAGGACTATTTAGACGAAGTGACACTGGGGAATTTTGTTTCCTCCTAGTACTTCGGTTTCACCATGTCAGTATATTTCCACCATTTTTACAGCGTCGTTAAATCGAACACTTATTTCTATTTGGGACAAAATCAGCTTTGGGAATGTTAACAGCAATCAACAACTGCTGTACTTTCGCAGTCCTTCGTTAGAGACATACAGACGTATCCTACGATCTCCATTTTGGTTTTGCTGGCCTAAATAATTGAACGCGTCATTCATATTCGAATTCTAATTTCGTCATACCAACCCTCTGATCAGTTCCCTTACTTCACGGATCAGCGGTTCTGCCACAACTAATGCAGAATACGTAGCAGGAGACGCGAAAGTCATTGTCAGCCTCCCATATGTAGTGTCAATAAATTTCTGCGCTTCTGTTACGTCAGTTTGTGTACTGTCCGTCTTCGTGTTGTATCCGAACGAAGGACCTACTGATGTCGTGTAGCAGAGTCCTTCTTGAGGACATGCACTTGTAGTCAGGCAGCATGTATTGTTATTATTACATATCATTATCTTCTACATGTTTTGGCCTTTTCTGCACCATCATTGTGGACAACGAAATACAAGAGAAGATACGTATAAAGCACCATTGTGTATCGTCACTGGGAAATGCAGCTAGTGCGTATATAAACCACAGTAGCAAGTTAAATATATACCATTAAACTTGGAACAATAAAAATATTATTAACAGGAGTGTGTCAATTTTTGTAATGCACATCAAAAGTTGCAATACAGTGTTATATTTACATTTAAACTTATCTTGCATTACTTCAGTACCGTTAAGTGTGACTATGACGTATACTCTTTAAGTGAACACTGTGCACTGTGCGTTTGATGTTGGCAGGTGCCCACCACTTGTCCGTGTTCTGAGCCCAAAAAATCCGTGCAGCTCCGAGCTCCTGCATAACATTAAAAATGTTTATTTTTGTACGATGAGGAGTTATTAACCCGCTTTCCAACCTCCAGGCTGGAGGACCACCCTTTGTCTTCTGTTCCTGACTTCTTACTCAACATGTTCACAGCTAGTCTTTCCACCCACTACCAGAGGACGCACCATGTGCTTGCGACAGGGACACACCCAGCATGGTTCGCCTTACATGCACACCGTATTGTCCTGCCACATCCGGGCACTTAACTACACAATCTTGGCAGTTCATAAAGTGTCTTAATGTAGCTTGATATCAGTCGACTGATGTACTCTCTTGAAACAAATGTCACATGAACTTTGACTTATTAACCTTTTCAGACACAATGGCTACCGTATGTACCACCATGTTTAAAACTCAAACATTCTACATTCACCAACAGAGTGTAGTGACATTTCTGTGTTTGTATGGTTCTCAGCGATTGTTTCCCTGCACAGATTTATCCCATTGGGTTTATACCGGGAACGTAGTGTGTTTACTGCGCGGTACGAATTGTATCTTCAACTATAACTCAGGTTAGGTTTCGTTTTTAAAGGGTTAAAACTCCACCTTTGTCTTTTCCTTTAACTTCGGGGCGGAAGGGAGGACGGTGCTCTTATTCAGTAGATGTTGGCAATGCAACGAAGCATGAAGGCGTGGGTTTAATTCCGGCCAGGCACCTCCTCAGTAGCGGCGTCTCCTTTCTAATTTTGCATAAATTGAGATTCACGCTTTGTACCGAGAATGGTTTCGCCTGGCTGCGCTTTCTGTCTTTAAGAGTACAGTGTCTCCACGCAAGCGGCTCGAACAGAAGGCCTAATGAACTTGTAGCGCACTACACAAAGTGAGGTCTTGATGTGCCTGAGTAAGCCATCTGACTACCAGAGGAAATAACCGCCATTTACAGCACGTGGGTTTCGAATGGAGGACGGCAGGGTGCTGAAGATAGGCTGCAGACCTTCGTCCGTTGAGAAGATCTGGGAAAGATTGCAATTTTGTGTAGCTACTGAACGTACCGATAGGTTCATACCGTAGCAAGAAAGTAAGGAGAAGTGCCATTGTTTTGTTGCTTATTGAAATCATATCCAAAGTGAATCATGCAACTGATGTGAATGCACAATTCTTTTAATTTAAAACGCTTCAATTCAAACAACTCCATGGAACAGCAGCCTTCTTAAGAAGCTAATAGTTTCTCAGCCACTCAGGGAGTTCCCTGCATTTTATGGAACTTGCAGGTGTTTACCGTGTTCACAGCTTGTCTATATCGTGAGCTAGATGAATCCAGTCTAAGCTGTCAAATCCTATTTGTAAGATCCATTTTAATATTATTCCCCTTATACCCCTAAGCCTCCAGATTTGTGTCTTTTCTGCAGGCTTTCCCAACAAGAACCTGTATTAATTTAATCTTCTCACCCATCAGTGTCACGTGCCCCTCCCATCTCTTCCTCCTTAATTTGAAGACAATAATGAGATCAGGTAGAGTACGAATCATGAAGCTTCTCAGTACGCACTTTTCTCCAGTCTGCTCTTAGCTACTTCCTCAGCCTTATGAGTATTACGGTCAAGTATTCTCCTCAGAGTCCTCTCCTACAACACCGTCAGTCTGTGTTCTTCCCTTGACGCGAGAGACCACGTTTCACACCCGTATAGACAAAACTACTGCTGCATGAGAAAGACATAATATACACGCATAGTCAGATGGCACACATCAAGAACAACAGTCGCATGCTGCTGGAGGAGTGGATTGATGGGTGCTTGGGTGGTGGGTGGATTGATGGGTGCCTGGGTGATGGGTGGATTGATGTGTGCCTGGGTGGATGGGTGGATTGATTGGTGCCTGGGTGATGGGTGGATTGATGGGTGCCTGGGCGGTTGGTAGAGTGATGGGTGCCTGGGCGGTTGGTGGATTAATGGGTGCCAGGGTGGTGGGTGGATTGATGGGTGCCTGGGTGATTGGTGGATTAATGGGTGCCCTGGGTGTGATGGCTGATTATGGTGGGGGTTTAGATGATGGGTGCCTGGGGTGGTGGTGGGTGGGGTGGATTGATGGGTGCCTGGGTGATTGGTGGATTAATGGTTGGTGGATTGATGGTGCCTGGTGTGGGGTGAGGGCTGGGGATTGATGTGTGCCTGGGTGGTGGTGGATTGACACATCTGTCCGTTACGAAGACAAATTACATAAAGTTTCTCCTACAAATAATCGCTCTTTATTCCTTAAATCATGTAATAACAAAAGATACAATTAGTGGGAGAAATTCAGAATTTTTTAACCTGAAAAGCACGTGAATAGGTCTACATAAATTTAACACTCTCTTGAAAAGTGCTTCTTTCCATTTCAGTCTTATTTCAGATAAATTAACTTGGCGTCGTTGATTAAAAATGCGTTTTAATAACATGTGAGCTTGGGTATGTGGAATGAACTTGTACTGAATATATGTCTGAGATTTATACTGAATTTCGTAGCATGTAAATTTTGACCAAATTAAATTACTTGCTTTAAGAACATGTGCCTTTTATCTGAAAAAAACGAATTGATTCGTCGCATTGCCCACACATACGATAAATGCTATATTTGTAGTAACCACATTTCTCATATTTCTTCTTAACAAATATAGCTCCAATCTACAGTAACCCAGAATGGAGTACAAGAAGTCGCACCCCTAGCTCGCACACAGGCTGTTGCATACTTTCTTCTACATGCATTAATAGCCTGCACCTTCAGTGTACCAGCGTCTGTAGCACCGGGGTTAAGGCACTCTCGCTGTCTTTAATCCTAAGTAAAACACGTGATAATACTCCTTGGCTGAAGGATCAGACCACAGAAAAGCTTCTACTTCACAGAACACAAATATAATGCCCCAAGTGAGATTCTAACCCTTGACCTCGGAGTGTGAGAAGTCCTTAGACTGAGCGTGTGTCAGTAGCAGCAGCTGACAGCAATGTGCAGGGCAGCAGGTTCTTAAGCACAGAACATCTGGTGTAACCCAACCTTGCCTGACAGGCAGTTACTATCGTATTTCCTGGCCGAAATTGGATCGATCGTATTTCTGGAATTCGCATCGTGCTGCTGCATGTACGTTGTGGCTGCTGTCCCAATGGCGTGAATGTCTGTTGGAATTTTACAGGTACAGTCAGGGTTGTGCTCGAAATTGGCCCAGTGAAAGTTTGTGTAAAATGCGACGTGCGCGTGTGACGTCGGAGAAATTAAGCGACTAATTAACAGTTAGGTCATGCATTCCTCCCTTAGAATAACAATATTGAAGTCTTCTGGGATGTTATGCCGTGTCGACTGGCAGGTAGTTACCGGCGTTTTGCGTTGTACCGGTTTGACTGTAGACAGATCTGCTGAGGATGTAGCAGCCAAGAGAAGACACTTTGCCTCTCCTTGGAATGAAGCTCTGATGTATAGCCCACAATCACTGCACGGCATTAGAACTATAACTGTCAGGCGATCCTCATATGTCCTGATTTAAATGTCCGTTCCGTCACTACGTGTGAAGGGAATAAAATGGCATTACATTTCTTTACATTCTAATTACCCAGGCGCGCCACTCCCTTCACGGCGCTGTTTGCCACCATCGTCGTAATATTGCAACACCGTGTCATTACTGTAACATAAATAAAGGTAAAGCAATCCCATTACAAGCCTGGACAGGCCCTTAGGGTTCCAGGAGGTTGAGGTTCCCAGATTTCTAGACAATCGGCACATGAAGGTGGAAGGTTGTCAGCCGTAGCACCGACCGCCTTTACCCCCCATGAAATATTCCTGGTACTCATTTCTGTTAGAGGCTGAGTCGACCCCAGGGCCGTAGTGGCGGCCGAAAGGATTATGTCAAATGAAAAATTCCAATCACACCATCGGGAATCGAACCCGCGTAGCGTAGTGCCTCAACCAACTGCGCCACCGTGTGCCCCCCTGTAACAGAAATAATTTTATTAAATATCTCGGCAACATTAGTTTCTTAAGCAATATATTGCATATTAAGAAATGCATAACCAGTTCCTAAGTTTATCACAAGATAACTTTAGAATATTTATTTCCATTCTGGTGCTTTTAAGTCGTCGTGTTCTGCTGCTGGCTAAGGCATTAATTGTGCAGCACATCATTTTCGAGCACTTGGCACTGGGCCCATTTGGCATTTTGGGAACTTCACTGGGGAGACGGAGGTTAAATGCCTTATTTACGGCCAGATATTCATCTGGTTCTTCGACTTTATTCCAAATCTAAATTCATCTTTTTTTCATATAAAATGACGGCACTGTTTAAGTGTAAACTATATTTTAAACATGTGAACTACAAACCCCAAAAGATGCCGTAATATGTGTCTTGGCTAATGCAAAGGACTTTTTCGTACTCACTCTGAAGGATGGAGAAGTAATATAAGATTCTTTATTCATTTTTAAGAATTTGCGACGGTAGGCCATGACATAAATTTTCATGGCATATAACGTTGTAACTAAATAAACCTTGGAACATCCCGCATGCAGCCCTGAAGTGGCGCGTTTCCAGCGCTGATGCACGATCTTGCCTGCACACGATTTTAAAGACCCTCACGAGGTGGAAACATTTCTGACAGGATAGCTGGTAAGAGGACACTGACAGGGAATAGAAAAGCTCGTCCCACGATATGATAGATGTCACATTTGTGGCGGAGATTATGCAGAAAATTAATAGAACAGCAGCAGCTACATTTAAATTGCAACTGTTGTTGTTAGAGATTACCATGAGTGATTCTAAATGTATGAAATGCCAATTATCTTCTGACTGAGTCTTTATTTTTTATGAATTATTAAAGCCAATAAAATAGCACAAGCTTGATTTTTTTTTGTGGTGAAGGGCCCCGCAGCAGATGCTACGGACGCACCGCAGCGTAGAGGCTTATTCTGCAACCCTGTGATGAAGATGATTAGTTTTTTTCGTTTTTCCTTGTAATGGAGCACCGGTGGAATGAAATTGACAGGGGAAAACCGAAGTACTCGGGGGGGGAAAAAAAACCTGTCCCAGTGCCACTTTGTAAACCACAAATCCCACATGGACTGACCCGGGATTTTTTTTTTTTTTGCCTGTCCGGGGTTTTCCCTTTGATCCATTTTTTTTACTGTTTAAATCCTTTCGTCTTCATGTCACTTTACGTTCCATGCTACCGTCCTTACATCAAACACAACACAAACATCCATGCCCCCGGTGGGATTTTTTTTTTATTAATTCCTGGGTTTTCCCTTTAATCCATTTGTACTGTTGAAGTCCTTTTTTTTTTGTCCTGCATGTCACCTTATGTTTCATGCTATCGTCCATACATCTAACACAACACAAACATCCATGCCCCTGGTGGGATTCGAACCCACGATCCTAGCAAGCGAGCGGCCGAAGACCCACGCCTTAGACCGCAAGGCCACTGGGATTGGCAATCGAACCCGGGTCTCAGCGGTGAGATGCCGGCGGCTAACCGCCTGAGCCACGGCACGGCCAAGCTTGATGTTACGGGAGTGCCTTTTAATTTATCACGTGTTCAGTGAACCCTGCGAATGGCCACACTGTATAAACGGGTAAGCTGCAAAAAGTAAACAATGGTATTAAGTAAAAGAATACTAAATCTGAAGATATGTAGATGTTGGACTTTGAAAAAAATTAAATATGTATAATAAAGGCGGTTAGCACTCGAAAGTTCAGGCTCACTTTACAATGCTGCTACTACTGTTCCGAGCTCAGGCGGATTGCTGAAGGTTGTTGCCTTATATCCGTGTCTAAGAGCCCCGATAGTGAGATGTCGCTATCAGTTATGTTACTGTTCCACCGATTTTGACTTAAGGTGTAATATTAAAAATCAATTCTTTTTTTCGCACTCGAACTTCGGGACATATTCACTTTTAATTCATATTTGTAGTGACGAGAGACAGGCTGTTTGTATAAGTTCGTTCCAGAATTAGGAACTATAGTGTTAATCAAGTAGGGCGAAACACAAGTCTTAAAAATAATTGTTCTGTTGCAGAGGTTTCTAGTTCAGCAGTTGTTACGCTACTGATATATTTTATTTTATTTTAGTGAAAACTCTATATTACTAATTTTGTACATGTTTAATTCGTCGGATGTGACACCAAAGCCTTGCATCTTTAGCACACTTGTGAGTTACTTACAAACAATACTTCTTACGTAATACGTATATGTGTTTATTGTATGTCCGCATACCAAGTTTTGCATTCGTGTCGCAGACGCTTCGTTAGTTGTCACACAAATCCGAAAACTTAAAAAACTGGAGAATAACTAACGACGGTTTGGGTTTATTGTATACTAGTTTTATTATCTGTTCTTCTTCTTTATTGAATTTTATGTGAGACATGTTCTTGATGCGTGTGTAGAATATAACGTTTTCTGTTGTGTTCTGCTCTTGTAGTTGTTTTGTGTTCTGTGTTTTTGTGTGTCGTAGGCTATCTAGTTTTTTTGTTGAGTTTATTGTATATACAATGAAAGCAACCAAGAAAAAACATAACGACAGTTTCTTTAGGTGTTATAACAAAAACACTTGTTACTTTGCAGGCACAACGCTGTCAAAATTACTGTATGCTGCTCCTTATTTGCACTACACTTGTAAATATTGTGTCCGTAGTGGGCGGGGAACTCTTTTAACTATGTCCTGGTGGATGCGAGTAATTTTTAGAGGTCACTGCTTGTGTTGGGCAGTACAAGCGGATAGCCCATCACATAAATTTCATCCAGTCCGACTACACGAATTCAGTTGCATCCAGTATAGAATAAAAGCACTTTGACACAGTTGAATGGAAATAAGCCAGTAATGGTTATTCGTGTTGTAGCGGCAATATAGCTTTGAGCGTGTAAATGAGAGGTCACAGTGCGCTGCGGTACATGGTTACCAGTCCGTGTCACTTGCAGGACACCACATCCTGCTCTCAGAGTACGTTCACAGAAAACGGTTTCCCTTCATAGGTCTAGGTTCAGAAATGTTCATAGATCCAGATACGTGCACCAAGATGAAAGTCCACCGCCGACACTTACTTACAGAAGATGGCTCTACAAATATATTGAAAATAATGTGTACCATATTATGTGTAAGTCTGTGAAGTTAGAGGAATAAAGTACATGGGAGGGAAAAGAAGCTCAGAACAATCGACAGGAATGCAAAATTAATTTTAAACATGGTATGAATTAAGGAGGATGAGATGGGTGGGGCTTATGTGAAGCATGTGGCGGAGACATGCATACATAAGTTTGGTCGAGAAACCTGAAGAAAATACCATTTGGAAGACGAAGGCAAATAGGGCCGTGCCATGGCTCAGGCGGTTAGTCGCCGGCCTTCCACTGCGGAGGTCCGGGTTCGATCCTGGGTCAGTCCATGTGGGGTTTGTGGTGGACAAAGTGGCACTGGGACAGGTTTCTCTCCGAGTTGTCGGTTTTCCCCTGTCAATTTCATTCCACTGGTGCTCCATTAATTGTAAAACTTGGTAAAAAAAACTGCTCATCTTCATCACAGGGTTGCACAAAAAGGCTTAAGGCTGTGGTGCGTCCGTAGCTTCTGCTGCGGGGCCCTTCGCCATGTAAAAAAAGGCGAATATGTGAGCATAAAAGGTAAAGTTCACCCTAGAACAGGCCATGAAGGCCCAGAGGGGGAGCAGAGGTATAGCTCTACTCTTTCTTTAACCTCGGTGCTAGATGGGGGTGTCTGGTCAACGCCACACCCCGGCCGCTTACCACCGGGAATGACCCGGTGCCCATTGTTCAGGAGGCTGGGTAGGACCCAGGGCCGGTCTGGACGGGTGCTGAAAATCTCGCCCCAACCTGTATTCGATCCCCGGATCGTCCAGCTCGTAGCGTAGATGTGAGCATAATAGTAAAATTGATATTTTAAACAATGGGATGTGGGATTTTGAACTGGACGTTTGTAGTTCAGGAGAGGGAAGATGGCGAGCTTTGTGAACACGACAGTGAGCTGTAATAAGTCAGACCAGCAGACACACTGCATCTAGGGAAAATCCCTAATATTCTATATTATGTCGTTTATACACCATAACCTCCAACCCCTTGTTCAAGGCTGTGTATGACATCCAGGTACTGCACGGGTGTGTCTTAGTAATGCGTACAGCATATCTCTTCAGCTGCTTGCGGATCCGGTGTACGAGTAGTACCGCGTCTCTGCTCACACATTTCACCATTTCTACCTCCCATCTATACAGGTACGTTTTCCTGTATTGTAATAACATTCGCACAGATTCATAAACTTAGCATTCTCCAAAAAATGTTCCGTCTTTATAAACTTTATTCACAGGGCTGGACGACATATGCTTCACCGCGCTAAGCACGAAAGCAACATATATTCCGTAATAATTTTTGAGCCATGGATGTTTGAAAGCAAACATTTTAATTAAGTTTAAAATGTTTTGTCTTTAATTCTGATTTATTACAAGTAAATGTTGTAAACGTTTGTAAATAGCACACTTTTAATCAAGGGCCATGTGTTTCTATGTATTTTAAAAAGTTTTTGAACCTTGGCCTGTATTAATTGGATATTTGGCGTCTCTGACACCCGCATTGCTATATGATTGTGAACCGATTTGCGTGACTGTACTTCATGTATGTATTTGTGTACGCTTCTCACTACTGTTGATGTGACTCCTTGAAAACGGCCCTTTGAGAGGCGAAACGTGTTGCAGTTTCGATAAAATGTACACTGTTAGGGATTTTCCCTAGATACAGTTTATCTGTTGGTCCGATTTATTAACGTTTGATTGTAAATACACGCTAATATGCCTTCGATAAAAGGTGGGAAATTTCTGGAATGGCTCAGAGGACTGGCGAATGGAAAGACGTGTATGTGTAAACTGGATGGATGGCTGGATGAAGTGAAAGGGTAGAAGAGTTGCGTATTTCTTGAATTCATACACCCTTCATTCTTTTTCATTCTAACATTGTCTCCATCGCCGACAGCCTCAACTTAATAACGTAACATAGGCCGAGATGTAACACTACGCCTTCTTTGTTTTGTGGAGGTCTAGGCTACGAATCTCTATCCTACAGACATATATATATATTTTTTCCGTTGTTTCCTCTTAACCTCTCCGTATGAATGCTGTGACACACTCCACATTCTCCTGCTCTTCGGCCTTTTCAGTTCACTCTACTTTATATCAACTGCAATAACCCTCGAAATAGAAATAGCGTCTTTAGAAAACCCGTCAGCCAACCAGCAAATTGGAAACTGAGACTCAGCATGTATACAGGGAGTCTTCACGAACGGTAACATTAATGTACTGAGACTCAGCATGTATACAGGGAGTCTTCACGAACGGTAACATTAATGTACTGAGACTCAGCATGTATACAGGGAGTCTTCACGACGGTAACATTAATGTACTGAGACTCAGCATGTATACAGGGAGTCTTCACGAACGGTAACATGGTAACATTAATGTACTGAGACTCAGCATGTATACAGGGAGTCTTCACGAACGGTAACATTAATGTACTGAGACTCAGCATGTATACAGGGAGTCTTCACGAACGGTAACATTAATGTACTGAGACTCAGCATGTATACAGGGTTTACACGGTCATTTTCTAACTGCTGTAAACGGTAACATTAATGTACTGAGACTCAGCATGTATACAGGGAGTCTTCACGAACGGTAACATTAATGTATGTGTATGAATTTTGCAGCTTCTTCTATAAGTGCAGTCAATTTCGCATTTATCTGTTATTTAATTATCTTATTCGTGAAATGGGTCTACTATGTACGTAACAATACTTGGGTTTGAGAATGACTGCAGCAAATATGCAAACACAATTTCAAGATTACAGGATGTAAAATGGGAGTGGTTAAATTGTTTTCTGAATGATTAATGTCAGTAGATACATGAATGCCCAGATAGGGTAAAATAAATGCATGAAATGGCAGTGACTTTCGAATGTTTGCAAGGCAGAGCTTTGTCCGTTGCTTACCTTATGTGCAGGGGTCAAATGCTGTCTTATAGGGAAAGAACTGCTAGGCATGCTTTGAGTTATAGGACGCATTGTTGGGCATGCTGTCCGTATTGACACACTGCTCTGCTCTCCATTTTACAGATAGCCCGTCATTCGCCATCAGTCGTGTTCCTGGGTTTGGATTCCCTTTGAGGGAAGGCATTCCTGTTTCTTTGAAGTGTGACGTGGATTCCAATCCTCCTGCGAGTCCTGTTTGGGTCAAAGGTAAGTACTGAGCGATTTATTACATAAATGGAAACAACCTCGGCCATTGTTTTAATCCAGAGTAGTGTCACTGTTAGTGGGAAGTGTTTTTATTCTGAGATTTACCCTAGCCATGTTTATCATTCTGTGTTTAATTTTTCTACACTTTTTTGGTTTTGTGGGGTATATTGACCCTTTAAGGACGAAACCTAAACTGTTTTATTTAAAGGCCAAGTTCGTACCGCGCAGTAAACACCATTTCGGTTTAAAAAACTTAATGTTGTACAGGGCAAAATCACTGTTCCGCGGTGCATACAGAACACACAAATACACTCTGTGGACAGAATGTAGAATTTCTGAGTGTTAAACCTGATAGTATATACAGTAACCGCTAGGCTTTAAAACGTTAAAATGTGTTATTCAGTTTGCTGTAACCTTGTTCTTAGACGTACCTTATCCATTATGAATTCCTTGAAGCACATTGGCATTTATATATATATACCATCCACTTTAATCCGTATATTCCAAGATCGATTACATCGACGGGTGGGAAAAGATGCATCAGTTCCGGTGTCAAGCTAATCGATGCTCCGTGTCGTCATATCTTATTACCACATGCAACTTGCACCTGGTAATGGAGCCGAAAATCCGTGCCCAGTGTGGCCAACCGTTATTATTTTTAAGATTATATTCAAATTTAAATTTAAAAACAGAAATAAAATGTCACGGACAGTTCTGTGATTGTAGATCTTTGGAAATCAAAACAAAAGGAGTGAACATTTAGAAGATACATTTTTTGCCCACAGAGTATTGTTGTGTTTCATGTGACGCCAACGATAAACAACGACTACTTCCCTAAAGACGAGTTACCGATTCGTTTTTGTAGTGAAGGTGCAGTGTGTTTGCTATGCGAACGGAATTGATTTATAGCCCGATGTTCTTCCTGGGAGAAAACAACGTATTGAGAGCAAAACACAACATCTTGCGTAAGTTTCTGGATCTGCATATCTACTGATGTTAACTAATTTCGATTTGTTTTAGTTTTTGTGCTCAGCGTACTGAAGTACTTGTCCTTTGTACGTTAAATTTGTCGGATATAACCTCAAAAGTGTCGCACTGCCGTCTTGTTCGCCATGGTGCACCTTTAGTACATTCTCTCTCTCTCCTGATTCCTCCAGCGTTTCACCAGTTATCTTCCTGAAACCGAAAGCTAAGAAAAATGTACGCGCAGCTGCCATGTTTCTTGTTTTACATTACACAGTAAAATTTTTTGTAGAATGTACCGATATCGTAAAAAATTGTTCTGCAGTCTACACTTCCGTGATGATAACTAGCAACCAAATGTAGCTGGACATGTAGACCTTTTTTCGGATAAGTTTCATAAATATAACTACGCGTATCTGGTATGAATATTTGTTTGTAAGTAAACAGTAACTAACATGGCGACGATACGGAACTTTGAGGTCATCTGCTGCAAATTGAACCTACACGTTATCAAAATAAAGGATCAACAATATTACTAATAGATACGTTGGCCTGGAGGTGTATGACGTAGTTAAGCAGTTTTCTGAACACCATTTTTAAAGACTATTTAGATGAGTTTCAGGCTTCCGAGACTTAATGCTGCATGGCCACAGCAGAGTGAGATTAACCATGCAACCAAAATTAGTTATAATTTGATGATGACATAATCTCGACACATGTCGCTGATAATCTTGTAATTTAACACCTGTGTAATTAGTAAATTGATTTGTAGACGACGCGAAAAGAAATCCTACATGTCAAGATAATGTAATTATTATTGTGGCTCAGACTGGCAGTGACGACTGCTCTGCGTTGTGCTATACGACGCCATACATAACATAATGGTTGATTACAAAGAGATTGTGTCGGTTACTGATATTGGGTCCGCATCGTCGGAAGCTTTTTGTCATCGTAATGCTGACAGTGGCCAGCAGGCTTCTACGTATGTATGACGTAATTGTAAAAAATATTAAGCTACTCTGTTGGAAGTATTGTAGAAACATGTAGGCCTGTAATGTTAGTGGAGTTGAGCGGAGATTGAAACATGTATTTTCCGATTACACAGCATTTATTCCAACAATTGCACAATTAACAACAATCATTTGTTGCTTTACGATGTGCCTGATACATGTTTCGGCCTCAACATGTCCATCCTCAGGGAGGTCTTCAACACGGGAATAAGATAATGGCAGATTCTGTTAATTATGTGCATGTGTGGAGTAAAAATGAAAAGTTTTTTTTCGAATAAATTCTTAGAAATATTTAAAATATAGAGTAAGCGCAAAGAGAGTCGAACCCGGTTATAACGACATCGGTTTATACGACACCTCGCTTATACAGTCAGATATTCTGTGGTACCAATTAATTCTTCATTGTTAACCATAACATTATACTCCTCAGTTATAACAACACTCGTTTATAACGACACAAAATACTCAGTCCTTTTCATGACGTTATAACCGAGTTCGACTCTACTTTTCATTTTGACTCCACATATACACATCTTTGACAGAATCTGCCATTATCGTGTTCCTTTGTTTGAGACCTCCCTGAAGATGGCCATGTTGAGGCCGAAACTTGTAGGGGCACATCGTAAAGTGACAAATGATTGTGGTTGATAGTGCAGTTGTTGGATTAAGTGCTGTATAAATCACTCTATTGCACGGAATATGGAAAGCATTAAATGTATTTTCCGAATTACTTTGATTGCTTTAGGGATTTAACCCTCCCACAAGTGACTGCTGTGATATGACAAAAGTGTGTTTATGAAAAAGTAAAACGTGTTGAAGGGGAACATTATGGCGTATTCGCTTCGTAAATGTCTGTAATAAAACCTAGTTCTTCCTTATTTGTTTTTTTTAATATAACCCCGGAGTGAAATCCGATATGTCGTGTTGCTCAAATAAGAGATTCGAGTCAACGGATCTGATGTGCGCAGCAGGCTTATTACGTTGTCCTTTGTCAGTCTAGAGTCTGCGTTGTGGACGGGTGTCATCGCAGGTGCTTCTGCTGGCACGAATTGATTGATAGGTTTTTCGTTGGCAATTATATAAAATTCAGGGATCTAACACATTCAACGTTCCAACATGTACGTCGCGATGGCGGTGGAATTCGTCATCCGCCGGTAAATTTGCAAAACCTAGAGCATGGAACTTTGAATTAATTTTAATACATTCCAACAACGCAGCTGGAATTGGCAGTGTAAAACGTAGCGCATTTTGTGAAAGCTTACGCCTATTCAATCTACACACAATTGCGCTTTCATACTAATAAAATGTTAGATAAAAAGGCATTTACATTTCCGAGAAAGGAACAAATAAATGCAACCGCCTGCATTATTTAAAGTGACGTGCTAGGATGATGATGAAGGCTTACAGGAACAAAGGTTCATGCGTCCAAAACAGTTCCCCGCAAAATATTCCAGCTACATTACTATTTCAGTTCTGCCATTTTCGTGAGGTTTTGTGTCCACTATTCGTGGAATAATTGATTATGATAATGTAGAGCTGAAAACCTGCCACGATGTTTTATGTATTACAGTGCTGTGTTCAAGGTGGTCGTGTTTCCAGGGGTAGTAACTTTTAGGCCCATATGTGTGTCGTTACTGAAAGTCAATAATAATAATAATAATAATAATAATAATAATAACCTGTGCTTAAGCTTCAGACCGTGAAGATATAAGAGTGAATTGAGGCAGATCTGTAAGCATTCTTAATCTTTGCACTTGATGCAGCTGAGTTGTCCTTTACACATTCCGGGGGTGGAACCCCGGGTTTTCCAGTTCTTTGCCTGTTATTTTAAACAAGATATTAGCTTAATGTAAGGAAGGAGCATAAAGATAAAAAATAAGTTGGAGGAAAGAAAGAAAGGAGGATAAAACGAGAGAAATATATAAAGAAAGAAAGAAACAAAGAAAGAAACCTTCAATGAAGTATTTTCTTCTGGAAACAAGCTGTAGGCTTTTCTTGTTTTTCGCTAAAATATTTTGAAGAACTGAACTTCCAGCTGTCATATAGGATGTACATTATTATATCATGTAAGGTGTCTGCTTCGTTAACCGTGGATACATCACTTTATTTTATTTGACATTTTATTACATTATTTAAATCGACTCGCAATAAAAATCCCGTTTTTCTTCAATTACCACAGTTTTGTTATCAAGATGGAGTCTAGCCAACTTTGGTTTGTCATTAGTTCAGGAAAATGTCACCGGAGAGACATCAGTAAGGAACTTTGGATTCCAGTGACATCATGAGTTTAAAACAAGGTCTGGGGTCTGTGATTGAATTACGCATTCTGCATTGAATGGCAGAGTCTGGTTTCTAGTACAGCCCTCCGCAATTTTGTAGGCCTCGTCTCCAATGTCAGGTAAAGTAATTGATGTTTTCCTCATCACTGCTGACATAGCTTGTGAGTAGAGAGATGAGAGAGAGAGAGAGAGAGAGAGGGGAATGCAGCGATGGGAAGGCGGAGAGCAAATAGCATCAGGAGGCTGAGAGGTAGCACTGAGCGACGCACAGAGTGGCGGCAAAATGGAGCAATTTGTAGGGTCCGCTGTGACTCAGGCTTCGGCCAGAAGGCATGAACCGCAAACATGCAACAACGAATTAAGTGACATCACTTGAAAACAGGGGTTCTCAAAATTAAAACATATTTTGTCATGGACTGTTTGATCCTGGAGATGGAGGAACTGCGCTCTACCGAAACGTCGTTAGCTATTTACCCGTTGACACTGGCGTAACATCCCCGAAGACTTGAATCTGCATCAGTGCAGAACGTCCAGTCTCAATGTTTGTTGTTTATCCCACTGTGTTTACGAGAACCCGTCAGTGATCCTGTCCTGAGCCACTTGAATTCACTCCATATCCTCCCACATCTATTCCCTTTAAGATGCACTTTAATATTATCCTTACAACTACACATTGGTCCGTAAAATATTCTCCCCGTGAAGTTTTCCTGCTTTACTGTGTCGTGTAGTGTAATCTTAGCTACAGTCATGCCGTTGCTTTTTCAGAATTGCGTGGTCAAAAGACAGAAACACACATAACTGTTATATTGCAAAAACACTCGCTTTTTACTTAATCATGCAACATGTTTCGGCCGTCCGGCCATTATTAGACACATCATTAGTTCACTTTACTTCACTTTCCTTTGAATATTTTTGTGATGATATGGCTGTTGATGGCCGTACGGCCGAAACATGTTGCATGATTAAGTAAAAACGAGTGTTTTTAGGACATAACAGTTATGTTTGGCTGTTTTTATTCACTGGTCTCTTAACGTATAAGATGTATGTATGCCTGATGTCCCGCACGTATGGATAAATTGTCTGTTCGATATTTCGCTGAACATAATATAGCAGTGCAGGCTTTAGCAGAAAGACTTAAGACTTTACGCAAATTGTTTTCTTATAAATAACATCTTATTTGATAACGATCGCTTCTTAATTACTATACATTTAAGAGTTTGTGGATAAGCATTCGCAAATAATATAGACTAATATATTAATGTAAAAGATATGAAAATATCCCTTTCAAAAACAATATTAATTAATTTATGTATACCAACAAATGCACACACGTTATACAAAATTACAAATTATGTATATATATATATATATATGGATAATTTATAGTTTTATATAATTTGTGTGCATTTGTTGGTATATATGAATGATTATAATCACAATGCACCTAACGAATAATATTATACATTGATTTCATCTAGAGGAACAAAAAGTGTAAGAAAACATGGCGGATTTAATGTAGAAGATTTAGATTTAAAGTAGAAGATTTCCGTAAACGATCCTTACGATTTTGATCTTGCATTATTCTGAGCACGTAGCTATTTTAGTTGGATGAGTCAATTTAAAAACACCTTTAATATGGCAGTTTTTTTTACAGCAATGAATATTCTAGTCCTTTAGTAGAGCTGCATTCGTCAATATCACAAAATGGCTTCCGGGCCATAAAAGGAGTTTGTTGTGTTTGCTTTTCATGAAACGACATCTCTTGAGACAGCATGACGACAGTTTAGACGTGTGCACGGGGAGAAACCAGCAAGTAAACATCGATTCCTGGATGGTTCAAGTGTTTGTGAACGATGGTAGTGTTTGTAGAGGGAACAGTATAGGAAGACCTTTTGCGAGCGACAAACGTAACGAAAAATTAGACAATTATTTTTAATTTGGGGGTAGTTATTTGTGGAGAGGGGGTAGCGCGATGTCGGTATAGTGACTAGGATGCGAGCTGGATGTCCAAGGATTCTGGTCCGAAACGCGGCAGGGTCAAGATTTATCTCGTCTCAAAGCAGGGACCACCAAGCCTCCTGTTTAATGCGTTACCAGAACCTCTTTCCCCTGGAGTAAAGCTGCCGGATCCTGAAGTTGGCCATTCACTCCCATATAATGCAATGAGTGGAGCTATACCTCCGCTTCCCCGTATGTCTTTATGGCATGTACGTTTACCTGGCAGTTTCTGGCCATTACACATTGTATATGCCTCTATGTTGCCGACGACATTAGAAAAAATACTGACGCAATACATAGAGGTTTGTGCAAAAGCGGACCACAATTTTCTCCAAGAGTGTGACATGAGATTGGATATCAGTTTGACTCGTGGAGCCCACATTAAAATTTATTGTCTTTTTATAACCCTTGCTGTGTTTAACTTTCAGGTAGTTTGTATTTCATAACCGTACCTTGAACGGAGCATCAGCAGTGTAAGAGTAACAATGTGTACATCATTACGGATGTTCTGTGTTTTGAAGGATGCTGCCTCCATCATTAGCTTAAACCTCGAGGGTTATTCTCTCATTAGTGGAGGCAGCATGATTTTCTAAAACATTAGCACGGTTGTGCAAGTCTACACGGTGTCATATCTCCTAAGAGGGCGATCTACTGTAACAAATGAGCAGTGTCGGTTATCCTTTTAAAGCCGAGCGGTTACTTTACGTACCACCAAGTCGTAATATTCAACAATTCTACATGGTGCTCTCATTGCGTGTATTTGTTTTGTGCGGATCTAAAACTGCAAATTTTTCCTTACACATCATCAACTTATTGGTTTCTTACCCTGGTTCTACCCTATTGGCTGTCATCACGCCTACGGATTGCTACCCCGCCGTAATTTCCAGAATCTACGTTATAGGTTGCTGGCTTTCTTTCTATCCTACTCGGACTCTTGACCCGTGAAGATGGGACCGACACGTCCCGAAACGTCGGTAAACAATTATCACACGACGCCGCGTAGTATCCCAGAAGAGCGCAGATCTCATCAAAATCGCGGCGGAAGTCTAAAATCAAGATTTTTAAAGTTGTCCATTCCGTGCATTTTTAGCTCAATGTGTCCTATTTATTGTACCAACTAACTGCACGTTGTTAGCTACATGTGATTGTTAAACATGAAGCTGGCATACTGTGCTGCCTGAGGATGGTGCAATTGCACCGAAACATGTCGCAGCTACGTGTTTGACACTCATATGTAACTAATAATGTGCATTTAGTTGGTACAGTAAATTAAATACATCGAGGTGTAGAGTGTTTACTGCGCAGTGCGCACTGAGTCATGATATAAAACAGATTACCCTTCTTCTTCATTATATGAAACCGATTACGTTTCTTCTTTAAAGGATTATTCAGGCTGCAGTGTCTGCTGCGAGAGACAGAGTTGTCACTAAAACTGAACAGATTTCGACAGTATAAGACGGACACGCAGAAATGCCTTTCCACAGCGTTCAGAACGACGGACCATAAAGGTAATGAAGATATAAGAGAAGAACTGGGGGTAATATATTTCAACACAGTGATAAGGAATCTGTCGAAGGAATGTCTAGAATATGGACTACTGTTTGAGAGCCGGAAGTTGCGCTGTCGGTGGGACTGACAGTGCCACTGACGTTCGCAGAGAAACTGGGGAAAATTGTTTTGTTCTTGTAACCGGAATGGACGAAAGAAATAGGCTTAATTGTAGTTGATCTTGGCGGCGTGTTGACGACAATAATTATGACTTGTTGTCTAGTTCATGTTAACCATTTAAAGCCCAGCGGTAACAGTATATACCACGAGCTGTAATATCCAAAACCCGTGCATTTTGCCCACACACACTGCATTTACGTTTCGGACTACACTAAAAATCAACACCAACTTTTCCACTTAACACAATTAGCTGATTGATCTCTCCAATAAGGACGCAGTTTGATCATTGTGTGTGTGTTTGTGGGGGGGGGGGGGTTGTGTGCATTTGTGTACTCTTGTGTATTGTTTAGAAGAATATCCGTCCTCAGACGCCTAAACGAGTGCACTTGATTATGAAGAGCCTGTGGAGTAAGGCATTAGGTGTCCCGCCTGAGTGTTAAAAAGTTTTAACTTTCCAAAAGGTTCACAATGGCTGTCTGGCTTTCCAAGCTTCCTGTACTGTGGATTATGGGAGCTCTTTACAAGCGGATACGCCGGCGTGTAATCTGACGGTTCTCTTCCGGTTAGTGTCGAGGATAGGAATTTGCGGAACTTCGCATCCACACGTTGTTACTGTCTTATTTTCTTAGTAGTGGTCAGGTGGTTATTCTCCGGTCTCTCACCACGGAGATACGGGTTGAATTTCCAGGGCATTTCGTGTGGGATTTGGTGGACAAAGTGACAGTGGGACTAGTTTTGCTCGAAGAACTTCTGTGCTTCCCTGTAAATTACCATTAAACCAATGCTCCATATTCATGTGTCTTCAGGGTCGGGTACAACAGGCTGTTTCGAGGTTGCAGTACCAAAACACCCAGTTTCTCTCCACTCTTAAAACTGTACCAGACTTAGTATATCTACATGTTGCTCTAATGATTATGTCCAAGACCTGTTTTTCCGTTCTTGTATTTATATGGGGCAGCCATAATTAACTGCTGTATTTTATCAGCTTCAATTACAGTTCATTCGTATTTGTTTTTGGAATTACGTGCATAGATGCACGGACTTATAGTCACTATATCTCGCTTCCTGAATAAGTAAAATAGCAAGAATTAGTTTAATCCTACTTTTCCTCCATAACGTATCTACCGCAACGTCTTTCTTGAACGTTTGATAGATGCTGAACCGGTCACGGTATTCGCAGTCTTTACTTCTTTGTTGGCCTCACAAAAGGGCACCATTTTTGACCTAATGTGAGGCCATCTGAACCTAGATTATAACCTCACAACGTATTTAGACCTATATAATTTTATAATATTGCGTCCTATTTGTGTTTGTGAAGACTTTGTTGTGCCAACCGTCACACAAACAACGGTCCGTACCTTTACGGTATATTGCGTTGCACTCTTTATTCAGTGTTTGCAGTTATTCTCTAATGTGGCGCATTGATTTCCACGTGACACTGCCACACAAGGCAAGAATAATGCGATAGAGCAGAGTTGTTAATGACTGCAGACCTATATACTCTTATTATTAAGGCTGTTCTGATGGTTAGCACATCAAATCCCGGTGGTCGTGCGGTCTAAGACATAGGTCTGTAGCCGCTGTCTTGCTGGGATTGCGGGTTCGAATCCCTCTGAGGGCATGGATGTTCGTGTTGTGTAGGTAGTGGCCTCTGTAACGGGCTGATCACTCGTTCAGAGGAGTCCTACTGGGTGTGTATCAGTCGTTAGAGGAGTCCTACCGGGTGTGTATCAGTCGTTAGAGTCCTACTGGGTGTGTATCAGTCGTTAGAGGAGTCCTACCGGGTGTGTATCAGTCGTTAGAGTCCTACTGGGTGTGTATCAGTCGTTAGAGGAGTCCTGCCGGGTGTGTATCAGTCGTTAGAGGAGTCCTACCGGGTGTGTATCAGTCGTTAGAGTCCTACTGGGTGTGTATCAGTCTTTAGAGGAGTCCTACCGGGTGTGTATCAGTCGTTAGAGTCCTACTGGGTATGTATCAGTCGTTAGAGTCCTACCGGGTGTGTATCAGTCGTTAGAGTCCTACCGGGTGTGTGTCTAATTGTGTGTGATCTAGAAACCTGAAAAATGAGGCGGCCTAGGCCAAATTTGGGCTGTAGCTCCACAGAAAAATGGTTAGTAAACTAAATCCTTTCTGTGAGACCCATTCTGTTATTGTGCTTCCATTTATACTTAAGTTTCCCAATTTATCTTTCACAAAGGTTTTCTTAACAGAATTTTGTAAACATTTGTGTCCCATGCAAGCTACATGTCCGTGCACCTCTTCCTCTTTGATTTAATCCCGCAAAATATATTGGATGAAAGTTATAAATTATAAAACTGATCACTATGTAATTTTTTCTCCTGTTTTCCCCCCTCTTTCTTTGGTCCATATTCTTCTTCCTATGGCTCTTTGGCCCGTTTCCTGGCCATGTGCTCCCATGTTTCCTTCCCTCAATCACTCCTATGTCTTGTGCGCCAGTTTTTTCTATTGAACAATTTGGCGACATCTGCCAGCACTTCGTCTTCCCATCTATTCCTTGGCTTTTCGGTGGGCTTTCTTTCTCCGAGTCTTTCTTCCAGAATTCTTTTTCGGGATTTTGTTTTCGAACACCCTTTGGTCCAAATACTTCCAGTATTTCTTCATACCTTAATTATTTCAAATCTCGAACTTCGAATCGGACCTTGAACAGCTCAACAACGCTGGTACTGAACGTCTTCATGGTTCAAGATCTTTTGTCTGCTGACTAGTGATATCTCTACGTTTAGAAGACACGGAAACAGATACTTTTAACGAGATAACATGTCAAAGTAGCAGCCAGATTGAAATCTTGGCTACAGAGTTAGAAAATACGAACAAAATTCATCATTCTCCTTGTGGCTTCATAGATAATGAGACTGAAATAGTAACGGCATGCTTAAATATAACATCAGAGGGTAAGCAGAACTACACACATGAACAAAGGAGAAAGGCTAGGCACGAATGCGAAGAAGCGCACGCGAGTCACGCTAGGTGCCTGTGTAGAGCCAGAAGGTCTGCTGCTGCTTGCAAACCTCTCTTCGGATCTTGACATTTCAATAATTCACGCTGCTGTATGTAACAAGGAAACAGTCTAGTCTGAAAGACTGGGCTCCCCATTTAATCTGAAGCTGATACACAGTGGAAGGACAATAAAAGTCAAACTTCCTCTGTTCTGAAGCACCAAACCGTGAAGACGTATTAGGACTCTGCAATAAGCGCCACATATTACCATCGGCAGTAGATAGAGGTAATTAGTCACTTCATGCTCAGACAACGGGCTGAACGACTGACGATTTGTGTTCCGATACTCGGCAGAGGCTAGATTTTTCACTCCACTCCAAATCATCCACACCGGCTGAGGGGACCCACCCATTCTTCTACTTAAGAAGTATCGGGATCTATTTCTCGTAGGAGGGGGTAAATCCCCGAGGCGTGAAGCCGACAAGTCGCCTCCATCTCGTGCCGAGGTTAAGAATGTGTGGAGCTATACGCCCACTCCTCCACATACCTTCATGACGTGTACAGGAACTTTATCTTTCACCGTCAAGAATTGTGTATTGTTCCCTCCCAGAATTTGACACGATGGATGTCTGAGATGCGTTAGGGCTCTGTGGGTGGGGGATCGGCACGTCGTGATGAATCTGCTGTTACAGGATTACAAGTGGGTCTCCATCCCAGCCTGCGCCCTGTTTAAGTTAGTGGGCGGCTTAAACCCTGTGGTCTTGTGCCTCATCAGCAGGCTACTTCAGTCTTCGGGTGTCTTTGGGGTAGCAGAACATAAGGTTCTGAAAATAAATGTTTGGCTTGAAAATATTTTGGTTCCATGAGTCTAGCAAGAATTGTGAATAAATACATATGGTAATTACACAAATCTAATTTTCTGAATCGTTTCTTTGAATAATTTCCACCTGTGTAGAATCAGCCTAAGTTAAATATAAGAATGGCCTATAACCTCGAAATTTTGCACCGAAACCATATTTATAAGTGTTAAAAGAAGTACGTTTCTCTCTATGACAGGTTATGAAGGTCCAGAGGAATGGTATAGCTTTACTCTTTTTTAAATTAAGTGGGGGTGGCTGGTTAATGCTAGAACCCCGTCACTTTACCCCCGGGAAGGAAAGGCCGTACCCATTTTACAGGGGGTTGGATGGGCCTCGGGGCAAGGAGTTCGAACCCCGAACCTTCCAACCCATACACACAAAATACTTCATGCAAAATGTTATCTCCCGTCATTCCTATCAAAGAACACAAAGCCTGCAGAAGCCGTCCGGGCATGCTACTTTCTTCCGGACGTAATTTGTACGTTATCGATCTACCAAGTTCTGTCAGTGTCTTTAATAGTAAATTTTATCAAAATCAGTCCAGCAGTCCTTTTGCTGAAATAGGCAGGTGGACAGACAAGGACAAATCGACTCTATTCCCCTGTATGTTCGTTATGCTTTTACGCTAACGTCGTGGAAAGGAAGCATTGTGAAGGACGTCGACCAGAAGTACGCTTTGGGCTTTAAAATATTGTTTAATTTCTCTCAGAGTACTGTGGCTTTTGTTCCTTACGTTCCTCGGATATTAAATGTTGAAATATGTTACCGGACAGGAAAGTCACACAAAATTGAATTATTATTAAAGAATTGAATATCAGAGTAACTTGTAACAGTTGAAGGGACAGCGTGCATAATATATTGAATTCGCTTGGGCGGCCGCTGGACGATAAACAAGCCTTCGGACGAAAGAATTTAATATCTGAACAGGTGCGGATCTCTCTGGGAGCCTCTGCTTCTGGATCGTACATTATAAAGGAGGTACCAAGTTGGAGCCAGAGTGGAACATGTCCCGTTATTAACATAAATTTTCTTTGTATTTAATTGTACGTTTTTTGTGTGTGGAAGGGGGAGGTAAATGCGCATTAAAGAAGAGCGCTGGATAGATTGAGCAGAAAGGGAGATGTATTAACGAAACTGATACAATGACAATATTTTTATTGACAAAATATATTCGTGATTGACGGTCATTTCATTCATTTGGTTGTCTGTACATCACAACGGGATGTCCTGCGCTGTGTATTTGAAATTGATAATTGTATTTATTTCATATTAAAACTTACGTTAGAGCACAGGTGCTAGTAGCTGAACGTAATTGTCTTTAAATCGTGTCCAGCAGCTTTCCTGGTATGTTGGCAACAATGCGTTTTCCATAACAGTAGGTATTATGTTGATCAAGTGCAGAACCGTCAGACGTGCCAGCAGGTCTAAATCACAGAGGAAGTATATTTGTTGACTGGATATTTGTAATCCTACCTTTTTTTTGTATTTCCTTTTTCCTGTTGTGTGTTAAGTCACTAGGTACCAAATATTTCGATAGGCTGAAATTTTGAGGTTATGAATGACCAATAAATTTGATCAAATGAATAATTGTCAGACGTGCCAGAAGGTCTAAACCATACAGGAAGTATATTTTTTGACAAGTTACTTGTAATCACTCCTTTCTTTGTATATTTTGCCTGTTGTCTGTAAGTCAATATTTACCAAACATTTCGATCGCCTGAAACTTTGAGGTTATGTATGACCAATAAATGTATCAAAAAGAGAATCAACATTGACATACAAATAATAAATTCTTTAAAAGTGTAGTAGCAGGCCCTAATAATAATAATAACATTGCATAATATGTGTACAATTTTGAATGACAACAAAAATGTGCGCTCAGTTGACTGAAGGGTATGCGCATCTGAGAAGAGCCCAGGGTGCAAAAATCCGAAAGCGCTTGAGGGTTGCGTTGCCTTTACATTTCCTATTTTGTTACGCAAATAAATACTGATGACGTTAGCCATTACGAAATGTGTGACTTTCTGAGGTGAAGATGCTGATTAGACAAAAGTTGTTATGTGACGGAGTGATCATTGTTATTATAATTACTGACTGTCTTAGTTGAGCGGCTTGTGACTGTGATACATATGTTGTCCCAGGTACAAGCAAATGATCGACATTTATCACAATGAAAGCTTTGCAGTACAACTAGTTTACCTGAGTGTAATATAGGACAGGCATTGTTAATGGTTATGATTTATATACTACCAACATTACGAAATGAGAGAAATGTTTTGCTGTGCCCTCCTGATACAATATTTGTTTGGACCGCGAGAATCTAAAGAATATCACGTCGGGGTGCACAACTTTTCTGCAAATCTAGCAGCAAATTTAAAATTCTAGTCGCCAGAAGGGAGACATGAAACAAGTTCCATACTGAGGATACACAAATACTGGGTGCCACGGTAAACTGGCGCCCGGGATTTCTACACCCTTGCCTTGTATGTTTTCGTAATATTCCTGTTTTTCGAAATCTGTGGTCTTCTGGGTAATTACACGGCGTCGTGAGGTAATTATTTACCGACGTTTTGGGATAACGTAACGGTCCCATCTTCACAGGTCAAGATTCCAAGTAGGAAAGTCGGTAAATAATTACCACACGACGCCGTGTAATTACCCAGAAGACCACAGATTTCATCAACATCGCGGCGGAAGCCTGTAATCAAAGTTCCTGTTTTTCGTTTAGGACATTTGGAAAAAAAAATAAATTGCAGTTTCTTCAGAACGTTCTTAGAAATCTGCATATGAATCCGCCTCTCTCCTGATTACGCTGCTGAAATCTGTGTTGCCAGTAGCTGATTGAATTCAGCGACGTTCTGTACCCAAGACATGCCACTGTGCCACTACTTGCCACCAACAGCATCACGGCATTGCACAATGCTAAAGCCCTCATTTATGTTATCACAAGTTTGATGTTTAAAAAGTACGGTATGATGAAGTACTACGAATGCGTTTACAAATGATGCGAGTTGTTTTGAAATTTTACAAGATAGTCTGTCTGAATCTTAAACACAACACAGTAACGTCCAGTGTGTTAAATAATTGTGTTAAGATTTTGATAACGTATGCTAATAGCTAAGAGCATCGCCGTGGTAATACCGTAACTCAGCGTCTCCTAAACTATGTTCCGCGGATCACAGGTATTCCGCGAGATGTGAATAGGTGTTCCGTGAAAAATCGAGAAAACAATAAAAAGTCACAGATTTTTTTTAAAATTTGAATTTAGCATGTTTGATCATAGTTTAAGGTACGGTTTATAGAAGAATTTTTATTAAGAACCTTTCGTTTGGTTACTAACAATCTCATTGCACTAACTTTTATTTGATAAATGAGGGACAGCAAAACATATGTTTTCCGTAAATATTTACTAAGTTAAGAACTGTTCCGTGACCACAGAAGTTTGGGAAACGCTGCCGTAACTCCGTTCTTTGAAAGCGGTATAAAAGTTATGTGAGGTCGGCAGAGACGAATAGAGACTTTATTCTTTGCTCCCAGCTTTCCATTCATTGAACTATGCTTTAATTCGCTGTCTTCTTCCCGTATAAACGAGCACACTGACATAAAATTACCATCATAACAAAAAAAAAATTCCCTGCGACATTTATAATCTTTCCTTATTCGTCTCCCTATATCATTCTTTCTGATCACGCCCACGGTGTATTTTTTGTACTAACAAAGTGGGTAGTCTAGAAGAAGAGACGCTTGTATTTCTCTGACTTAAATGATCCATCACCTCTATCTACACCATTCCGGCACGCACAACTTTTCCTCTAAACCTGCACTCTCTTTTAGAGATGTCTTTGTAACGGCGCTGCATACGGTGACTTAAGGCAAACGCGTTTCTCCTTAATGGCATTCCCTGGAGTAATTCTATTGCTCATAAATATTATGACATCGTGTGTTATTGCGGCCTTAATGTCCTGTAGTTAGCACTTCTTCTTCGCGTTTGGTGAAAATGTTGGCCCCTAGGCTGTTTAACCTAAGGTGTTCGTGACCCTCAGTCACCCTAGATAAATGTTGGGACCATAAAGAATAGAGCGCTGTGTTCTTCCTTATCTTTTCCAATTCGTCGCTCACAAATCAACTTACCATTCGCAGGTATATGACACATATAATTTATAAAGCGTCGTGGGCAACTTCATGAAGTTAAATTTAGACGTTAAATTTATCAGGTAATATGTTTATTTATTAGTTTATTTCGTATTTTTCAATAATCCTTATCTTTTATTACAAGTTTCAAGCGGTGGTAACCCCGTAACTGTTAAAGGCCAAATACGTGTCTATCTGAACTTTTTTCACGACAAAGACCTAGGAAATTACCTCCTACGGTTATGTCTACTACTCGTGAATCACCCTGTATTATCAGGAGTGCTGTGTCGCCTCACGCAAAGCTACAAAATGCTTCTTGAATCCAGTTGTGACGGCAGGCACCACCTTCAGTAACATGTATCGTATTTAAAATTTTAATAAGCATTGCTCATAAGGAGAGACTCTAACGTACACTTGTAGATGCCTCCATTCCACACGTGTTCATTCTGTCACAACAAGAAAATGTGTCAGTATGGGACTCAACATATTAGGTTCGAGTCTTTTATATGTGTACGCTCATATTTGCTGTATTTTAAAGAAGCGGTATTTTCAATATTGCATCAGTCAGTTTCATCGTATGGAGATTTTGAGTTATTGCTACAATAAACCCCATGACGTGTGTTATATTAAACCTCCAACTGCTTTTGAAACGCTGCTAGTAATGTATTACCATTTGAGATAGGGATTTTATGTCATATATATCCATTATATTTTGCTGTCACTTATTTCGTAGCTATTGAGGATTACACTGGAGTCCTTTTGAATAGTAAATACAAACCATTCTGTATTTTACTGTACCAGTTTCTTGGCTGTCCCCGAACATCTGCCCAAAATAACGTATTTTTCGCTGTTCGTATACACTGACTGACTTTTTACTCCGAGCACTGAACAGCTTTCTGATACTTTGACGTGTTTTAAAATTTCGTAATAAGTTTCAGGTAACCACCCACGTAAGTCTGCAGAAGTAACAAAGTCACGTGTGATCTGGTGTCAAATAAAACTACCTGTCTTCTAATTTTATGTTAGCCGTCCCGTTGTGTACATATAAGCAGGTAAACAAGTATAATTTCCTTCAGACACAACCCTTTATTATTCTTGTAAGCACTATATATTTCGACCATAAACTGATCATCTTCAGGTGTTTCAATACAGAAGTCTTAAAAACAAGGTAAAAATGTAAATAACGTTTGCGAGAATCCACAAATGATGTGAAGAATATATAACAATTAATTTGTAATTCTTGATGCTGTGTCGATTAAATACAAAAAATGCGGTGTTTTTGTTTACGAACACAAAACACAAAACGCTGGTACTATGTGGAGGTGAGTGGTCCGCTTTACGCTCAGGCCGCTTTTACCCCCAGGGGAACTAATCCCCGGTACCATCGTATAGGAGGCTGGGTGAGCCCAAGAGCTGGTCTGAACGTTTTGGAGAAGAGGAAAACCTGTCATCTTTGCTGGGAATCGAACCAAGATTCCTCACTTATCTATTCCCTAGACCCTAACCAAGCCGCCATAATGACTACACTATCCCGGTGCACTCTTGTCAGTTACGAGGAAAAGAAAATTTTTTTCATCTCTTATGTACTCAGAATGGCACGAAAATATTTCACTTAGTGCGATAAAAACTGTACTCAATGGAAGTCAAACGTCAGTCACCTGAACATATAGCAAAGTACTAACATGCCACTTAAATATTTTATATAAATATTGTATTAAATATAAATATTTTAAATTACTCCAAAAAGGTAACTTGACAAAAGAAAACAGTCTTTAAAGTTATTTGTTTGAAAAAAGGTCTACCATTCAGCACCCTAGAGACAAACTTCTAGAGAAAGTTTGTGAGGTGTACTTTAGTGACCTGTGAAACTTTGTATTTCGCTTCCACTACTAACAAAGTGTCCTCTACCCCTGTGAAGTCAATATAAGTAATTAATTCAATTGTCCAACAAACTAACGAACTAACTCTTCAGAGCAGAATTCTTTTTGAAAAGCTCACGGTCGCTGTGATGGTCAACAGAATGTCGTCTGTTAGGAAAACCCTTTCCTTGTGATTGCCTCCACAAGACCCCACCACTGATCCAAATGAGTTCAATCTACACATGCATACTCTAAAGGTTAAGATCTGTTTTAATATTACCTTATAAGTGAATCTAGAGCTCCCATGCTGCCTCTTCTGTTCAGGGTTCCGACTGTAATTCTATAGGCGTTTCGCATCTTTCCGTTGCGTGCTGTATGTCCAGTCAGTGTCGATCCCCGTGATTTGATCACCCTGACAGTATTCGGTTAACATCTGTAAATTATGAGCCTGCTCATACCAGTTCTGATACCCTCCTGCTACGTGCTACGTGCGCACTGCTGTCTTCGTCTTCTGGAGTCCTTCGTCTTTCACAGACACTTACCTCTGCAGACAAAGTGCATGCAACACCACGTCGATGACAGGGCCACTGTCCTGAGACGCATTTACAGTGAAGCCATGTTGAATCGTCATGACAACGTTATTCCTTCAAGTCCATTTTAATATTATCTTCTTATCTGCGTATAGGTCTTCAAAGTTTTCTGTTCCTTTCGGGTCTCCACTAAAATTCTTATATAAATGTCTCGTCTGTCCCTGCATTCTACATGTCCAGCTCATCTCTCCTTAATTTGCCATTGAAATTGTAGGGGTTTCGTACTGAATTCTATTCCGTGATACTCTTACCTTGCGCACATATTAAGACTCTATTCTCGGTTACGTATTCTGTTTCATGTGTACTAAATAATTATTTCCTCGAATCGTCGCCTATGTTGACATCACACTGTCATTTCCTATGTCCGCGGTATTTGCGAAATTTACAATGTTAGGGGGAAGCTAGGAACTGTATAATCCGTTAACGCTGGCTTGACGTCATGAATTTCGCATGCCCTATACAAACCTCAAGTTATTTGGTATGTAGCTCCTATATTAATTAGAGGTTGTTGCATTCCATCAAAATATTAGAGGCTGTTATGCCCTGTTTCATACTGCGTAGCAAGTGGCTAGTCTTGCCACTTCAAGTAACAACTTTCACCTCCTGTTGGCGGTGATTCCTCCCGGATTCTGTCACCAGGCAGGACTCTGTCCTTCTCGCCTGGTGGTGTTGAGACCATCGGGAAATCCCTGGTGAGAAATGAAATATGCAAAAGGATTTGGGCAATGACGACGAAACCACATGGTAGTTAGGAGGCATGCAGCCACCGCAAGCCAGGGGGAACAAACCTCATAATGGCAAAAGGATAAGTAGAGGAGATGGGAAGTATGAAGGTGAAGTCTGTTATGCCAGGAGATTTGTAGTGGTTGATTCTAGTTGCCGCCAACTTTGGGGTGTGGGCATGCTGACCGCCTGTAAAACGGCGATATGCTTATATCAGGTTTATACTGCGTTGGACTCGCGGTAATGAGCCCTCTGCGAGCCAAATTTGCCTTTGCAAAGGCCTTCATGATGACACGCAATATTGACATCAGAAGACACTGGATGATACTTACGTGTCTCTGCTGTTACGAGTTTCATATCATCATATCATAACACGACTCTGAATTCTGTCTGTCGAAGTTTGAACTTTGGATTTATGAATTAAGTGATGGTTAGAAGTATAATAGAGTAGACGGTTGTATGTCCGAGATAGATGGAGACAGAAGTGCCGATTAGCTTTGTTCTGCAGATCTATTGTTTTGGAGCCAATAGTTGAAGAGCTGATAAATAAATTCCTCACTTTTTATGGAACCAAAAGTTTCATCGCCTTTTTTCACAAAATCTCGCGACTGAACTTTATTCTGAGCCAGAAGAATCCAACACATGTCACCTCACCCTGTTTTTAATATAAATATTCCACCTACACGCAGAGTTTTAAGCTGCCCTCTCCTTCTGCTTTTGTCGACTGTAATGGTTTGTGCATTGCTCCCCTTTTCCATGCATCTCATCCTGCTTTATAAGATCACCACAGTATTATCGGTTGCATTGTTAAAGGATCCACCTCTACATTATTTTACTGAAAATCAACAACTTAGCAATGCAGGAAGAAATTAGAGTATAATGTTAATGAGTATTTCGTAAAAGCCTGGTGCTTGGATTGTATTTCACTGACTCACTGTCACCAATGGCAGACTTTTATTGTAGCGGCCTTGGTTATCCGCGATTTATTACTACACAGTTTAGTGATTATTTGAGTAGTAATCTAGAGTGTGACAGGATAGCCTGTATAAGACGGTACTCCAAAACGTTTCGATACCCTTGAAATAAATAAAGCTAATTCGATTGTTCAGGTAAAGCGACCAAGTTAATTCGGACGTTTCATAGTTGGGGTATCTGTTTTAATCAGGGCAATAAGTTTCGCTTTGGTACAAACAGCCCAATGCTTCTGGCTTTGAGGAGTAGCCGGCCCTCAGCATGTAGCAGGCAGACTGTTGGGCTGTTTAAGTGAGATTCAATTTGTGATGCTGATGTTACCTGTGATTTCAGGGTCTTTTAATCGTAAGGTCGCCGTGAATGTTCGACAGTATTGTCGCTCCTCTTGCATACAGATTCGCCACACACGTGGTCATAATACAGCGGTTTTATGTCCATTATGTGTCCACGGTTTCTACATACGTGTGCAACGAATGATCCTCTTCCACTTCCGGGAAAACAGACACTAGTGACGGCTGTACCCCGATGGACAACAGACGGACAGTGTCAAGTTATGGTAATGGCATGTATTTGCCATTTGTTCCCTAAAGCCTAATATTTTCTTGATTATGAAAAACCAGTTTTCCGGCAAAACACGCAAAGAGTAATAAAGGAATAATGACAGTATGTAAGTTTATGTGAATTGAATTAGAACGCTTAATGGTAGAAAGCTGTAAAGCCGCCTTTATAAAGGATAAACCTGGGATAAGAGACTAATTAACAAAATCTATAGATCCGCCTTTAAAAACGATAAAAATCGAGATAATGCAAATGTAATGTAATGCACATAATTAAAGCAACCAAAAGTATTTGTTTTTTAAGTATGTTAATGGTCACTATTTGTATTTAGAAATGACAGGAACAAATGTAATGCATACGTAGTGTAATGAAGACATTTGCAGCTTTACAGGTAACATGAAAAGTAACAATAATGGTGGATATAAATACATCTTTATAAATTAGGTTTTCCAATATAACATAGTGAGTGCAATACAAAATGTAAAGAAATGTGTACCATTACCCGAAAATTAATACAGTAACCAACTTATGCACTTAATGAAATACATTCAGAAGTATGAAACTCCTATAGAACTCCTACATGTTTCGGCACCGATGTGCTGGCCTTATACTCCTTTGTCAGAGTAACTCCCTGATGATGGCACCTCTGTGCCGAAACATGTAGGATAAGATAAAATTTACAACTTTAGATCTCAACATGAATACTTATAGTTACAGTTGTAAATTGTTTCTTTTTAATTTCTATACACAGCCTAATGATGGCTTAATCTTAAGCCGAAACGTGTAGCTAATTTCCTAATCCGAATACATAGTTGTGTTTGACAGACATGTATTGGTTTTAATGTTGAAAAGATCGAAATCTGTTCTTGCCTGAAGTCTTTTTGGATGACCGCCTAAATCCCCGCGTACATTCAGTGTAATTCGTGTTGCTATCTAGCAGACAAAAAGGTGGAGTAGCTAATCCAAGAACGTCCACTTGAGGTTGGCTGTGTGGCTTCATGATTTATTGGACGGAAACCGTCCACCTCAAGTGGGTGTCGAGGTCTAAATTGACACAAATGACAGGCAACTGACTAGGGCTGACCAAAGCTTTCTCGTCTAATTTCCAGTCTGTCACTCTTCACTCGCCCGTCTAACGCTACTGTTTAGTGGTTCCTTTCTGAGACAACACTGCTAGAACTAACTCTACCACAGCGCCCTATGGTCGTATAACCTAGTGTATGGGTGCATTTATCTTAAGGAGGTTGGACTTCCACTCTGAATTGGCCCACAACCTAACGATAAATCACGCACTAGAGGAGGTGCTTAGAGCAGGGGTGAACAGATCCTGGGCGCAAGATCGCCGAGACGGCTACATATTCTACGGTGGCGCCTAATATTTATGGGTCCTTACTGCGGAAATTGCTCCATTACCCCCTTCTGGCGTTTAGAATTTTAACGTGGCTTCTAGATTTTTGGAAAATTTTGTGCACTGTTACCTTAGAGAGTGGGAAAACATTGGTAACGCAGCCGCTGATTCCATGGAAGATTTGAGGTTACCAAGGCATACTGCATACAAGGATTACAGTCTTCTAGTGTATGACGCCGTGTAGTTTGAAAGATTGTTACCGACGTTTTGGAGAAAGCTTTAGATTCTTCCATCTTGAGGCGTCAGTTTGCTCAGTAATATCGGTATCGATATACGAAATTACACAGTGTAATGCCCCGTAAGACCATAATGTTAACACTGTGGAAATTAGCAAGTGTGACATTTTCTTTTACTTTTCCTGGTTTTAAACGTGATAAAGATCGCAATAGGACGTCGCTTATATTTGCTGTTCTTTCAAGAAAACTCATCATAGTATAATTAAAAGTTGTACACCCGGTACTTATAAGGTCCTTTAATAAGCTGCCGGGTGGGATGGAAAGGTCAAGTTTCTCATTACACTTTCACATTGGATTATATATATATATATTTATTTATTTAATAAATCTTAATTTCTTTCTTTGAGATATCACAATGTAACGTCATTGTGTATTCAGTGTAACTGTAGAACGTTTTCGCCGCCTTTATTATAGTTCTAGACCTAAATAAAGGAAAATCAAACGTTAAAGACAATCTTATTATAGGTTCTGAAGAAAGTGATAATAGAGTGGTTACATTCATTTTATTTTTAGTGTATTTCTCTGTTTTCTAACGCGTTTGGTCGAAAGGTCCACATGTTTCCTGAGTCCGTCAGAATAAAGTGCTTCGCTAGCGCCTAAACTTAATCCTTCGTATCGTCTCTCCATTACTTTGTTCATTTCAGAAGCGATTTTATGCTTTGTGATCCTCCTATTTTCTCGGATATGTTAATCGGTCTGTTTCTTTACCACATTGTACCTTGCAGTCGATGACAACCCAAAATTCGCATAATTGACAATGGTGCAGTTTCCATACACAATTTTCATCATTGTTGTTGTGCTTTGGTGCATCGTGCTGAATTTGTCGCGATATTATCAGTAAAAGACTCGCAAGTCTTTGTTGCCAAGTACGTAGCTACAAGTGATAAAAATTTACATGCGCCATATCCTTTCAGTACTGCCAAATCTCTTTTTGCGTAAACTAGAATTGCCTTTGTATTTTAATTTCATAGAATAATATTTTGTCCACTTCTTCTGGAGTTCATTATTTTTTCCCAAACTCATTCCGACTTCGAATCATCTTTTGTATTGTCTTCTTCTTTCTCTTTGCCCATTTTCTTTTCGGTCCGCCAAAAATAAGTATTAAATTTCTGGCAGTTTTTTAAAGCTTGATTAACCGCCTTTCTATGCACTTGTCTATTCTTTTTATCTAGTGAGTAAGCGTTCTTTTCCGTTATCTTGGGTTTTAATTTCATTTTTTTTTCATGGCGCTAAAGCCCTTAGTGGACCAGGCCTTCTCATTATCGAGGCTTCACGATCACACTCAGACACATCACATTTGGTAGGACTCCTCATGGACGGGTGATCAGCCCGACGCAGATACCTCTACCTGACAACACACCACACTCTCAAGAGAGAGACATCCATGCCCCAGGCGCGATTCGAACCCACAATCCCGCAATCGAGCGGCCGAAGACCACGACTTAGACTTTAATTTCATTACTTTAATAGATCCCAAGTTATGGTCCCATTTTATTTTATCGTCTTTATTGGAAAGGTACCTTATATCTCACAGACAAAGTGGTTTTTGTGGAAATTACGTTCCGTGAATTTCGCATATCTGCATTGTTATGGCGGAGATTCTGTAATGTTAAAGACACAAGTGAATGATGAAGATGGTTCATTATTCATTTCTGCGAAATGTTCAGACACACTTTCTTCTCAAGGTATCCAGATATAATAGCTGAAATTACTGTATTGTTATGCTGGAGGGGTAGTTATGACTAGGCGCATCAATGTGGTGTCTAAAGAAATGTACGAATGCATGTAAGACAGTGTTAAATCATACTGAGCAACGGGCAGATTTCAATGGCCGCGCGGTCTAAGGCGTAGGTCTGCGGCCGCTTGCTTGCAGTCTGTACTGGCACGGGAGGCATAGCAGGCGAAAGAAGAAACCTGGACACACATGCACAACACAGCAATTCGTTCTCAACATCTCAGCAGCAACTGTAAACACAAGCAGGAAAACACTGCAACACATTGAGAGAGTTGAGCCCCAGAGGGTCAGTTGGCTGCAGTGACAGGGTAACGTTGGTTAACGTTGTGGTTCGGTCGGTGGGGAGTTTCAGATAACGTTCTGAGCGTCCCACTGCGCTGTGTTACCGCTACGTACACCAGGTCAGTTCCTCTTCCTCCTCAATAAGAATTAAATTAATGGTGGAAGGGAGAAAACAAGTGTTGTCGACGGTTTTAGTGGCACAAATGCTGCGTGGTGTTAACGGGTTCATGCTTCACTGTTGGCTACAACTGAGGGAGCTGCAGAAATCCCCAGTAAGGCCTCATGGTCTTCGTCGTTAGTGTAATTACCAGATCCGACGTGATAAGCAATGTTTTTGGTGTGGTGATCACGCATTTTTCAGTCTTGGGCTTCTTGCCGTCGATTTAGAAGGAAGTGATATACAAAACTATAATGTTTTGACAGTCTGTTTGGGTATAACGTTTAGTGGGAAGAACCGAGATCGGGGGGGGGGGGGGGGGTCTCAAAAATCGAATCGTATACAGGACAAATAATTTTGAAAATTAACGCTGGTCGCAGCTCAATTTAAGCAGTAAGGAGGTTAAGTAAAAACGTTCACGCATGAAAGTCTCGGCACTAGATGAAGGTGAGTGGTTAACTTCACGCTCCGGCCGCTTTACCCAGGGAACGAACCCCGGTACCCCTTTAATGGGACGCTGGGTGGGCCCCAGAGCCGGTCTGGACGTTTCCGAGAAGAGAAAAGTTGTTGCCCCTAACGCGAATCGAACCCCGGACCGTCCAGTCTGTAACCTAGTCGCTATACCGACTACGTAGCACGTTACTCCGGCTCCCCGCTTTGAAAGAAACTGTTAGGACTAAGCGTTTGCTCACGTTATCCCAGAGGTACCGTTTGGAAGTTGTTTCTTGCGAGTATGTCGTAAACCATCCCATAGCTGTTAGTACTCGAAAAATTTTTTTATTTTTTTTATGAAACACTGAGTTAAGAAATGCTTTTTTTTTTTAGTTTTTATCTTTTCGCGATTTAAAAGGTAATTTGCTTGTGAACATGTACTTGGCTTTCGATTTAATGTGTGAAGATGTACCCTATACTGTACCGCTGCGTGCAGGTTAGGACCTCTGCTAAGTCTGCCAGCCATACATATTATCTGCAGTAAATAAACATTAAGATCAGCGACGGATGCAGAACCGCGAAGAATGCATTTGGAACGAAACTAGACGTCTTACGTCTACATGGAGTGTTTTCATACCCCAAGAGGTCGTTGTGCTAGGAATGGATGCTGTAGCATATTTCATGGTTCTATCTTTATGCCTCAGAGTTGCTGCTGTGTGTTTGTCTGTTTTCATTATGTATTGAGGTCAATGTCAAGTTAAAAGACTGAAGAAATTTCTTAAACCCTGCTATGTGTACTATAAATATAACTAGAATTTCAAGCGCGTGCATACTTCTGACCTAGATAGTTGAGTATATGCAATAAAAGCTTAAGAACTAGGCTTAACTCTAATTTAAATCAAATTAAGGAACACTTGGAAATGTGCCACCCTTCTAGCAAGACGAGGACTCCAAAGTATGCAGAGTTTCTAAACTGCACTCATAACAGGCGACTTGTACCGCCATGTACCACTGATGGAAGACATTCTTCGCCGCTAGGTTACTCGGGTGGAAACTGCTGCAGAAGTTAATAAACATGGCTCAAAGTTCTGATAACAGTCACTCGAGTCTCCGGTGGTCTAAGAGTGACTTATGTCCCTTTTCTCTGTCGCCAGTAAAATTGAAAGTCTCGGATCCAAAATGAACGTATTTTCATTTTTATGAACTTGTGTTGCAAGTAAAGACTTAATAATTCCCGCAGGTATTTGTTAAATTTGAATTAATAGATGCAATAAATGTCTGGATTTACATAACGTCTGTGCTGAAGAAACGCTCGTCATGGATTAATGACACAAACAGTAACACAAAAGGAACGCTGCCTGGTTTAATGTCTACAGTATCTTGGATAATAATTTATTCTATTTTAAAGCACTAATCACAATAAAGCACCAGATTATTTACTTATATTTTTTATCGAAACCCTTGTTTTTAAGGTTGCTATTTAACAACGCTAGCATTTCCTGAAATTATGTAGCATCGGTGATGAATGAATGAGAAAAGGTGCTGGGGAATGATACCGGAGGAAACTGAAGTACTGGAGAAAAACCTTCTCCAGTACCGCTTTTTTTTTTCACCACAAGTCTCACATGGACTGGGACTGAGCTCCGATCTCCGCCGGCGACTGACCTCCATGAGCCATGGACACGTTCTTTACAAATTCATTTCATCTTCTCCTAGCCGAGGCCATAGTAAAGCAGGACAGAGAGCGTGTCCACCCACCCACATGAATGCCTCGCGAAGCTTTATCTTTCGACGGTACTATGATTGACAGATGCAAAGATGTTTCTAAAATATTGACATTTGTTGATATTCAACAAATTTTTATGCTTCTAAACAAGTCGGTTGTTTACCGTCGTTTCATTCACGTTCTGCATTGATTCCACCGACAACTCTGCAAATGTCTGCAAATCGTCAGGAACGGCAAGCCCGTGCCTTCTTTATTGTGCTAATTAGATGACTGTGAATTCCGCGCAGCTGATCCTCTGTGTCCGCTTAACGTGAGTCTGCAGCAGTAAATTAATTCCATGTCTGCATTGATCCGCTGCAATAAATGGCTTCTCGCTACGCGGCACGTTAATCCGGAGAACGAGGCTACATCTCTTTGTCCGTTCTGGTACAAAGCGCGGGCGAGTGCACTATTTTACCGAGAAGCTGAATCGGACAAACTCCGTCTCACTGCCGCTAGATGAAACCTAATATTATTACATCATACAGAACATTTGGAGCTTGATGTCAGTTCTTGGTATTACAGGATCTGTGGTGTCCAGAATTTGCGTCTTATTGAGGTCGTATGAATTTTGTTAGGAATATTTTGCATCTGGTTAGTAAATATTAAAACGTACAGAATATAATTTGACCTGTTTTATGTGGCTGTGGTAAATGGTCTTAAACACAACGTAAACCATATACTGAGGCTGATCGAATACAAAGTTCTGGGGACAAAAGGGGACGTAACAAATACATAGAGAATGTATTTAATATTGTATTACCGTGCATCTTGTATAAATTAAAATTAAAACCAACTTGATGCACACTCACTATTAAAAAAAATTTAATACTAGATTAATTAACCCGACATGTTTCGGTCAGGTACCTGACCATCTTCAGGGGTATACTACATTAAACTGCGTAGTCCATATATTAAACACACATAAGATATGAGCCTATAAGGTCTCGTCGTTATAAAGTTTTTTAAAAGTCACTAAAAATCACTAAAAACTTTTTTAAAAATAGTCAACACTTGTAATCCCACAATAATTCCACCTTTTATAAAACTTATAGCACTGTTGTTGTATAATACTTAAGCATATTCACTTATGCGTCCTGTTTTGCATATCGAAGTATGTCTCGTAGAGACGATGTGTAGTGTACCTTTTATTGTGGGTTAATTAATCTACTATTAAAGTTTTTTTAATAGTGAGTGTGCATCAAGTTGGTTTTAATTTTAATTTAACATAGAGAATATTTTATAGTTAGAAGCTTTGTATATGTATTCTTCGACAAATATTATTTGGGTGATCCAAACAAAAGACGATGAGATGGGCAGAGCGTGTACAAAAAGTGGCACGGAGCAGATATACACACATCTTACTCTGCTTAACCTTACAGATTATCATGTTATTTCTTTCGGTGCAAAATATCTTCTGCGTTTAATAGAAGGAAATCCAGTAGTCTACAAACTAAATTCAGAGATGCTTGAAGCGTAAGATTTCTTCTTAATCAGTCATTGTTGTCTGGCTCATAATGCTTTCTGTATGCACACGAGTACCTAAAATGGGTTTCACAGGTGAACGGTTGTTAGTTTTGATAGCACAAAGTAACTTGTGGTTCTAGTAAATAAATTACCAAGGAGTTCCGACTAGTACTCACGTAGTCAACTTTTGTACTGCGTACAGTTGTAGACCAACATGTCTGTCAGTAATATTATTACTGTTTTATTTTAATTTTGTTACGAACTTCTTAATTAAATACGGACTTATTGTAGGTCTACATCAAATTTGTCGCATAAAACCATGAAGTTTGTCCGTCGTCTTATCTGTAATAACATAATAGTCATATAAGCCTATGCTTGTTTTCATTGCCTGTCTCCTTGCCAAATTTCACACATCTAACTCCAGTTACTCATTCGTCATCGATATCCAATCGAGAGTTAAAGAAAATCTTCGCATGGCCGCCATCTTGTTACTTTACGTTGAGCTTGAACATTGCCTAAACAAATGTTGAATGTTTTTGAAGGTCTGTTACCACACGTAGTGTCGCTCATGTTGCTCCCACCTGATATGTTCGCGTGACCTCCATTTTGTTATTAGTGTTTGTGTGAAGTTCAAATTTTTTTTGCGTGGGGATCATCAAATGGCATAAAATTTGTAACACTTTTCGGGAAAAATTTGTCAGATCTATAAAAAATTGAAAAGGCGACACACACACGTACACATGTAGCATGATGCTCTCATAATCCTATGTTCGTAGGAAAAATTGTCGACTAAGTAATAACACAAAACCGTAATTTATTTTAAAAGCCGCTGTATTCTTGCGTACACGAGTACACGCCTGAAATTAATGTGGGAGTTCCGAATTTCCCGATGCTTTGTTTCTGCTGTACTGAGAATAAACAGATTTTGTATATTTTTGCATATTTTGTGTCCCCCCCTCCCCCTCCCCGCTGACACTCCACCAACTATTCCATTGCTGTTATCTCATCCTCCATCGTCCTTTCATTTAAACACGCACTCTCTCCAGCATGTTCGCACGCTTGACCAACTGACTTTTCCCAAACAAACACTCAACCACTCTATCATTTTGATTGTTGTATTTCATATTACAGGCCCGCAAGCGTGGGCAAAGTCGTTGAAATATGACACTTCTAACCGTATTTCTTCCGTCGCCGATTTGAACCCGGTCTAGGGCATGAAAGTTCTTAATTTTCCCTCTAGCATTTGCTTTGAAGATGCTGATTAACCTCAAACGAACATCTGAATAAAAGGCATTCAAGCCAGTTTAATCTGGGAGGTGATTAGGTGGGATAGATCGGTTTCTTAAGACAAATTTCCCTGAAATAATTTCACTTTTTTCGCGCTGCTTTTGTAAAGAGGGCTCCTTGGTCGTTTGTCCTAATGTCGCTGAGGTCTTGGATTTGTCGCTACATTTTTCATCACCCAACATACAAATAGTGATTATAATGGTCAAAATTTGGGGTTAGTATAGTAAACTGTGCAACTAAATTCAAAGCGCCTAAAATTTTTGCAATTCCGAAACTGGAAGTGGTGTCATCGTACCGCTGCTGCCATATTCCCAATCGTTCATAGTTCTCCAGTATTTATCCATCTGTGGCTTTTCTCTGCATTCCATTCATTAAAGTCATTCACGCGAGATGTTAGTTAAAGGAAGACTGCAACATGTGTGCCTAATTGGGACACGAACATGGCTTGATGTGACCAGTTGCGCGGCAAAACGCTGTTGAAGACTGCACTGCAGTTGAACATGGCTTGATGTGACCAGTTGCGCGGCAAAGCGCTGTTGAAGACTGCACTGCAGTTGAACATGGCTTGATGTGACCAGTTGTGCCGCAAAGCGCTGTTGAAGACTGCACTGCAGTTGAACATGGCTTGATGTGACCAGTTGTGCCGCAAAGCGCTGTTGAAGACTGCACTGCAGTTGAACATGGCTTGATGTGAGGGACCTAAGTTATGATGCGGTCCGGGCGAAAGCGCTGTTGAAGACTGCACTGCAGTTGAACATGCTTGATGTGACCAGTTGTGCCGCAAAGCGCTGTTGAAGCTGCACTGCAGTAGCTGGTGAATCAAAGGCTTGATGTGAACATGCTGATGTGACTTGCGCCGCAAAGCGCTGTTGAAGACTGCACTGCAGTTGAACATGGCTTGATGTGACCAGTTGCGCGGCAAAGCGCTGTTGAAGACTGCACTGCATTTGAACACCCGTATTCACTTGTACCGAGCGTGCAAGGCAAGATACTTCTTTGCTTCAGATTTGTCAGCTCGAAGGTTGGTGTTTATGTGAAGGAACTGTGCGTTAAGGTTACTGACCATGGATATATTGAAAGTACGCATTTGGGCTGTATGTGTACTCTATAGTACATTTTTCCTCCTAAGTTCAGAATGCTATTCTATACACCAATTAGTTTTCCTTCTAACATTGTTATTGTAATAAAAATGTACCTAGGTAAAGGTGAAGTTCACCCTAGAACAGGCTATGAAAGCCCAGAGGGGGAGTAGAGGTTAGCTCTATTATTTCTTTAACCTAGATGTGGTTGGGTGGTCAACGCTAAGCCCCGGCCAGTTTACCCCCGGTAAAGAGACCCGGTGCCCATTGTACAGGGGGCTAGGCGGGCCCCAGGGCCAGTATGGACGGATGCGGAAAATATGGCCTCCACCAGGAATCGATCCCCGGACCGTCCAGCCCGTAGCGAGTCGCTATACCGACTGAGCTATCCTGACCCACAATAATGCACCTACAGCTTCCAAACTGTATTTGACAGTGACCTACATTGAATTCTGTAATGGAAGGACTTCACGCAGTCGTATTTCTAGTTGACTGCCAAATCAATAGCTCTTGACTTATGGTGTGATTTTCCAAGGACGTGTGTTGTCGAAAAACATTTTTATGCAACATTTTATTTTTACAAACTAAAAATTGTCAATCCCCATATCCGATGGCTTGACTGTGTTAACATCCGTACGAAGCACCAAAGGAGGCAGAGTTATAGCTGTATTCGTTTTTAACCTCAGCGCTAGATGGGGTGAGTGGCCAACGCCACGCCCCGGCCGCTTTATTCCAAGTAAACAGCCCCGGTACCCGTTGTAGAAGAGACTGGCTGATCCCCAGGGCCAGTCCGAACGAGGGGATGGAGAAAAGAAAAGTCTTGATCCCATCGTGTTTCAAATCCCGGACCGTCAAGCCCGTAGCGAGTGGCTATACCGACTGAGCTCTCCCAGCCTGCTGATTTTGTTTGTTTTTCTAGTGTTTATAGAGAAATATATTGAGCAAACTTTTCCTTATATTGAGTCATGTAGAGATGAACAGGCGACAGCAAGACTGTTTGTACGTTACAGGATGTGCTAAACTACAGCTTTAATTATATAAATTCCAGCGCTCCAGCATGCAAGACTTCCTCCCTCATTTACTTCCAGCTATTCTAAATCCGTAACGCTCCTACGTCCGAACCGTTGTGCTAAATGAAGCGAACTCCTTACTGGAACGAATCCTTAGTAGAGACTCAAATTAAAATTTTATTTCGACGAGTTTTCATTATTGCGCTGCCATCGTGAATAAAATTGCGGAGTTTATGGAGCATACGCTCGTTGCCAAGCAACACACAACACGGTCCATTCGATTCTTATTTTTAGCAGTAATATTCTACACGCTGTATTACTTTTTACAGCTGGGGCGATGCTTCCTCTACATCACGTACAGCTTCACCCCAACATTCATCACGACGCATGGGTCACTGCTATATTTCCTGCCACGCCCACATAACATTTCCTGGAATATTCTCTCTCCTACAGCTAGGCATTACATTTCTTAAGCATAGCAAAAGGAAAATAAAGAAAGGGGGAAGTCGCTTGCCTATACTAGCTGCATATAAAATAGTGTGTACAATAAATAAGAACGAGCCAACACCGCCACCGCCACCCCGTGGCGTCGCGCGGGGGCGTGAATTAGAGCAGACATGCAGACGAGGGGAAATACGGGCATACGGCCAATATATCATCACACGCAACGTAGAGAAGCGCCCCGAGTTCCATGGCAGGACGGCGTAAAGCGAGAGTAACAGAGGCGTTCTTGGTCAGACCGTGTCGTTAGTTCAGATTCACGGTTTGTTTTTAGAATAAAAATATTATGCGACGTTTCGGGGGTTAGGTGTTTCCCAGTCCGCTACCTGAGTTCTTCTATGATGATAAGAGATGGCTTTGCCTAGCATTCCCTGCAGAGAGTGTATAGTGTGATACAGTTCTTTATCTGGTGGTCCAATCTGAAGACAGGTAAGCAGCCAGGAACTGAAACATCCTGTACGGCATATTGGACAACATCCAAGTACAATTCTCGTAAAGTCACACAAGACCATTCTGACAAATCTTTAGTCGTTTAAGCGATTGGCCTAACAGAGATGGTGTGTGTGTTTTTTTAAATGAAAACTAAATTTTTATATAATACGATATTTATACGGAATTTGTGCTTCAAAAATTTAAATGCGATTGACTATACTTTACTTTCAGGCTTGGGGGATCTGTTTGTAACAAGTAGTCTATATTGTATGTCGATACATGTAGATATTTGTAAATCTGTTTGTAACAAGTAGTCATATAATATATATAGTCGATACACGTAGATATTTGTAAATCTGTTGTAACAAGTAGTCTTTATGTCGATACATGTAGATATTTGTAAATCTGTTTGTAACAAGTAGTCTATATATTTCGATACATGTAGATATTTGTAAATCTGTTTGTAACAAGTAGTCTATATATTTCGATACAGTAATATTGGTAATCGCCTTCCTTTAATGAAATAAAAGTTGCGATGTATATCAATGCTGTGTTGAATGTTTATACCACATCATGAATATTATTCTGCATGTTGGTGTGTCGCTCTCTATCAATTGCGACGATAACATCCCACATACATTGAGTTCTGCCCATTTTCTGAATAGTGATTCAGACATTCAAACAGAGACGGCAGCCACTTCCGTCAGGTTGTAGCAGAAGACTTCGCCAAATACACTTAATGACAGGTGGTGTTCAGATCTTATGTTTTGAACGGAATATGATGGAATACATTCCTAACAACGGCGCTGTTTGTTGTGCCTGTTCTGCTCTTCGTCTGCTGTCGGAACCATCCGGATACATCCGGATTTCTATGTAGTTCTTACCGATTTCCGAGCGTAATGGACAAGACTCCATTGTGGCGGTCACATACAAGGAAATGTCGCTCGTGCTGGAAATATGTCGTGACTACGCTTCTTTCTGCACGACGTAGACATCAGGATATTTTCTTGATGGAAAACATCCCTTTGCCTTTCATGAATTAATTATGTAGTGTAAGAAATAAAACAGTCTAACACAACTATTTTGTTATGAATTTATAACTTCTGTTTCTATAAAATTATGTTGACTCTTACGAAGAACACACTGATATTAGGACGGAAGAACATTTAAGAAATCGTCGGATTATAATATAACAGCATTCAATAAGGCCAATTAAAACGTTGCAATCACGAAGATATATAAAAAAGGAAAACAGAGGGGAACAAAATCATACCTAGTACGTGACCTAATATAAGTAAATATAAATATAATCATGATATGGAAATAACAAATCTACGTGACATTTATATAAAGACAACGTAGCTTTGTAGACACAAAGACATAAGAATGAATTGAGAATGAAATAGAGAGAGGAGAAGAACTATTTCTGTTTTAACATACTCTATGCTAAGTGAAGAAAATATGTTATAATTTTAATACACTTTTAAAATTAAAAATTTTAACTTCATTTACAGACATTTTTACAGTCAACAGAACGCATCAAGCTTCACAAGGTAATAAGCACGGCTATACGCACAATTTTATTTTACTCTTTAAGTTGCAGTAAGATGAATTTTAATGCTTTTTTGTACGTTTGTACTGAAATTGTGAGGAGGTGCGATCTATCCATAGAACGACAGTTGTAATTGTACATTCTACAAGCCTGAGGATGACATGTTTGGGGCGAAACATGTAACGAATTTATACAAACAAAATTTATTACTTTTAATAAAATATTTGTGTTTGACTGCGTTATTTATCTTATTTTATTACTTTAGAATATCTTCCATATTTTTAAGATTTGTACGAACTTGATGGCTGAGGGAATTCTCTACAGCTTCACTCAGTACTTTATGAACACGAAGCCCGTTACAGCAGGGCTAACATTCTTCTCATTTACGTTTCACTGACGTCAGTTGTTTGTATCCTAATAAATGTGCGTGTTTTTGTATGTGTGTGATCACATGACTGTCCAGTTCGAACGTTCTACGGACCGCGGTACACCGAATGGCAGAACTCGCTCGCGTTGCAGACTTATCAGATATGCGTGAGACGCTGTTGGTCATTTCCCTTCGGCCTAATTTGATCATGATTTGATAGTTATCGCAGGAAATGCTAACGGCCATAGACAGAGATCCCACGTAATCGTTTTCAATTAACGATATACACTCCGATTAAAAACCTATTATTGTAATATCATTACGTAAACAGCATTGTACTTGCATATTACCATATGTTGTGGGTGTGAATAAATTTATATCCTGTTTATTGATAGATGTGGTAAATATGTAGATTTATCGAAGTATGTGTTGAAAATTTATATGTGGGCCTCTGCACGACGCTCATACGTCTTGTGTACTTGAATTGTTGTGCTACCCCCATAACTCCATGAAGGAGAATCCTTTTGAATCATATCTGGTCAAGAAATGTCCCATCTCTTATGGAGCTCGAAGGTTTATTGCCGTTTTTATAATAGCTAGCCAATGGACAGTATTTTGAGGCAGATGAATTCACAACCTCACACCTCATTTATTTAACCCCCTAAAAGCCTAGTGGTTAGTATTCCATCAGTCGGGTTGCGAAGGTTGTTGTGGGCAGACGTGTTTGTGGTGAGCTCCTGAGTAAGGACAGACTATGGGTTGCTACCTGGAAGATTACCGGGCGAGAGTGGGTACCTGGGCCGGGAGGTGCACGTGGCGTGGCGTGCCTACGCGTGGTGACGCTAACCGAGATACTGGACATTGCTTGGGATTGACGATGCTGAGTTCAATGGTTTTAGCTGTTTTACTAGTGATTGGTGGAGTGGAACAAAATCCCGGTCCTGTTGTGGAAGGAGGTAACACTGTGAAACTTTTATGTACTGGTTGTTGCAGGAATCTAAGGTCGGGAATCCAATGTGAATTATGTGAACGTTGGTATCACTATAGTTGTGGTAATGTGAAGGCTCAAGCGGCTGAGAGAGAGAAGTGGAGCTGTGATAAGTGTAGGACTGAAAGGATTCGAATGTTGGAGGAAGAATTGCATAACGCTCTGCGACAAATTGATGAACTGAAGGCTAGGAACAGGAATCTTGAAGAAAAGTTACTACGGGCTGGAGCTGGGAAGAGGGACATAGTGCCGACTGAGCAAAAGGCTGCAAAGTGCGTGGTGGTGGGCGATTCAATGGTGCGTAATGTTGGAACAGAACATACAGATATGAAGGTGGAGTGTTTTCCGGGAATTCAAACTGAACAGCTATGCAGAGTGATAGATAAGAGGGATGTAGGTTGTCCAGAAACTGTTATTATTCACGTAGGTACAAATGACTTGAAAACAACGCGAAATCTGGATTTTGTAATGGGAGAAGTGTATACGCTTATGGCTAAGGTTAAGGATAAATGTCCCAACTGCAGACTTGTCCTGAGTGGAGTGCTGCGACGTAGAGATGTATCATGGCGGCGTATTGGTGCTCTTAATGACAGATTCGACTGGATAGCAAACGCCCTCGGAATTACATTCGTTGATCCGAACAGCTGGATACAGGATGGGGATTTTGCTGGAGATGGGCTGCATCTGAACGGAAGAGGAAAGAAACGACTGGGACAACTGTACGCTAGGGTTAGTGGACTTGATGGCGGAGGATCTTCACGGAGGAAGGAATGACATAATTCGGTGGATGGAACTCGCAGAACGAGGACAACCAGGGAAATGCGGCAACCATCAATTGAAAAACAGAAGACTTTACATGAAGAAAGGGGGACAGAGACGAATAAATGGGTGAGTAGGGAAACTGAAGCTAGGTCAGGGGTTGAATCTATAAGTACAACATCTGCATATAGGGTTGAAGGTAAGTCGCTAGTGGTGCTACAGGTTAACTGTAGGAGTATATATAATAAAGCCTTAGATTTCTGGAATTTAGTTGACACATACAACCCTGATGTTGTTATAGGTACGGAGTCATGGCTTAAAGAAGACATTAGCAATGCTGAAGTTTTTAGGGCAGATTTTACAATTTTCAGAAGAGATAGGACAGCCCGTGGTGGTGGGGTTTTTATATGTGTTAAAAATTACATTGCCTGTACGGAGCTGTGGGTGGATGAGGATTTTGAGATGATCGCGGTGGAAGTGAAAGGAATGGATCCAAAATATTCGTGGGAAATTATAGGTATATACAGAGCTCCTAACGAGGAAATGTTGGCGATTGAAAGACTAGCAGCCCGTACCTTACTTACGCGAAACTCAACGAAGAGATGCATTATAGGAGGAGATTTGAACTTACCTCAAGCGAATTGGAATGGGGATGCAGGAAAGACAACCGGTTTTCAGGCTTTCGTAAACAAATTAGTATGGGAAAATGGTTATACTCAGGTAGTAAGTGGCCCGACGAGAGGTGACGCGCTGTTGGACATCTACCTCCTCAGACCTGATAATACGCTTAACTCTTGTAACATTGTGCACGGAATCAGCGATCATAGCGGGGTTTTATTGGAAGTAGAATGGGATGAAAATTGTCGGGAGAAAAAAATTGAAAGGATAGTCCCGGTGTACCACAAAACAGATGTATTAGGTTTGCAAACATTTCTTCGGGAAAATTTTAGCTTATGGGCTGGAAATGGTAGTAGCGTGGAGGAGATATGGAAAAGCTACAAGGAAATAGTCTTTGAGGGTATAGAACGTTTTGTACCACATAAAATTCTAAGTAAAAATCCGGATCCGGAATATTATACGAAGGAAGTAAAACGACTTAAGGTAAAGGTGAGGAAAGTTTACAATAAGCGAAAATTTGGTGGGCATTACCAAGCAGAGCTGAAACGTTTATCCAAAGAGTTACTGATAGCAAAAAAGAAGGCTCAGGAGACATTCTTAAGTTCGGTCTTACAAAACGAAGGTAAATGCTGGGCAGAGTTTTATAAGTATGTTAAAAGACGTAAAGGTAATAGAGAAAATATTCCTGCGATCAAGGGCATTAATGGAAATATCATCACCGAACCAATAGAAAAGGCCAACTCCCTAAACTCTTATTATGCGTCTGTATTCAGTTGCGAACGAAACACCCCGCAAATCCAATCGACAGATTCAGTAAAACCGTTCACCACTAGTATCAACATTTTAAGGAAACGACTATCAGCAATCGGGAGAAATAAATCCGTCGGACCAGATGGCATTCCTGGGGAAATTTTAAAGTTAGGTGGGGAAGCCATGATTCCATACCTCGCGAGATTACTAGATATAACGATGAACAACAATTCTATCCCAGGGGACTGGAAAAAAGCTATAGTGGTTCCTATTTATAAAGGGGGAGATCGATCGGTAGTGGGAAACTATAGACCGGTCAGTTTAACCTCAGTAGTTTGCAAACAAATGGAGCACGTTGTAGCAGGGTATCTAAGGCAAGTCTGGGAAATGAGTGAGTGGTTATATGAGGGTCAGCATGGATTTAGACCAGGGTACTCATGCGAAAGCCAAGTAGTCACAGTTTGTCAAGATATTGCTGATTCATTGGACGAGGGAGTCAGGACTGACGCGATTATAATAGATTTTTCAAAGGCTTTTGATTTAGTCCCACATGATAGGCTGCTTTCAAAAATTGCGGAAACCGGTGTGGACTTGAGGGTAGTGGTGTGGATAAAGGAATTTCTGTTAGGACGTTCGCAAAGAGTTAGAGTAGACGGACAACTATCTGATGAAGTCAGAGTAACGTCGGGAGTGCCGCAAGGGAGCGTATTAGGTCCGTTGCTGTTCCTCGCTTATGTTAATGATATTTGGAAAAACATTGAGTCAAATATACGGCTTTTCGCTGATGATTGTATAATATACAGGAGGATAATCGATAGTAGTGACATTGAAAATTTGCAGACAGACTTAAATAGATTAGGGGAATGGGCGGTTGAAAATGAAATGAGGATAAATCCAGGTAAGAGTAAAGCAGTAAGCTTCAATAGAGCTAGGGTGAAAGGTAAACTGAGGTATTGTATTGGGGATCAACTAATTCCAGAGGCAAATAGCTTTAAGTATTTAGGAATAATTATACGCAGCGACCTAAGCTGGGCAGATCATGTAAATTATACACTAAGAAAATCATGGAGGGCTCTTCATTTCGTAATGCGTATACTCAAAAGGGCAAATAATAATACGAAAAGTTTAGCTTATACGGCACTTGTGAGACCGATACTTGAGTATGGAGCGGTGTGTTGGGACCCATACAGAGAAGGTCAGGTAAGCGCTTTGAATCGCGTGCAAAAGAGAGCGGCAAAATTTGCAAATAATACAAATGAATCGGGTTGGGAAACATTGACACAGCGTAGAGCGATAGCCCGAATATGCGCCCTTTTCAAAGCATACACCGGGGGACGGGCTTGGAAAACAATAGGGGATAGACTGCTAAAACCATGCTACCTGGGTAGGGACGATCATAGTCGGAAAATTAGGATTAGGAAACAAAGAACAGATGTAGGTAAATATTCCTTTGTAAATAGGACCATAAAAAGCTGGAACCAATTACCTCCAAGCGTACTAGCGACTTTCCCCTGTAAATTAAGCTCTTTTAAAAAAAGGGTCAAGAACGTCATTATAAGCTAAGGATTTTTAAGTGGAGATTAAATAAAAATAAGGGATGTGAAGTGAAGGGGTGTGAAGTGATGTGAAGTGAAGTGCTCTGGTTTCGAAGTGAAGTGAAGTGAATTAAGTTCTTGGGGGATATAATTAGCATGTACTTTGGTCTGACTTTATACTGAGGATATTCTAACGCACTGAAATTAATTAATGTGTGGGTGTTTTTTGTATTGTGCTTGTGTTTTTTTTTTTTTTTTTTTTCTCTGTGTATGGGTGTTTTTGTAAGGTGTGGATGCTTTTGTAAGGTGTGGATGATTTTTAAGTTGTGGATGTTTTTGTAATGTGTGTACGGTGTTCTAATATGTGTACTTGTATTTACTGTATGTATTTTGTTTACTGTATGTATTTTGTTTTGTATGTGTAAGGGTGTTTTAGTAAGGTGCGTACGGTTTTCTAATATGTGTATTTGTATTTACTGTATGTATTTTGTTTTGTATGTGTATGGGTGTTTTTGTAAGGTATGGATGTATTTGTAAGGTGTGGATGTTTTTGTAAGGTGTGGATGCTTTTGTAAGGAGTGGATGCTTTTGTAAGGTGCAGATGTTTTTGTAATGTGTGTACGGTGTTCTAATGTGTGTACTTGTATTTACTGTATGTATTTAATTTTGTATGTGTATGGGTGTTTTTGTAAGGTGTGTACGGTGTTCTAATATGAGTATTTGTATTTACTGTATGTATTTTGTTTTGTATGTGCATGGGTGTTTTTGTAAGGTGTGAACGGGGTTTTTCTAATATGTGTACTTGTATTTACTGTATGTATTTTGTTTTGTATGTGTATGGGTGTTTTTGTAAGGTGTGGATGTATTTGTAAGGTATGGATGTTTTTGTAAGGTGCGGATGCTTTTGTAAGGAGTGGATGCTTTTGCAAGGTGTGGATGTTTTTATAATGTGTGTACGGTGTTATAATGTGTGTACTTGTATTTACTGTATGTATTTTGTTTTGTAATTGTGTATAGTTTGTTTTGTATTGTTAATTTTATGTATATTTATATGTCCATTTGTATTGTGTGTACTAGTGTAAGGACTACTGCCACCGGGTGAAAACCCAATTGCAGTAAATAATAATAATAATAATAATAATAATAATATACGTACCACCAGGTTTTGCATTCAAAAGTCTCAAGTTCTGCCAGCACAGTGTGTTAATGTTTTGTATGGTTCTCAGAACAAACAACGATTATTTCTCTATACGTCATTAAGTGATTCGTTTAACTAGACGGAGTGTGTTTACTGCGCGGTACAAAATGAATCTTTAAACATAAGTCAGGTTACTGTTGGCCTTTAAAGGGCTAATATGAATTCTTATGTGTAGCACCTTTTGTCTCCCAGGAGGCATTTTCCTTTAAATTTGTCAGATTCTGAAGAAGGATATAAAGAGCAGAATTCTCCCTGTTGAAGATTGTAGCCTGGCGACAAAATCCACTTCATGTTATCCAAGGAGCGTTTACTCTACTTCCTTTATAATGCTTAAACTGACGTTAGTATTTCAATTTCATGCCTGTAAGCAACGATTGCATTTGTTAAACGTGCACTTGATCTATGTCTAGGGATTTCTTTTTTAAAGAAGCAAAAACCAGGACACTTAATAAATAAAATATTTAGGTGGCGGGAGGGATAGAGTACAAAATTTGTATCCCGTCACTCAATGAAAATGTAGAGAAATTTATTAATATTACAACACCGAAATAAGAAATTATTTTACACGGATACGAAAATTGAATAATAATAATAGTAATAATAATAATAATACTAATAATAATAAGACTCGAACGCATTCACTCAGTTCCTGTACTGACTTTCTTCACATTTCCGTTCCTCGTCCTTCGCAGTATCAGTCCACACTCTATACAGTCACTAATCTACACATCTTCCGCTCTGTCTCCTACATCTTCCTGCTAGTGTTTGGTTGATGGCTATCCTGTTCTTATAGATGTTTTCTTCCACCGTGGTAAAGTCAAAAAGTTTGTATGCATTTTTAGAAATGTCATATTTTTGTGACTTAGAAAATCCCGGGACGTTTGGCGTTTGGAATTTTGCGGGGCGCCAAGACAGACCTGTTTAAGGCCCATAAAACTGGTACTGCCCCAAGAAAATCAGGAAGAACGGGATCCCTACAGGCAGTGTAAATCTTATATAGACAGTATTGTACTGAAATTTGATTTTCTTCTTCCCTTCATGCAGCCTTGGCGACGTTTTCGTGAACTGGTCGACCATGGTAGTAACAAAATGAGTCTGAATTAAGTTTATGCTTGTCTGCACATTTTGCATTTTAATCCCTCGCTTTGATTTTCCTTCAGATGATGGTGCTCCGCCTGTTGCGCAATCTGGAGACGGTTTCTTGAACTTCAGTGCGATACGTCGGGAGCACAGCGGTTGGTACAAATGCACCAGCCGCCACTTGCTAGGGGAATACAGTTCCATTGGATACTTCCTCAACGTCAGATGTAAGTACATGAATGCTTGTCTTGCGAGTGAGTGTCGTAGCTCGGATCCAAGAGTATTCTCGTAGTTTGTGTCTATATCGTCTACGTCTTGTCTACCATTAAGGCAAACCGACTGTGCACACTGAACTTAGGTTACCCTAACGGTTTGTTGTATCTCCAACATGACCGACTGGGCCGAAACATGTTGGAGATGCGGTAAGATAGTTGGGGTGTTCTAACGTTAGTGTGCACAGTTGGTTGCTTTGACGAACTGTAGTCTGTGATTTCAGGCTTCCGCCGCGATATTGATGAGATCTGCGCTCTTCTGGGATGTTACGCAGCGTCAAGTAGTAATCCTTTACCTTTACTAGGGATTACCACTCGACGCTGCGTAATATCCCAGAAGAGCGTAGGTCTCATCAACTGTATTCTGTCTAGACAAGACTTTTTAGAGTTTCACAAGAAAATTAAAAAAAGACTTGCTTGTTAATTAAGCTAGTAGTGTCACGGAATAACAAAGCACTTAGCACTCAGCCCCTCCTCAAATTTCGACATGTAAGCCCATCATCGGGCGGATGCTTGAACCTATGCTTTATTTTAGTACAGTCGATCCCGGTTATAACGACATCGGTTTATGCGACACATATATAACGTCAGGTAGTCTGTGGTACCAATTAATTCCCCATTGTTAACCATAACATTATACCTCCGGTTATAACAACACTCGTTTATAACGACATAAAATATTTACTCCCTTTCATGGCGTTATAACCGAGGTTCCACTGTATTTGAATCCACGACCACCGTACTGTAGTTCAAATCATAAGTGTCGTATAACTGAATGCTATTGTCTGAGAGCGTGTCGTGTGTCCGACACGTCTTCCCTGGATGCTGAAGTACGAGTATATCCGTGGAGCGCTCACACGATCGAATTGTATTTTGTAATGTTTGTGGTTCGATGCCCGACATGGGTGAGAGACTTTTCTGCTCTGCAAAACGTCTGTGCCTGTTCAGAGGCCGACTGTGCTTCGTGTTCAGTTTGTGCCGGGGCTGTATGTCCGTGCTTAAAGCGGCCGGAGCGTGATACCAACCTGTCATCTGTATGTGGTTCCAAAATTAAGAACACATGGACATCTATTTGACTCACTCACTATGAGTACTGGCGTAAGCAAGGACGAGGTTGCCTTGCTTGATGCCTTTCTCTGAATGTATGTAAAGGTCCATAGGCCAGTAGTACACGCTTCCACCTCATGTTATAGAGAAATATGATTTTTCCAGAATAAATATATCGTTATAAGGTAAGGTTTTAATGACACTTCTCGACTTAGGCAATTTCAAGTTACACTATTTTAAAATTTACGCAGTATTAAAATCGTTTTAAAAAAAATTGAAATAATATTTTGCAAACGCGTGCCGAGTTTTTCGTTGCGGGAATGAAATCACAGTGAGAAGAAGGTGGCGGAAGAACACTGCTGGGCGATAATACAAAGAGCGGGGCCCTCAAACGGCGACTCGTCAGTTTCCAGTACGTTGGAGTTTACATTGCAAATGGACTCCCCTTTATCGACATATGTTTGATCACATTTATAATCAGTTCAGACTTTCGCAAAATTTAACTTGCTCCAGACACCTTCTGGAACGTAACTACTGTGTAAGTCAGGGGGTGTGCTTAACAAAGTCAAAACGCAGCACGGTAACGTTGATCCCTGTAATCACGCCGTAAGTTTTAGACTCTTGCCTCACTGTCATTGTTGAATGTTCATAAGGGTATAGTCCCTAGACATACTCCTCCGCTTCTCGGCTACATTACTGACCGTCTTGACTTGCTATTTTCGTGGTTTTACACAGCGTGTCCAGGTATACCAGCTTTTTCACTTCCTTTTATACCCGTTTATTGCCATGCAAGCGTCCGATTTTAACTCCACACAAACTCTGAAGTTAATACAGCCTTCATCAACGTAATAATCAGTTAATTACCCACGTAAAAATCAACGTATTTTTTAACCTCATTGTAGTCTTTACGTTTCTACACGGCGATGTTACTATGTTACTTCAAATTACGCTAATTTGCTATGTGCAGTATGATAATGCAAGAAATATCAGGTTGTAAGGGTTAGTGGTGCCAATCCCAGTGGCAGCGCGGTCTAAGGCGTGGATCTGGGGCCGTTCGCTTGCTGGGATTACGGGTTCGAATCCCGCCGAGGGCATGGTTTTCTGTCTCTTGTGAGTGTTGTGTGTTGTCAGGTAGAGGTCTCTGCGACGGGCTGGTCACTCGTCCAGAGGAGTCCTACGAGTGTTTTGTGTCTAACTGTGTGTGATCGTGAAGCCTCGATCATGAGGTGGCCCTGGCCCAATAGGGGCTGTTGCGCCATTGGAAAAAAAAAAAGGATTAGTGGTGGTGCAATACGACCCATTTGTGCAATAACGTTGGTAAGTACTGACATTTTTTTCCATGGCGCAACAGCCCCTATTGGGCAAGGGCCACCTCATGATCGAGGCTTCAAAATCACACACAGTCAGACACACCACACTCGGTAGGACTCCTCTGGACGAGTGACCAGCCCGTCGCAGAGACCTCTACCTGAAACACACAACACTCACAAGAGACAGACGTCCATGCCCCCGGCGGGTTTCGAACCCGCAATCCCAGCAAATGCATGGCCGTAGACCCACGCCGTAGACCGCGCGGCCACTGGGATCGGCAACTGACATATTGTGTTAGATATTGTAATTTTGATGGGAGGCACGGACACTAATATCAAATTTGTGGCTTTTTTTACGTCGCACTGCGCTGCCTTCTATACCCTGGATCAATATCGACCGTTTGATAATTGAGTTTCTATAGAATAATGTCATACGTGATGAAACTGTGCACAGTATGGGTCAAAAGTTGATTCACGATACGATACAGTATGTCTCACAGTAACTAACACGCTGTTAATTTCGATATTTTACGCTAATAAATGAAGAACCCGTGCTTCTTATTCTTCTTTTACAAAATATATAGATTGAATTTGTAAGAGGGGCGTTGTCTGTCCTGTCTGTCCATCCATATATGCCACTTAACCAGTCTCAATCAGATTTGGTATTTGTTGTCTTGGGGGCCTCTGGAGACACTACATTCAACATAAGGATTATATAAAGGGCAGGGAATTTGTTGGTCATGCTCGGAGTTGTTTATACGCAGCTGACAAAGAAACATGTCAAAAAAAATTTGATTTTGGTCTGCATCGGTCCGTTGTAGTTAAAGCTAGTATTTTACATGGATGCCACGTGGAACCTAACAAACTAGATAGTAGGCTAGGTGATGAGTTTTCAGACCTGAGAAAACTTATGTTATTTCTGGTGGTAATCCTGCGTTCTTCCCTTAAAGTGAAAGACCATGTTCTTAGGCCCGTAGCAGATAACGTAGTCTTTTGAGGTGAATGTATGGGCCATAAAGAGGGACAACAGGAGGCTAGAGGAAATTGCATAATGCAGAGCTTAGTAGTTTGTGATCCTTACCAGACTTTATTGTCGTGATCATATCAAGGGCGAATGAGAAGGGCGAAAGGAGAAATTTATAAAATTTATAATCGAAAAATGTAAAGAAAGAGTCACTTGTAAGATCTAGGCATAGGCGGGAGGATAATATTTAAGGGGATCTGATAAAAGTAATTTGGGAGAAAGGACTCCATTCATTCCATTCAGACTAGGATCCACTGGCAGGCTGTTGTGAAAATGGTGATGAACTCTCGGGTGACGTAAAAGGTGGAGAATACTTTGAGTAGCTGAGCGACTGTTAGCTTGTCAGGGATTTCATTTCGTGAAGTTAGTTAGTCAGTCAGTCAGTTAGTTATTTGGGTGGTTTCTTAATTAGTTGGATGGTTGCTTGCTTGGTTATTTGGTTGGCTGGTTAGTTAGCTGGTTGTTCAGTTAATTTATTGTTTATTTATTTGGTTCATTGGTTGGCTGTTTTGTTCGTAAGATGGTTGGTTAGTTGTTGGTTAGTTATTTATTTAGTTAGTTGTTATTTCGTTGTTTGATTGGTTGATTACTTAGATGTTTTCTTTCTTTGTTATTATTTGAATTATTATTTAGGTAGTTATTTAGCGCCTGAAATGGGCCTACTGAATATCGTTATAATAATTTCGTAGTATTTATGTCGTTGCAGAAGACAGCACGGTGACTGAGTTGGTAATCATTTTCAATAAGTTCATCATGGCCTATTTAATGGTACTCTGTCAGAATCTCATTGAAAAAATGAGGAAAACAGCTCAGAAGTCTTATCAGGTTAGGCGGTATTCCAAGCAAGATACGAACAGGGTACTTTCAGAATACAAGTTTATAGAGTTATTTATCTCTGATTATACAGAGAGATTAAATAATAATAACACCTACATTGAGACTGATTTGTAAACCTTTGTAAATACTCGTTATGTCAAGAGTACTTCATGATCATACAGTTTCTGCTTCCACGAGTATATATGAATATATGACAGCTTCCAGTCTTTACATTCAGTGTTAGTGTCACTGTTAATGTTTATTGCAGATTCAAATCCTTACAACACAGCATTTAATCACCCTGTCCAGGTTTTCCTTTTTCTCCATCCTGCAAGATTATTTTCCTCTCCATCTTTAAGCCACATTTCAATTCTGTATTTTCCCCACTGTCACCTGTTTCCCTGTGTATTAAAAAAATGACGTGTCAGAATCCTTTTGTACTGACAGTTTTTTTTTCCTGTCTTTGAAATTCCGTTTATTTCTCTCTTGCCAGGCTAATAAAATCTTCCAACCGTTTCGTCTATCAAGATTTCTTTTCAATTCAGATGCTTAGGCGGAGAAATGTACGGAGATGAAAACATGAAGGAATGAAAAGAGTGTAAAAGTGCACCCCAAACGTTATTTTGCCCTGAGAGTGGTGACGACAATTTTGTGTACGAAGCTGTACAAGAGAAGCTGTGGAGGCAGTTAGTCTGTATAGTCCGCATTGATTTTCCACGTCACTAGATGTGTTTAGAATTCATGTCACATAACAAAATGTGAAGGAGTTACAGGCTTACACAAACATTACCTTGCAGGCCCAGTCCCCAGTATTGTTCCAGACTGAACACATAAAATCTACTTTCCTACTGCATAGACTGTGAGTCCTGCAAATGTAATGTTGTTACTGCCCGATTTAGATACCGTAATATAAATCTGTAATCCAATAACACAGTGCATTTTAGTTCAAGTTAGCATGCTTTGCTCGTGTGTATTAATACGCTTGCATAACAACAAAGGAAATATGTCAACAAGTTAGGAAAAGTCATCAGGACGTAACATTTCCTGCTCTTTCGCTCTGTTATTGTCGTTTATGTTAAATTTGCGTATAATTTTCGGAGAAACACTGAATATTTTAATGCATTATAAGATTGCTCCGTTCTTTAGTAATATTTAGCGTCAATTATCATCGATATATTGTGAGCGGGTCGAATTTCAATCCAATTATCTTAAACGTTGTTACCAATCGTTTACAATTGATCATACTTGATGGTCCACCCTTTCTTTACCCAGAATCCATATCTGACACAGAACACTGCCCCAGTTATAAACAGTGCTTTGTGCTCAACTGTTTCTTTGGCCTCGCCGTTTACCTTAAAGAGCGCAGAGTCCGTGTCGATTATGAAGACCTATCATAGCGGGAAATCCTATATATACGTGGGTCTTCATATAAAATATCTGTTTTTTTGTCCGATTTGAACCAAAATCGCAATACGTCTTGTCGAAGTAGCCCTGATACATGTGGGCGGATACCCTGTACAATTATTACATGCAATTCGTGTACGTACATTTGCTTGCGTTCACAGAGGACGTGGGTAGCAGGTAGTAGGTTGTTACAGCGTCATTCGGAGTGCTGCTAGTATTTTTCATCATCGTTCCCTTGTAGCGGCGTGTTAACAGCGATATTTACCGAAGCTGTTGTAACGTAAAGTCGAAGTAGTAAGGAATAATTTTGTGACAAACAAATAAAAGGGATGGTAGAGTAATATGGCAGAAATTATGGGAGAAAAAAAGGCACAAAGTAGCATATTATTATTATTATTATTATTATTTACTGCAATTGGGTTTTCACCCGGTGGCAGTAGTCCTTACACTAGTACACACAATACAAATGGAAATATAAATATACATAAAAATAACAATACAAAACAAACTATACACAATTACAAAACAAAATACATACAGTAAATACAAGTACACACATTAGAACACCGTACACGCATTACAAAAACATCCACACATTACAAAAGCATTCACTCCTTACAAAAGCATCCACACCTTACAAAAACATCCACACCTTACAAAAACATCCACACCTTACAAAAACACCCATACACATACAAAACAAAATATAGACAGTAAATACAAGTACACAAATTAGAACACCGTACACACATTACAAAGCATCCACACCTTTCAAAAACATCCACACCTTACAAAAACATCCACACCTTACAAAAACATCCACACCTTACAAAACATCCACACCTTACAAAAACATCCACACCTTACAAAAACATCCACACCTTAAAAAACACCCATACACATACAAAACAAAATACATAGAGTAAATACAAGTACACACATTAGAACACCGTACACACATTACAAAAACATCCACACCTTACAAAGCATCCACACCTTACAAAAACATCCACACCTTACAAAAACACCCATACACAATACAAAAAAAAACACACACGCACATTACAAAAAACACTCACACATTAATTAAAAATATAAAAAAGGTTTCTGTCGAATTTTAAATTGGCATTGTAGATGTGCTTTCATATTCACAACGTAGCTGTAAACATGACGATATAAAACACTTCTTCGGATGGATGACTGCATTAAATTTCATACATGTAAATTTTACATTCAGAAGTGTTACAGAGCAAGACTAGTCCAGGATAAAGGGTTGGGCCACAAAAATAACATAGGTAGAAAGGTAAAGTTTTCTTGTCCACGCCACGAGGTATGGGTAGTGGAGGTATAGCTCCACTCATTCTTACTGTTAGCAATTCCACTGTTAGCACGTCAGATTCCATAGCGCATAACGATTGGCTGATAGCGAGTAATGAATTGTAGCGGATGAGAAAGGAGGCGGGCGTGGCGTCTTTTAAGGTGCTACTTCGGCATTGGCTGTAAGGGCTGGGGAATATCACGAAGATTTCATTGAGAAGATTCGGTGTTGCGGTCGAGATTCGAAGGAGGCACTTCTAGAAGACAAGTCAGAAGCGTTACCCATTGATTCACTTTGCCCGGTTACTACCGTGTACCTCGACTTTCTTTCAGACACATTTCACGTGACCGTTCGAGTACCACTTCATGTAAGATGAACAAGTGATTTACCAAATAAACAGAGAAAGACTTTTACAGTTAGCCTAACACGTGTAAATGTCAGCCTCATTTGGGACACGTGACATTGACTACTGGCACTCATTGCTGTTCTGTTAAATACTCATACCACTGCCTTAATACCAATTTCATAGCGAATAGCTAACAGACCACTTATATTGCAGGTTAATGAACTGACTGACAGATTGAGAGGTTCGATTTATTGATATTAATGGGATGGAGAATATGTCTCATTTGGTAGCTGTCCTTCCTGTGACCTGGAACGTAATCAAATCTCTGTAATATTTCACAGTGTACGGCACATAGGTGCACATTATGCATTCACAACCAGTGTCAGTAAATGGTTTGCTGTATCGTCATTATGTGTCTTAGACATTCTTCATGTTACAAGAAATTGAAAACTTCAGCAAGAATTAACCCGACTGTAAACTTCAGGGCAACATACGAGTAATTGAGTTCTTACACTTTCGTAGACTCTCTCTTCTCTGTCATCTGTTTACTGATACGCTTTGCTAGTTGGCAGAATTTAAACACGCAACGAATATCCACTCTTATATAACGAAGCCTTTATATATACATGTATATATATATCGCCATTGTTACAGAAGTGTGACAGTGAGTCATTTTATAAAGGTCACATCATCACTTGCTCCGTCTCTCAATATAAGGGAAGAACATAAGCTGAGCGCTTTCGAGAATGCGATGCTAAGAAAGATATTTGAACCTAGGAAGGAGCAATAGGCTAATTGGGAAAACTGCATGAGGAGGAGCTCAATGATTTGTACTCCTCGCCAAGTGTTGTTAGGACTGTGATAGGTTCAGGCATACCGCATGCGTGAAGAGAACAGAAATGCATGGAAGGTTTTGGTGGGGAAACCTGGAGGAAAGTGACAGTGGAAGTTACTGGACTGGATATATTTCGATCAGGGCAGGACAAATGGCGGTCCTTTGTAACAGGGCAATGACCTTTCGGGTTGTGTAAATTGCGGGTAATTTCTCGATTACCTGGAGGATTATTTGCTTCTGATGAAGGACTCTGCTGCATACAGTTAGTTGGTTCATTTCTCTGTGTGTCTGACAGTCACATCGTCATTTTTTTTAATATTTTGTGGCCTCCTTAGGAAACTGACAATAATTTACGCCCAGAGATGTATTACTGTGTTAATTAAGACATCGTCGCTGCATTTAAGGCCCATTTTAATATTATAATCCAGCTTCGGCCGGCTAAGTGGTCTGTCCAGATTTTCCGACTAAAAAATTTGTGAGAATTTATCATCTGTTTACAGCATACAAAAGTATATTTTACTCTTGTCTGTCGTACAGTCACAACCAACACACTCACTTCCGACATGTAATCAGGCTACCGGTTTCAGCTCAAAGAGCCACCATCCGGCCTATGACAGAAAACCATGAAAATCAAACTCCGTACATTTGATAAGAGGAAAAACTCCCCCCTTTTTTACAATACATATATAAAATGTATATCAATATATAAAAGTGCTGCCTAAGAGAAATATATTTATATATAATTTTGTATATTGATACACATTTTATATGTGTAATTATAAAAAAGGGGGGAGCTTTTCCTCTTATAAAAATGTGCGGAGTTTGATTTTCATGTTTTTCTGTCATAGGCCTGATGGTGGGTCTTTGAGCTGAAACCGGTAGCCTGATTACATGTCGGAAGTGAGTGTGTTGGTTGTGACTGTAATACTGATAAGAGTAAAATATAATTTTGCATGTACATACCAACGGGGATGTCTTAATATTAAAATTTTAAAAAATAATTTACTGCGTACTGTATGTTATAACCGATCGTTGCTGGTTACTTTTTAATTTGATATACATCAAATTACGAGACTGTTCTTTTCAATGGTTTAAATTTATTTCTCCATTATAAAAATACAAACATCAGCACAATACCATTCGTCTACTCCTTTCCTTTACTGAACGCCAACTGGCGCGGGACACCTGGTCCTTTCTTCTTCCTACTGTATATAGAGGAGTGGGGAGGGAGAGCCGAACTGCTCCAATAATGTTCGGTTACAATGTCCCATCTATATCATCACGCTATTTAATTCTCCTGACATTGCTGCCTAAAGAGTACACGTAGGAATCCCCCTCAATATGAAACTTTCTCCAGCATCCTCTCCGTTCCTTTTACATCTAAATATTCTCTTCTACTTCCTGCTGTCAAACTCCCCAAATCTATCTTCTTACCTTGATATGAGATACAAGACTTTACACCCATCTAGAATAGCAAAAATTTTCTGTTGTTACATTATGTGTTGTTGAGTGTATGCAGGATAAGTCATAGGAGCTAAGCTAGCCAAATTTAACCTCCTTTTATATATTCCGTTTATCTAATAACAGTGTGACGTCATGACAATCACGTGCTTAATTGTTTGCTTCTGTGAGTTACAAGGGCTATAATTTTGCATTTATCTCCCACCTGTAACTGTTACAACAATTACGTTGGACAAATAAGGAAGACGCTAATCGTGTTAAATTTCTCCTCCCAGAGGAAATGAAATTTACTCGACGCTCATCCATACACACCAGACGCAACGTACACACACATTATTTACATTTTAATACAATCGTAATTGTGGTCGCAATCCGATTTTCAATTATCTCCTTCTGAAACAGTCTATACAGTGGAATTGATGGGAGACTCAGTGCTTGATAGAACAACATGCCATTGTTTTATTATTCTTCTTTCTCTGCTCTTTGTGTTTTAGGCTGAAGTCTGCTCTGACTTCATAGTCGTCTTTCAAATGGCCTTCCTTTATCTGTCTGATGTTATTGGTAAGGATCCCTTTACAGGCTCCAAATAAAATCTATGATGACAGTGACGGTGATAACATCGATAAAACTGGCAGAAATGGGGTTGAATACGCAGAGAGAGAGGATGGGATACCTTGAAGACGGCAGCGCTGTTGCCCGTGAGGATCGTCACGGCACAGAAAACAATCTTTTACTTCGTCTTTTCATGTCCAGTATACGAACTGAATATCATCCATTGACTTTTACGCATCCGCCTTTTATGTAGATCACACGCAGCACAATCGTGTCGGAGAAGTTGCCGCATCATCACGTCAATCTGCTCCATCCTTTGTTGTCTACAAACGTATTTTCGTCTACGACAGCCGTTCTTAACTTGGGGTCCATGGATAGATTTCAGGGGGTCCGTTAACTTGGATGGGGAAAAAATTGCAACTTTATTTTCACTAACTTAAATTTAGCTTTTCATTAAATAATGAATGTAGCAACATATATATATATATATATAGATAGATATAGATATAGATATAGATAGATCTAGATATAGATAGATTATATATCTATGTATTTTATTTTATGCATTTAAATACATTTTTATGAGAAGGGGTCCGTAGGTTTCACCAGACTCTCGAAGGGGTCCATGGCACAAGAAAATGTTAAGAACCCTGGTCTAAGAGAACACAGTTTAGGTATTTTCTGTAACATACACACTAAATAATTCCCTTGTTGCATTTTCCTTCGTGCTGATATAATTAACCATGGCCGGATTATTGTATGTCATACAACAAGCGTCTTCCTGCCGTTAATAATCGAGTGGGGGTAAAACAAATTCCTCAGACGTCGATTTCACAGCGCTGCGTGCGCCGATTATTATTCCGCCGTTTCGTGCTGTTGTTTGGATAGCTGCTGACATCAAGGTCTTCTCTCCTGCATTTGTGTAATTTGTGCAAAATATTACTATTCGGATGAACAAAAGCAGACGTGGTGTGGTAATCAGGCTGGTAAACTTTGTCTGCCACAAGATCACAACACAGAAATACGTGAGTAGGAATTAATGCTTTCAGTGTGCTTTGAACCCATGATCCCAGTACGAGAGTTCTCCAGCAGTGAATTTATTGTTATTGCCTGTGAATATTAGAAACTTGAGAACAAAAATAATTGCATTTAGAGGAAATAGCCTGTGAAAATAGAATACTGGCAACTGTGCAGTTGAGGAACTTGAACTATTTAAGCTGAATTATAAGATATAGGAAATGTAACGGTATTATTAAGAGATTTTTAAATTTTGTGTGGAAATATGAATGGGCACCAGGAAGAAAACGCTAAATGCAGATATTAATTAGCTTCTATAGGTCCTACATTAATATTTTGATATGTAACGGAAATATATATTAGAAGAATGGCGGAAACAGAAATACATTTCCTCATAGGTGTCGCTGATGGTATCAAAAGGCACAGCAGGTGTTAGAGAAAACCTGTGCATATCCGAACATCAGTTCAATTACAAAAGGTAAAAGGTATAGGTAAAGCAATCCCATTACAGGCCTGGAGAGGCCCTTAGGGTTCCAGGAGGTTGATGCTCCCAGATTTCTAGACAATCGACTCATAAGATGAAGGTGGTAAGGTTGTCAGCCCTACGCACCGGCCGCCTTTACCCCCCAGGAAATACTGCTGGTACTTATTTCTGTTAGAGGCTAAGTCGACCCCAGGGCCATAGTGCGACCGAAAGGATTATGTCAAGAAAAAATTCCAATGACACCATCGGGAATCGAAATTACAAAAGGGTATCACAGCAAATGCTTCTGTATGAATTCCTGATGATTCTCAATTACTAAATTTAAAGCGTATTTACTTCTGCACTTAAGAACCATTCCATGAAAACGGATGGGGAATGGGCGTGTATCCCCATGCACCTCAAGAATATCATGGTGAGCGCCGTGGGCAATCCAATTTGTGCTCCCGAGGTGACAGCCCTTGATCGCAGTCGAATTCGAGGCTCCCGGCTAGAAACTCAGCCTATCTGGACGTTTTAGGAGAGGAGGGTAATTCCTCGTCCTACCTAATTCCGGTTACCCGGGCCCTGCCCTGTTACTGTACTGACTCAGCTAGGTCTGCAGCCGCTCTATTGCGGGGATCGCGGATTCGTATCCCGCTGAGGTCATGGATGTCCTTCTCTGATGTTTGTTGTGTGCTGTGTGGGTAACGGCCTCTGCGACGGGCTGATTGTTTGTTCAGAGGAGTCCTGCCGGGTGTGTGTGATCTATGAACCTCAACAATGAGCCAGCCTAGCCCCGATTTGAGATGTTAGGCCACAAAAAAAATACTGACTCAACTAACCTAGTTTGTCTCTGTCTGACCAACTAATTCCGTGGTGCAGATGCCTTCTTAAGAAGCTAATAGTTTCTCATTTAGCCATGAAATGCGTCTAACGTTATGGAATTCGAATATTATTCTTAACTGCTTTCACAAGAACTCGCCACTTGTCCCTATCCTGAGCCAGATCAATCCAGTTCATTGTCCTGCCCTCCAAACCTCTTTCTTTAATATATGTTTTAATATCGTTCTCCCACCTAATCTTAGGTCTTACAAAGAGTCTCTTTCCTTCAGATTTCCCCACCAAATCCCTGAATTATTTTGCTTCTTCCCTACGTGCCACATAACCCACCCATCTCATCCGCCCCTTACTGACTGCCACGACTGCTTACGCAACATATTCATAGCCACTGCCCACGTCCACATGTCGTCTCCTGCATTCACAACCTGAGGGAGCGCCATGCCGTGACGACATGGACCAACTTAACATGGTCACCTGCATCTTAAGAATAACTACTCATACATTCATGGAGCTAGTCCTTTAGCAGAAGGCAGTTCTCGCTCAGGTGATCAAGAAATTTCTTGATTTTAAGGCACCCGAAAATCCATTACCGATCCACAGTGGTTCTTGTCCTGAGGCATTTGGTTTCAGTCCTTTTTCATTTGCTGTTCATTTAGGTTATTTTTAATATTATCCTTTAATCTACGGTGTAGACGAAAGGGATAGGCGTAGGCCATCCAAAATGATGAATTCCTTTCAGGTTTTCCGACTGATGTATTTTATTAATCTCTCATGTGACCCATTTATGCGATATGTGGCGTCCGTCTTGTGTGCTTTGATTTGAACACCTTAATAGTATTTGGTGAAGATCACAAATTATGCAGCTCATCTTATGCAGTATTCTTCAGCCTTAACTTGACGAATAGTTGCAAATTTGTCAGACATTTTTACAGTACGTGTATCATGCGTTTTATCTGGGTCAGGTCCCACGAGTGTGCCCCACACAGGAAGTCTCTCTGGCCTTATCGTATATTGAGTTGCTTACGTCGACTTCGCAATCAGTGTCTGCCGGATGTCACAAATTCTCTGCTTTCCGACCAGTAAAACATTAATTTAGATCTTCCAGTATCACATACTCATTATGTACAGGGCTGAACTCTGCTAAACAAGAGACCCATTGTTGATATGGGCAATGCGTCTACAGCCGACGATGGCTTTCACGTTTCCCAAGAGCTAAGCTGTGGGTTAGTGCACCCGGCACCTAGAGAATCGTTATTAGTGTAGAGATTATGTTACACTACAATATTGCCTGTTGTCTTATATGAATTTGTAACTTGGTCTCTCATATTAAGGAAGAATATAGGCTGGGTGTGTTCTAGAATAGGGTGCTGATGAATATATTTGATCCAAAGAGGAAATAATTAACAGGAGGTTGGAGAAAATTACATAATGAGGAGCTTCATGATTTGTGCTCCTCACGAAATATTGTTAGAGTGATCATATTAAGGAGAATGGTGTGGGCGAGGCGTGTAGCACGAGTGGGGAGAAGAGAAATGCAGACAGGGTTTTTGGTGGAGAAACCTGAAGGAAAGAGACCACGTGGAAGGCCTAGGAGTAGATGGGAGGATATTAATATGGATCTTAAATACGGTGGTACGGGGTGGACTGGATTCATCTGGTTCAGTGTAGGTACAATTTGCCGTCCCTTGTGAACACGGTAATGAACCACGCCACATTTCTTGGCACACTCGTCGGTGAACAATTTGCAACGCATCAGCAACTTTTATATAATATTTTAACACACGGCGTCACGTGATATTTTAACATGTTTTTAACGAACTCCTAATGAACTATGCTTGTGTATTTTTTGTGTATGTTTAAGTGTTCTGTGTGTCTCCCCGGAGTATGGCGTGATGTTACACCGAAATATGTCGGGAGTTTTAAAAATTTTGTTACAATGTGTACTTCAATATTGTGTACGAGTTGGTGGTAAAACACGTGGTTACGGTAACTAACTTTCGGGTTCTATAAATGCAAGGAATTTTTTTAACGATGTGAGGAACTAGTGCGTTTTCAAGAAGGGTTCTTCACCGTGGATTTAGTTATTAGTTAGTTAGTCGTTATGTTGCACATTTAATTCTTTCTTTTTGGTTGTTTTTTCAATGCAGCGTTCCCAAAGCACATTGACACATTGCCGTGATGTTTAAAAGCCACAAAGCGTTGACTGCAAACATTCAGACACGGCAGGTTTCGATAGTCACGTTTTCCCTAAGCACCAAATAAATCCAGATCAGAGGGACCAATGATTCTAAGCTTGATAGCATGTGAGTGAGCGGGTGAAGCCCACCTCTGCCACGACAAAGGTCGAGCGCTGTGCCACTTACTTCATGTATGTCTGTGTTTTTCTCCCTATACCGCAAATTGTCTTTATGGTGTTTTTGTGGTCTGCCCGGATGCATTCAGTTTCGTGTTCTTGAACAGTTTGATGATCGCAAGATTTGGGGTTCTCTTAGAGGTACTTTAGAAGCTTCAAGACTGCTTGGACGTTACGCTATATTGTCTGCGTTATAATTCCAGACGTTTCGGACTATGGTTGCGCCTTCTTCTTCAGGGTCAAGCAGTCTACACAAAAGTATCTGTTCTATATTTTACCAGGATCCTTGGAAACGTCGGGTATTATAACCAGAAATGTATGGCGTAATGTCCAAAAGAACTTGAATTTTTAAAATCCGGTGACTTTTCTAGTTCCTCGTGTATGTAGGTGAACATAGCTCATCTTTCTTTGTCTGTTTTAGGGATATGCCAATTATGCGTTTTTTTTTGTTGTATTAATTGTCTTTTCTCTCATTATCGGTTATTTAAATATGATAATCTAGCAGTGTATCTTATATATTTTATAGTCAGCAATTTATGTTCATTTGGTACGAAATGTAATTAATGATGGTAGCCAGACACTTAGGAAAATCAAGGAAAATTAATTAATCGATTCTACAACGGGCAGTGTTCTGTGCACTGTTACCAACTGCGGTGAAGAATGCCAACTGAAGACAAAAATATAATACGTTAATAATATATACAATAATTATAGAAATTAAAGGTCTAACAGAAGGAACTTTCATGTCATTGCGTATAAGAATTCAACAGCGTGAAAGAGCTCAGTGTTTAAAAGGAAACCTTTCTGCGTCAGAAAGAATGAGTGTCCGTTTATTGTCTATGTGGACACATTTCGAAATACAAAAGGCATAAAATGTGTACGTGGGTTGATAATTGTGTGCTTTGTTGCATATAATACGGGTGGGGGGGGGGGGAGACACGCGGCGCAGTTGGTTGAGGCACTGCGCTACAAGCTGGAAGGTGGCCGGTTCGATTCTCGATGGTGTCATTGGAATTTTTCATTGACATAATCCTTCCGGCCGCACTTTGGCCGCGGGATCGACTCAGCCTGTAGCAGAAATGGTACCAGGGGTATGTGCTGTGGAGTTAAAGGCGGCCGGTGCGTAGGGCTCACAACCTTACCACCTTAATGTGCCGATTGTCTTGAAATGTGGGAGCCTCAACCTCCTGAAGTCCTCAGGGCCTGTATAGGGGTAGCTTTAGCTTTGCATATAATACGTGTTCTAGTTCATTTTGCAGTAATTCGTCTGTACCGATGTGAAACTTGCGGTGGCAGAATGGCTTTTCACATTCATACATCGTGTGTGTAGTTGATGTTCTGATGATGGCATTCATCTGCGGAAACATGTTGCTATCTTCGCTTATACGTTTCCGTTTGTGTGCTCCTATTAACGTTTACATTTAGACGAACGGCATTTAATAAACAATAAGGGTAAAGCGATCCCTGTACAGGCCTGGATAGGCCTTGAGGATTCCAGGGGGTGAAGGCTCCCAGATTTCAAGACAATCGGCGCATGAAGGTGGTAAGGTCAGTCCTACGCACCGGCCGCCTTTACTCCCCAGGAAATATTCCTGGTACTCAGATCCAAGTGCGGCCGAAGGATTATGTCGATGAAAAATTCCAATGACACTATCGGGAATCGAACCCGCGACCTTGCGGCTTGTAGCGCAGTGCCTCGACCAACTGCGCAACCGCGTGCCCCGTTAATAAACATATGCGTAAAACACATAAAGGTCAGCCGCAGTAACATTTGTTCAAGGAATGATTTTTGCCATTCGGTTGAGAACTCGATACTTTGTGGTTTAACATGAAACTGCTTTTGTCTGGTGCTCTGTTTGGCGTAACTGACTTGGAGTCTTGTAAGAAGAGAAACGTAGGTTGAGTGTGAAGAATATAGTTAGACGTAATAACTTGGATAGGCGAAAAGGTAGGAGAAAATTGCATGAAGAGGAACTTCAAGATTTGTATCCTTCCGCAGCGGCGTGCGGCAGTAGTTACATGTAACTGTCGCGGATGAGATGGAAAAATACACACAAACATTTAATCGGGAGACCTGAAGGGAAAAGACCATTGAAAGACCTCGACGTAGATGCGAAAGTAATGTTAGAATTGATCTTACAAGAACGTGGTGTAAGGTGTGGTCTAGCTTGAACTCGCTGAGTTGCTTCGTCTTGTGTGCACAGTAATGAAACTTTATGAAGCTTAGTGGGCAGGAGATTTCGTGTCCACCTGAACTACAATTAGTTTCTCGAGAATGAATGTACTCCTTTCATTTTTTCAGTCAGATATCCTCTGCCTACTCACTGTAGGTGTAGAGGTTTATTGTTGTACCTGATCACACTGTGACACATAGACACTCGTTAAGACTGCCCTCGACGAGGGATCGGCCCGCCGGAGAGGACTGTACGTGCACAACACAACATTCACAAGAGACAAACATTTATGTCCTCAGCGGAATTCGAACCGGCAATCCCAGCAAGCGAGCGGCCGCAGATTTACGCCTTAGACCGCTCGATCACCGGGATCGGCTGTCTTTGTGTTTATTTTGTAAAATACATCACGAAACGTAAAAATCGACGTTACGTGTGTATCATTTAAATCACAAATTGCGACTTCTTATTTAATAAAATTATGATTTATTTGTGTTGTATTTATATCGTTTATTGCATTCGATGGTTTAGCTACTGTGTGTACAAACCACACGTGTTACGAAAGATGGATACTCCTAACGGTGCTACTGGGAACATTCATTTGAATCTCAAGCCTGTATGGAGTCACTTGAATTTAAATTGGGTCAACTCGATGAAATGTTTACGAAGCTAGCGTCTTGCTCATAAATACGGCCATTTGTTTCTTCACCGTGTTTTTTATCAGTAACTCGTCTTCCATTTCCTATTAGACGTACAAAAAACAGGAAGACTTAATTAAGCAGACGGAGTTTCATTATAATTCTATTGAATGTAACGTTAAATCGTAGGTAGAGTCTGCAGAGGGGCGTAAGATATCCAAGTAGAAGCAGTGGGGATATTTGTGTGTCCTCTCTTGTATTGACTAATTTAAGTTTGAACGTGTCAGTGTTTAATCAGTTCTGCATTATTTATATATTATTCAGTACAGTATGATGTAGTAATTTTTATCGAGTGTAGAAGAGAATTATTTATGGCCATCGCAATAACCAATTTGCATTTATACTGGTGCTTAAAAAAGAATGAACCTAACAGTCTTTTGATATAAAAAATGTTGTATATTGGTCGTAGCACAGTTTCTACTACAAGCTGCGAAGGGGATCACTTGCGGGTGTTTATATACTGCATTTGAAATATCCTGGAATCATACAGCCGTGTTTATAATCGCCCAGAGAAAGCAAATAATGTTCTACTTAATTAAATTACTTATTATGTGAAATTTGAGGTTCTCACATTGGTTAATATGAAAATTTCTGTGTTTTTGGAATATGAAATTGAGTTGCGGCAGCTACTTGTCGAAGTTCTGGAGGCACCAGGTATCTCCGAAACGTTGGTAACTAGCTACCAGACTCTAGAAATTTCAGTGGACTGACTGAATAACAAGCCGTTATCTAACTGAATAATTAATCCTCTGTTGTAAGTTGTGGAGGATGGGTAAAGCTATCCCATTAGAGCCCTGGACAGGCCCTGAGGGTTCCAGGAGGTTGAGGCTCCCAGATTTCAAGACAATCGGCACATGAAGGTGGTAAGTTTGTCAGCCCTACGCACTGGCCGCCTTTACCCCCCCCCCCCCCCCCCCAGGAAAATTTCTAGTACTCATTTCTGTTAGAGGCTGAGTCGACTCCAGGGCCATAGTGCGACTGGAAGGATTATATCAATAAAAAATTCCAGTGACACCATCAGGAATCGAAACCGCGACCTTCCTGCTTGTAGCATAGTGCTTCAAATTAAATGAAACAAAACTGGCGTGTAAAACCTTCTGTCTTACCCTGTACAAGAAGAAAAAAAATCCGTATTACTTCAGAACAGGTAGTGAAGTAGGCTAAACTTTGTGGAACTAAGAGATAGCGGATAAGTGAAATTCGTCAGGCCTATTGGGGAGGTTTGTAATGTTTGCTTTTCACAAAATAACTTCCGGGGTATCAAATATAGCATCATGGGATGGGAGGAGCATGTAGTAAGCACTGTAGGAAATGTGCTGTGCGTACAAACGTTTTGTCGAAAGCAGGTTGGGGAGGGACCATTTGGAAGACCTAGACCTAGACGAGGTAATTTATTAAAATTTATTAAAACTGAAGACAGCCCATTGCTGTTCATTTAACTAATAAATCAGAGGTACAATGAAGAAACTGTAAATGATAATAATTCAATTCAGTTTAATTAAATTCTTGATTACTAATGTGCTGACACAACAACTAAGTGGCCATTTACAGGGACAGTACAGGGACATAAAGAAAATACGCGAAATAACTACCCACAAAGCTAAAGCATGAAGAATAATGAAGCACAGAGAAAATAACAATACGAACAAAAGAAAGTTTAGTACCTCTAATTAGCATAATTAATTTAAAAATCGTTGATCATTGAACATACCCAGCATCCCACCTAATGGCATTAGCCGCCGAAGCGCATCTAGCGGAAGGACAGTTGCGACGTTTAAGGTTAACGTTAAACGAAGTAAAGTCCCTGAGCTTTAGGTGTTGTGATTCAGTCAAATATATATATATATATTATATATGTATATTGATATTGAATAGGTCTTATGATTGCTTAATTGATAAGCCGAAACTAGTAACCTGTAAATTTGTAAATTTTGTTGTTCATGACGGAACATATTTAAAATCTCTAAGTTTCCCATTCAGCACAAGAAGGCCGACAATTTGTAAAAGGATAGGTCAAAATTTTTAACCATAGTAGAGACTAAGTACAATTTGTTGTGTACGTAGATCGGCGTCCACTGCATACCAAGTATGCTTGATGTTGCTGTTTTTGGAAATATAACTCACCAGGACGTATAACCGCACACCAATACGTGCATACAAGCACTGGCATAACCACAATCTCCATACATTAACTGGTTCACTGGTTAACTCGTCCTTATTATTCCAAGCTATCTGCCACGTACGTATTTTTCAGAATGGCAAAACATTTAACAATTCCTGGCACACGGAGTTAAAATAAGATGGCTGTTACCTCCAGCAAGCCGGACTGTACCGACCGATCTAAGCGGCCAGACCGTGTGCGGATTCCGTTAAGCTTCCACAACCCATCGCTGGCAAGGCCGCGTTGCAAGGCTTCCCACAGAATTACTCTCCTGGAATAAAAGGCAACTTTTGGAAGGGGAAGATGAGACAGAAATGGTAGTAGGGGGACAGAGAAAAGTATAGATACATAGAGGGGATGGTTGCAGTGGCGGGTCCTGGGAAACAGAAATGTGTTCATCTCATTTTTAAGTGTTTTAACGATACTGTCAATTGATAAGATTATACAACTTAGGTGATGGATGAGCGAATGAGTACGGAGCATTGGTGGAAAGATACTGACAAGGGAGAACTGAAGTACTCGGAGAAACCTCTGTTTCATTGCCACTTTGTCGACGACAAATTTCATGTGGACTTTTTCCAGACTTTTTAGAGAAGTAAGCTGTTTTGCATAGCAGTATTAGTGATGTTTGATTGCGTCTTACATTCTTCTGGGTTAACGCAGACGGTATACCGATTTGGCTGTGGGCTGGGCGGTCTGGGGATCGAATACCGGCAATGGCAAGAAATGTTTTTCTTTTCCAAAATGTCCATACCGACTCTGGGCACAACCCAGCCTCCTATTTAATGGGAACCGGTGTTATTTCCCGGGGTAAAGCGGACGGGGCGTGATGGCTACCACTCATCTCCATCTAGCACCAAGATTAAGAATGAGTGGAGCTATACCACAACCTCCCTATACACCTCCATGGCGTGGAAGGGACAGCTTCACCTTTTACTTTTTTAGATCGTCTTCTATCGATTTAGTTAAATATGTAAATGTTTTTTTCACAATTCATTCAGAATCTTTGCATGGAGGGTGATGTCTCAGGGCAACCCATAATACGGCGGAAATAAAAGTGTTCCGAGAGAGATTCGAACTGCGTTCCCAGCTTTCACAAGTCTACTCATATCAGCACGTATTAAACACAGAAATATATAATAGTAATAATAATAATGATAACCATGGCTTGACAGCCCTATATGGGCTTGGGCCTCCTCTTTCCGAGGTTACGAGGTCTTTGTGCATTTGCGGCAGTGAGGGACCGGCCCACTGGCCGCGCTTTTTCAACTTGATCCTGATGTGACTGCCAGAACCATCTGGCAGTCAGTCAGGAGACTCGGGTGAGAAATGGCCTCTTAATTTTGCTTACAAACACTACTAGACAGAAATATGTATATTCAAAAAATGCAGATTTTACGTAACAGTAAACCCAACAGCGTTAGATACTAACGCAACACGAAACGTCAGCTCCTTCCTGCGGTCTCTGTGGCACTCAGTATCAGTAATCGTAGCAATGCGCTGCACGGTGATACGCGGATTTTGAAGACGAACTGCAGGGCAGACAGCTTTGTACCACGTAAGTAATTCTAGAATGCGGTCTTTCCTCCATCAGCCATATTCGCTATCATTATGATGAATGTTGCTCTCTACCGAGCAGTTTAGCATAGCGGTAATGCTCTAGACTCTTCTAAACTCTTCGAAGTTTGCGCGAATTACCGTTTATCCTGACTGAGGGTTTCGACATTTTCCTCAGCCCTTCCTTGTCCTTATCTCTAACGCTAATATATATTTCAGTCAACCGTGTGTCAAGAAAGGTATCATCCCATTATAACTTTTTACGGTGTGAAATCTCATTACCACATCGGAATTGAAATCATATTAGGTTTCTCCGTGATGTGGTTCTATAGGTGATTAGCCTGATGATGGCTTTGGTGTAAAAGCCAAAACATGTAGCGAGTTATTGTAAACAAACGGGGGTTTGCGTGATTTCAGGCTTCCGCCGCGATGTAAATGAGGTAGCTCTTCTAGGATGTTACGCAGCCTTGATTAGTAATTTGTTACTAACTGCCAGTAGTTTGCAGATAGAAGTCAGAACTTAATAATTCCAGAGAAAGCACTCTTACCGCTCCTTGTCTCCAATTACTACCCATAGTCTTACCCGCGACATAGTACTAGGCTACACTACCCACCTCTCAGCCTTGAACGGCGGACTAGTCAAAGCTGACAAGGTGTACTGCCTTTAAGTGTTACAAGAACGGTAGCTGATTAGGTGGTCACCAGCGTGATTAACCTGTTAGTGAGGCCACGATGTCATTCATGGGTTGCACTGCATGATACCACCACCGTAGATGGCCAGAATGAGTTTTTTTTACAAATAAACAAAGAGTTTTATCGACTGAGCAAAAAAAAAACATTTATCTTTGTTTCGTGTTATAGATATCTGCTACGACTCCTTGAACAGGGATTGGTCCATTGCAAGTCTTCTGTCCTCACAGAACACGTGGAGATATACATTTATGCTGCGAGTGGAATTCGAACCCGTAATGCCAGTGTCCGATCAATAGAATACAGTACCGCGCGGCCACTATTATCGGCCTCTGCCAGTGCGTCGCTTAGACCCACTGTGGTATATTTCGGAAGCCGCCACTATATGGGGATACCGTGGCAGGGGGCTTTGAGAACGAAGCAGAAATGTGGGAGTGCTATGGACCGCCATGCCTTTCCCCGTGTATCTTCACCCACACACTGACAGTGACTTGATGGCTCTTGCTCCTACACGCTTTGTCTGATCCTGAGGGTAATGACTGCCTGGAAGCCACAACGGAATGGGATGTTTAAGCTTTCTTCTTCATCTAAGTGAGGATTTAGAGTAAGGACAACAGCAGACTTTGGAAAATAATGTAGACCGCGCAAGGCTTTACATTGTTCCTCCATCTAATCAGGAAAGTTGTTGCAAGTATCACACGAGGTCTGACGCTCTAACTGCCTTCCTTACGTAATTGGTGGGGTCTAAATTCTTATTTTCTCCTTCTTTATCGAAATGGCGTCCTTATTTCCTCATTATCAGAGAAATGAAACGTCTTCTTTTTTCAACAGTAGGCAAAGGCCTTCGTCTATAGATAGCTATTTGTTACAAAGAAAACAGCAATAGACAGTGAGTCGACACTGCTAGCTGTCCTGAACGCGCATTCTGTAGACAGTATTAAAGTTCATTTCAATACTGACGTTACGTAAGACTTTGATGTCCTCTCTTCAGGTTTTCCTAATAAACTTTTGTTCACGCTTTTTATCTCCCTCATATACATTTGTCGCCTATTTCATTCTCTTGATTTGATCAGTCCTATAACATTAAGCGAAGGGAACAAAATATGAAGCCACGTAACTTTAAACAGTAGTAAAAGACCCTTTTCTGCTATACTGTGTAATTAATTAGGAAGTAAAGTCTGTATTTTCATGCAGCATTACGCCACATTGCAACATCATAAATCATTTTCAAGACATCAAAATGCCTAATTAAGATCAAAAACTGATTGCCCTTTGAAAGGAAAGCTTTATCGGACAGATACACAAATGAGAGACGGAACAGGAGCCCCTCCATTGATTCATTACGCGCACTTGTCATGTCTTATTGACCGACTTGTTTATGTTAGACTAGTGGTCGTCTGTTCAAATTCTGCTAGACCTTTCAGACTGAACAGTTTGAATTTTGGTGGTTTTCACATGTCTGCTGGGAACGCCGAATGTCAGCATACCGGTGTGACAAAGCAAACACTCTCTTTGTCCTAAATACGCGCACAGTTAATGTGATATCTGATCAGGCAAGTTGCTTTGCAGGTGAAATGTACACAAAGTCTGACGACCTGCATATTTACACAGGACTCTTTCCAACAAAAGAACTTCTATAATTAATTACGTATATATATATATATATATATATATATATATATTGCAATAAACGTAACCCTTTAGAGCCAAGTGGCTACTATGTATACCAAGATGTTTTTTTCCCAATGGCTCGACAGCCCCTTGGGGGCCTAGGCCGCCTCATTTTTCGAGGCTTCACAATCACACACTTTTTAAACACACCACACTCGTAGGACTCCTCTGGACGAGGGACCAGCTCGTCGCAGAGATCTGCCATGAAGTTTAGCACTCAGAATTTCTACCTCCTGCCCACACAGTGTATTTGTGTGTTTCATATGTATCTCGGAACAAACCGCGATTATTTCCCTATACGGCCTTAATTGACTGGTCATTATAACCTAGAGACAGTGTTTTTACTGCTCGGTACTGATTGATTGCGTATATATAATGCAGGTTAGTTTTCGTCTTTAAGGGGTATTCGTCTCTCATAATCAAGTTGCTCAGTAAAGTCGAAATCTGTCGCCTTTTCATTTTGCGGGGCTGTATAGATGCTATTGAGAAGTAACTTGTTGACCTGTACAAATGTATACATACATGTGTCCTTAACGCCTTGAAACTTTTGAGGCATGGTGCTGGAGAAGGATGGAGAAGATCAGTTGGACCGACCGTGTAAAAAGTTAAGAAGTGTTACGTGGAGTCGAGAAGGAAAGGAACATCCTACATACAGCACAACGAAGGAAGGCTAACTGGATTGGTCACATCTTGCGTAGGAACTGCCGTCTAAAACACGTTATTGAAGGAAAGATAGAAGGAAGGATAGAAGTAACGGGAAGACGAGGAAGAAGACATAAGCAGCTACTGAATGACCTTAAGGAAAGAAGAGGATACTGGAAATTGAAAGAGGAAGCACTAGATCGCACTCTCTAGAGAACCCGCTTTTGAAGAGGCTATGGACCTGTCGTAAGACACGACTACGTAACTAATGAATGAGAGAATGAAATTTGTCCTGTACTTGAGGGTCGCGCTATGAATGCGTACCGGATGGGTGGAATTAGGTCATTGTAACCCTCGGTATTAGATTGAGGTGGATAACATGCTACGGCAGTTTTATCAGCGGGGCAACAGTCATCGATAGTTAGTTATTTTGTTAATTTGTAATTGATTTTACGTGTTGTAGGGGGTAAATCGACTGGAGCGTGAAGTTAACCACACACCTCCATGTATTGCCGAGGTTAAGAATGAGTGGAGCTATAACCCTACTCCCCTTATATGCCTTCATGGCATGGACCGGGAAAAACTTTACCTTTTAGATTTGTTTACGTTTTTTTATGGGTGCAAGTTTGTTCTCTCACACTGAGAAAAAGCAGTGAAGAGAGAAAGCGAAGTGTTTTAGAACAGGGTGCTGAGGAAGATATTTGAAGCTAAGAGGCTGGGTACAACTGCATGATCCGCCGCTTCTGTACGTTTTATCAAATTTATTACAGTTCTAAAATGAATGTTGATGACACCGTTGGGGCACACTGTAAGCATGGGAGGGATTAGAAATTCACTCAAAATTTCGATGGGAAAACATGAAGAGAAGACGCTTGATGGTAAATTTTTCATAGGTGGAAGGATAATATTAAAATAATTCGTACAGGAAAACTGTTTTATGGTGTGGACTGGATTTAGCGATCCAATAATAGGATGTGTGCTCTTGTCAACAAGGCAATGAACCTTCGGATTACTTGAAATGCGGGAAATTTCTTGACCAGCTGAGGGAATATTATTTTCTCAAATATAAATTTGCTGCATACAGTCAGGCTTAAAGAACTTATATCGTGTTAGGTGTTTAGCTTCTAAATATCATTGATATCTCATGTTCTCTTACAGATGAGGAAGGACCGGAAGTTACACAAGATCCGGGACCTGATGGGGACCCAACATCCGACGGTCGCCAAGTTGAGGTGGCTCTTGGGGGTGCCGTCCAGTTACAATGTCCCGCCGCAATTTCGGGAGGCTGCTGGAATCGTGTGGATACGGGAGGGCGTCTGCAGCCTGTGGGGTCTGGTCCTGAACTGAAACTGGACAGGGTGCTCTACCAAGAAGCAGGGGACTACCGCTGCGTCTTAGGGCGGGAGACGCCTGAGTTCGATGAATGGCGAGCAGACCTGGATGTGCACCTTACTGTCACTGGTAAGTAGCGAGTGACGGGAATTTAGCACGCTCAGGGTAAAGGAACGCAGAGTCTGAGTTGAGGAACGCTGCAGAGTGTTGTCGGGAGATCGAACAAGAACGGCGACAATTAAATGGAACAGACTGCGTCTTAACAAGCGACGGGCCCTGTGTGCTTAAAGAAGTTTCCCGCCGAACGTAGACCATAATTTTCAGGTCTGTGTTCACAAAAGCCTCCCATCAGTTTTTGTTCTCAGCCATTGAATACAGGTCACGCACACAAGCCGTAACAGTATTCTGTCTATGCCTAGGTATTCCAAGTTGACTCTTCCCCTCAGGTTTGCCAACAAAACTTTTATATTCATTTCACATGTTGCGTGTTATGTCTTCCAAGAAATTTATCTTTGATTTGGGGATGAAGCGAATGGGATATTTGGCACTCAAATATTATTATTATTCATTTATTTGTTTATTTACGTAATAACTTAACAGCCTAGTGGCCAGTTAAAAAACGGCACAAGTAAAAGTAGACAACATTAAACTAAGACAAGAGCGAAGTCAGGGCAAATAAAAGAAAAAGACTTGAAATGGAGTTAAAAGTGAAAGTTAAGTCGAAAGAAGAGACAAGACTGTACAAGATTATAATGAATGTTTTGTAACCTGTGATATAAAGGTAAAGCAATCCCATTACAGGCCTGAACAGGCCCTTAGGTTTCTAGGAGGCTGAGGCGCCCAGATTTGTAGACAATCGGCACATGAAGAAGGTTGTCAGCCCTACGTATCGGCCGCCTTTACCCCCCAGGAAATATTCCTGGTACTCATTTCTGTTAGAGGCTGAGTCAATCCATTGTAACCTATGATAGGGATATTAAATAGATGATACCGTGCCGGCGTGACAAGAAATGTAATTGATTAGAAAATAAATTTTTGTAAATTTGTCAATATTGACACTAATTATGATGATTATTATTATTATTATTATTATTATCCCTAGCGCCATCATTTTGCCAGGGCCCGTTGGCAGTGTTCCCTGCATTATGGAGTGAAGGCAAGAAGTTAAACAGTAGTATTAATAATAGCCCTTTGTCATGTGTGCAGCGACATAAATTCTCATGTGTTGACAAGAAAGTTTCTCGGAGCTAGTTAGAATTGAAAGAACAGCTTCATCCAGCAGCGAAATCCCTCCCTTCCCTTGTGTATGTTGCCTTTGTATAGAGGGAAGAAAAATCAGTCACCTGAGCTAATTAGCCTTGTAACCAAGCAGCACCGTGTAGCAGGTCATACAAATTCCTGTCCTAGACGTCGTTATAACTGAAGTGGCTTCGGGAAATTCAGCGTTCCGTCTTTCTTTTGTTGCGATCAGCCAGTATTCGAGACGCACAAGACGCAACGACATTTTATCCGTTCAAAAGTTACGTAAGAGATTCCTGCAGACTTCAAATTAGCTACATCTTTATACGTGCTTCATTTACGGTTCGTTATGTGTCGGCTGAAATTGACGTGTTGTGGAAAGTTCAAATGTGCGTTCGAGATTTTAGCGTCCACATGTGTTAAATTAAAACTGGAAGACGCTATGGAATGGAAATGAATTTGGAATCACCACATTTCCAACCATAATCAATAAAAATTATGATATATCAAAAACAATTGGAGAATGTGGAATATTTCAATTATTTGGGTAACATGATTACAAATGATACAAGGTGTACACTTCATATAATATCCAGAATTGCCATGGCAAAAGCAGCATTCAACAAGAAGAAGAATCTTTTCACCAGTAAACTGGACTTAAATTTAAGGAAGAAACTAGTGAAGTGCTACATTTGGAGCATTGCTTTGTATGGTGCTGAAATGTGGACACTTCGGAAAGTAGATCAGAAATACCTGGAAAATTCTGAAATATGGTGCTGGAGAAGAATGGAGAAGATCAGTTGGACCGATCGTGTGAGAAATGAAGAAGTATTACACAGAGTCAAGGATGAGGAGAATATAAAACATACAAGAAAAAGAAGAAATGATAACTGGATTGGTCACATCTTGCGTAGAAACTGCATTCTAAAACATGTCATTGAAGAAAAGTTAGAAGGCGGGATTGAAATGACGAGAAGACGAGGAAGAAGGCGTAAGAAGCTACTGGATGACCTTAAGGAAAAGAGAAGATACTGGAATTGAAAGAGGAAACACGAGCTCGCCCTATGGAGAAGTCGCTTTGGAAGAGGCTACGCACCTGTCGTAAGACAGACTACAGAATGAATATGAATGAAATGTGTTATCTTCCGTGTTACACTTGCAGTTTGCACTGATACACTTTTGTTAAATTTTCAGATACATTGGTCAGAAAACTATGGAACATTAGTACTGTAGATACTGCTCTGTAGAATCGTGAATTCCTTTACTGATGAAGCTAATGAATTATAGTGATATTGAATTATGAACTGGTATAAATAATTTTATTTTTGTTTTGTTATACAATGAAATGTTGTGACACGAAATTCATTAAAAAGGTTATCTGTTGTGAGATCCATCCTTGTGTTACATGACAATAATTTGTCATTCATGCAAAGTCTGATAAATTTCGACATGTTTCTCGTTTAAAGCAGGAGTGAACATCAAATAATAGGGAACGAAATGAAACATGAACGAGAAATCTTAGCCTAGATCCGCAGTGTGAAATATCAGATTCTGCCAGATAGTTTGGGAGCTGAAACATCTAGAAGGACTGAGGGCCAAAGGAGATGGGCGGAGATGTAAACACACAGACTACGGCCGTGGCATGGCTCAGGCGGTTAGTCCCGGGTCCATCCATGTAGGATTTGTGGTAGACAAAGTGGCACTGGGACAGGTTTTTTTTCCCCGAATACTTCGGTTTTCCCCTGTCAATTTCATTCCACCTGTGCTCCATTAAAATATAAAAGCAGAAGAAACCTCCTCGTCATCATCATCTTCTCACAGGTTGCACAATAAGCCTTCAAGGCTGCGGTACGTCCGTAGCATCTGCTGCGGGACCCTTCATTAAAAAAAAACACACTGACTACAACAGTGCAGTAAGTGTTCACATTTTATGCATTAGACCGATCAGACTGGTGTATCGTTTTACATGTATTTTGCTCCGAATTTAGATCGCGTTACGGATTATCTCAATTTAGGTTTTTGTGGTTTTCCTCTGCCTCTCCATGTGAGTTTTAGAATAATACCTAAAAACAATCATCAGTCTCTTTAAACTTTTTAATAATGCTCTTAGTTATTCCAAGAGTCTGTTTCAATTTCCTATGTTTCTGTGAATTTCGGACTCTTGAAATGAAGTCGTTAAATAACCTAATGTCACTGAATAAGAAGAAGGCCACGTGGTGATAGTCCGATCATTCACAGAAGCTTTCGATCTGTGTACACACAGCTTCTGGATGTAGATTCATTCACAGGCCGATTGTCTTATGTTACTAAATTTTTCGTCACTTTTGTTACAGTGAAACGTAAAATTCGGTTTGGTTTTAATTTTAATCGGCTTCAGTATATTTTTATTACAGTAAACATTACGTTTAAGCTAGGATGCAGAACAGTCGGCAGTTGCCAGGTTTTACGTAATTCGCAACGAATTAAACCTGTTAACCCAATTAATATATTGCGAATTTTTAGTGTAATGAACACGCAGTTTGTTTTTAATTTTTAAAATAAGTGACTGGAGTGTGGAGACTGTTACATAATGTGGAGTGTCTGCACTTGTACTGTTCACCTCATATTATTGGCATGACTTAAGCAAGGACGATTATTTGATCCGTTTATTCTTTCGTTACCTAACAAAGGAAGAAATGGCTTGTCCGGTCATGTCTGTCCATCTGTCTGTAACGTGCCTCAGCACCCAAATTGCTTGTCAGTTGTTTGCACTGACGTTGAAGGCTGTCACTGAAATATCAGCCTTTGCCGATTTACAAATTTATTTATTTACAATGAAGCCTAGCTTACATAACACCGAAAGTGGACTTTTCCTTGTGTCCCACAAATGGATCCCGCTTTTTTTGAAAGTCGATATGGAAGACTTTCACTTATTTGAATTTAGTTATTCCTGTTTTCAATTTAATTTAACAAACGTCAAAGACCTCTGAATTTTGTGTCCAACATTGTGGAGTGTACATTGTGCCATCTTGTTTTAGTTTCTAGAGGAATTCACACATTGATACTGTATAATGTAGGGCCTCGTAATTTGTACGGTTCACAGAATATTATTGTGGTGGTTTAATGAAGGAGGTTCAGTTGAGCAGTGCATGTAGCACGTGTGGGTCGTAGAATATATTAGTCCCAAAGCTCGAGATAGGGTTGCCAGGTCCTACGTTTTTCCCGTAAGCTTTACGTTTTTTTCGTTGGTTTTACTCTTTAGGTTTTAATTTTCCTGTAAGTAGGTTTTCTCTTTTACACATAAACAGTTCCTTCAGTATGTAAAACTGGATAAACAGTTGTTAAAAATGGCAAAATATCAAGAAAAGTACAATTAAAATATCAGACAATTTGAATTTTCTTGTATTTTTTAAAACTAATTTTGTTGTCGACAAAAATCTTCCTTTTTTAAGGAAAACCTGAAAATCTTCCCTGTTTTTTAAGGAAAACCTGGCAACCCTAGCTCGAGATGAGAGTTCACTTTGCAGAGTTAGTCCTAGAAAGGAGTAATAATAGTAAAACTGGATGCTGCAGGCGTGATAACTGTGTGAATTGCTCTTGTGGCTCAGGATGCGGTCCGTGAGCGAGACCGCTTGAATACGATAATAAACCTTCGGATTTCATGAAGAGTAGATTTTGCTCGTGGCTCTACAGCCCCTTGGGGGCCTAGGCCTCCTCATTGTTGAGGTTTCTAGATCGTACTCAGAATCGCCACGCTCGGTAGGACTCCTCTGGACGAGTCATCAGCCCGTCGCAGAGACCTCTACCTGACAACACACAATACTCACAAGAGACAGACATCCATGCCCCCTGAGGGATTCGAACCCACAATTCCAGCAAGGGAGACCCACACCTTACACCGCGCGGCCACTGGGATCGGCTATGAAAAGTAGATACCTTAGATTAATTACTCCTTTCTTCAGCGAAGAATGGATAACTGGACAGTAATTTGTGCGTCGTCTGAAAATGAAATCACGTTAACCTTAATATTGAACGTGTTTCTTGAGATATGTGCTTGGCCTTTACACCACCAAAGTATTTTCCAGCTCACCCTTAGAACTACAGTGGTTTTGGAAAATTTGCAAATCATACATGTAAAAACGTATTATATAGACCTCGAATTTTGAGTAAAGCAGCAGATACAGCAACAAATTCGGCGTCATGAACAGAGTGATGCAATAGGATGCACAGCAGTGCAGTTATTTATGTGCAACTAACTTGCTATTGGCTCTGAGCCGAGCGTGTTGTTTTTGAGAGGGCTCGGTAGTGTAGTGACATTTGCTGCTGCTTCCATAATGAATGTGGCTAGGGGTTGGAAGTAGACAAGGTGTGTATGTGTGTGAGAGTTTGAATGCGAGATCAAAGTGATGTGTATTGTGTTGGGAGACTAGAGAGGCGAGTTAATTCCAGGTTTACGGATGCGCGAAGATAAGACGCGAAACTAGACAACACTGTATTTCTCGAACACGTAAGTGATGTTAAGACGTAATACGTATACAACCTTTTATTTTTCCTATCAATAATTAATTGGTATTACAAATGGAAGAAGAGCTTGCCTGTACCTATATTATGACGTAGAAAGATTGGCTCGGCGTTGAGTTAAAAATGGCATTGCTCTGTCAAGTGGTAAATACTTGATTCGTTCAATTACCAACTTGTTTGCTTCATTTGTTGTGAACGTATCATACTGCTTTTGGTTACATAACAAAGAATAAGGCGATAGGAGAAAAGAAAAAATAGCTTCCAAACGTTTTGGTGGACACTGAAGTTTATTTAAAACACTGACCTTACATTGAGACTCTGCAGTCAGTGACAGTTGCATAGTTCCTGAAATTTTAGCAGAAAATACTAAAAATTTTAGTGAAGGGAAAATTTTAAAAGAATGCGTAGAGGCATGTGGAAAAAACTAAGAATCTCAAGGCAACCATACCCAATAAAAATTATGATAGATCAAAAACAATTGGGGAATGTGGAATATTTCAATTATTTGGGTAGCATGCTAACAAATGATGCAAGGTGTACACGTGAAATTAAATCCAGAATTGCCAATGCAAAAGCAGCGTTCAACAAGAAGAAGAATCTTTTCACCAGTAAACTGAACTTAAATTTAAGGAAGAAACTAGTGAAGTGCTACATTTGGAGCTTAGCTTTGTATGGTGCTGAAACGTGGACACTTCGGAAAGTAGATCAGAAATACCTGGAAAGTTTTGAAATGTGGTGCTGGAGAAGAATGGAGAAGATCAGTTGGACCGATCGTGTGAGAAATGAAGTATTGCACAAGAGTCAAGGAGGAGAGGAATAGTCTACATGCAATAAAAAGAAGAAAGGCTAACTGGATTGGTCACATCTTGCGTAGAAATTGCCTTCTAAAACATGTTATTGAAGGAAAGTTAGAGAGTATGTAAATGACGGGAAGACGAGGAAGAAGGCGTAAGCAGCTACTGGATGACCCTAAGGAAAAGAGAAGATACTGGAAATTGAAAGAGGAAGCACTAGATCGCACTGTGTGGAGAACTCGCTTTGGAAGAGAATACGGACCCGTCGTAAGACAGACTGCAGAATGAATGAATGAATGAACGTAGAGACAGTTAAATATCTTGTGTTTCTTGTCAAGAAACGTATAATTTATAAAACTAATTAAGACGCACACTTGGAAGATGAATCTAGGAACTCTCAAATAACACAACAGAAAGCTTAAAGCTGCAAGCTGCTAGTTCTCATTGGCTTTCTTTGACAGGACGAAAGCTCTGACGTTAGTGACCCATACTTACTGTCGCCACTCACGGTCCTGAAATGAATTTAATTAATGAGAAATCAGCTGCCTTAATGCCTATTAAATGAGCTACTATAGTGCAGATTTATATGAAGACATGAAGAACGTGCTGCGAAGTCTGGCTATGCCAGTCGTGGTCGTGGATGTTGAGCCACTTGCGGACGGAAGGGATAGTCGCGGGTCTTCGCTTATCACGAAAAACTTGAACAATACAAAAAAATCGCGATTTTATCATCTTCCACCAGTTCATACACCGAGAAAATCTGAGTGTAAAATGCTTCAGCGTGACCAAAATGGCGAATGTCGTTAAAGTTGTTTACAGACTCGTTCATTTCACTGCGTCAAAGGAATTGAATGAATTAAAACTGAGATAAATGGACCCTGAAAATAGAAGTGTTCTGTGCTACATGGGGTTTCTTGATTGAGGCGTAGTCGGAGGGCTAAAAGCGTATGTGATTTGTACTTCGAAACTGAACTGTTTCTGGAAGAGAAGGTTAAGCCTTTCCTCAGCTATGAGATCGTAACTGGGTATTCGACTTCGCGTTTTCTTTGACTCACTCAGCACAATTGAATATCAACGTACGAGGAGTGATTTGCCTCGTCATTGAAATGTTTTGAAAAAAATAACAGCGCCCGAGAAGAAGTTTTTGATTGAGGGCAGTGCAGCTGTCATCAAACAGTATGACAAGAGTTCGTAGAATGGAGGGTCACATTCGAGCTAAGAAACACAAGGGAGAAATTCAGTAATAATCCTGGTTTGTGGCATGCCCTTTTCTTGTCTAATATGAATCTAAGTACTTTTTCAAACAATCGACACAACTTTAATGGTGAGCAGTACTTCGGTTTTGTACTGAAGCCATCATCAGGCTGATGATGGCTGCTGATAATGGCTTTTGTTAAAGAAAGGCAATGTACGTATAAATGTAACACTGAGGTGCTTTCTTGTAACCATTTTTGCCGCGGAAAAGCAATAAGTATTACATATTCTAAGTGTGTGTCTGTAGCCTTAGTTATCCAGCATGCAAAGCGCATGCGCCGTGTTATATTGTCATCTGTGGCCGGTCTTCCTCTACCATATTTCTCCACGTTGTTTTATAAACGGCACGATTTTCGGAAAACAGCTACTGAACACAACATGTGTTTTGATTTTCTCTATACCTTTTGTCTAAACATTTCCCATTCTAAGAAGAATTGAGCGAGATATTGTCATAAATGTACATAGGTCTTGATGTGAAGTTCCCGTTATTCTTCTTAGATTTTAAAGAAACTTGAATTTTCTCGACAGATTTTCGAAAAAGTTCTCAAATATCAAATTTCATGAAAATCCTTCCTGTGGGAACCGAGTTGTTCTGTGCAGACGGACAGACAGACATGACGAAGCTAATTGTCTCTTTTCGCAATTTTGTAAACGCACCTAAAAAGCAGAAACATGTAGCTAGTTATTGCAAACAAAAATGATTTTTTATAAATAAAGTTACATCGCCTGGGTGAAAAAATACTCTTGATACATGGAAGGAGTTCAGCTTCTTGGACGAAAATTCATTCCCACTTGCAAGCTATTTATCAAGTGTCAAGCCAGTTATAAAATTTTCTATGGCACTTGACGTTAATATTGAAGCCATTCTGGCCGAAATATTACAGGATTTCAGTGTGATAGGGAACCTGAGGAATACATTGCGACAAATTCGGCTCCTTGGCAGTAGAGGTCAAGCGTGATGAAAGACCAGCCTTGTTGGAAGTACAAATGTTTTGTGAGCAGTTCCTTTCAAAAATGAAATTTGAAGAAAATTAATACAGAACTCCACTGTAAGATGAAAGACTGAGCAGTTCTTTTCAAAAATGAAATTTGAAGAAAATAAGTACAGAAATCGATTGTAAGATGAAAGATTTTAAGGCTGCCTGCAAGTTGTTGCTCCTCACGTACGCCCAGATATTGAGAACTTGCTCACACTGACACAGTCACAAGCTTAAAATTGATGTTTTTCTGCCCTTACACATAAAAGTGTAACTCCTAAAAAGTTATGTTAATATTTATCACACTACTAATGCTACGATTTCTTGTTGCTTAAAAGCTTTATGCAATATTTTTTTCACTAAATATGACTTTTAATGTTATACGAGTAACTTGGCTTAGGCCTACGCACGGTTATTTTTATGTAAATTGGCATTTATACAAAAGGTGGTTCGTCGCAGACTTGCAGTGTAAAGCAGTCCTCAGAAGAATTCCACTGCCATTTCCGCTAATGGTGTCAAGTAAACTGATTCCAAGAATAAATCCACCTTCTGTTAATACGAAATGTGCTTGTAGGTGGAAACTTAGTACATCAGAATGTTCTCGGAATGAAGTAGAAAGTTTAGCAACAAAGCTTATATTCCAACGAAGTTTCCATACCGAGAAAAATCTCACCCGAGGTTATTCTGACGTAAACGGAATTGTTTGTGAGAATTTTCTGCCATCTGTTTGAACTATCAATTTAACTTTTGTTCTTCCTTTAGAGAGCCACGGGTTTCAGGCATCGAAAGAATTTGCAATTTAATTTTGTTCTTATTTTTTTTTTATGTGAAGATTTTATGTGAAGGTTGCGTGCAGTGCCCAGTTTGAAGCTCAATTTTAGGACGCTGAATTACTCCTGATAGGGTAACAGTTTTCTGTGAAGTACAATGAAACAGTACCGTCGTAACATCTGTTATTACCTCAGAGCTTCGTATCTGTCGCTGCTGTGGTCTCATGTATCCCAGTTTCCTCTACATTTAACGCACCGCTGACAATTTACTGCGTATTATGACCACAATCGCTGTTAAAATAAGCTCACTTTTCAAATTCTTCTCTAATTTTGCACCAATTATTTCTGTTCTTGAAAACCATTTCTATAAGGGATAGTGCAAGTTAAATTAGGCTCCAGTGTAAATTTACCCCGCTGTATAATGACACTCTCTAAGCTAAATGAAGAGTAATTTGGTTGCCATTTCGTGATTACATCACCCATCCTACCACACAAAACCACCGACACTAGTCCCTACCTCCTTCCCCATCCTCAGCAAACGAAGCCATCGGTACCTCCACCCCGTACATCGATTCACTTTGCATGCAAATTGAGCGCAAGTAATGAAGGCTAGGCTGTAGCACGGGAGCAATAACAGTTCTCATCCCCTTCACCAGAGCAACCCCCTCCCTAGGGCTTACCTTACCCTCACTGCTGCAATATTAACCCGGTTATTAATTTTCCATAACACCGTTTATATACGAAGCAGATAGGTTTAGGACAGGAGAAGGCGGAGAAAGGGGGCACATAACCTTATTTCAGAGTAAAATGGGTTTTGCCCTCCTGGATTTGCCATCGTGCTCCAGGGCCGCAAGCTGTCATGCTAAGTCTGACCTTACCGTAACTCACGGCTGCGCGCCACCACTCCTCGGCTCTGGCCAGATGTCGATGTCAAGAACAGAACCGAAGGAAGGCCGGATGGATTTCTAATGTCAACCCTTGTTCATAATTGGGCCGGGAAATTATGTAAAGTTTATTTTAGTGCGTTAGCGCACAGCCTATTGTCTTCCGGCACTGAGAGCCTTGCCCGGTAACCCTCTTCTGAAAGGCTAAGTGTTTAACCTGGGTACGTATTCTGGTTCAGAATAGCTGTTAACCTTAATTAGGAAGTTATACTGCAGAAGACAAAAGGGTTTGCAAAGAGCTACTAAGCTTTGTATGTTTGAAGTATCTCGGTATGCTGCACACCAACTTTAGTTTTTTTTCGCAAGTAGTAATTAACTTTGTGTCTCGCTACGTAATGAAGCTTTATTATAGCTTAAGTTTTATAGAGTCAGATGAGATGTAGTGATGTTTAAACAACACATGATGTGTCGCCTGTTCTTTCCCCGGAAGTAAGACAGTCGGGATGTGAACCTGACGTTTTACCCTATCTAGCGTCGAGGTTAAGAATGCGTGGACCCATACCTTCACTCCACTACATTTCTTCATGATGTAGTGCTTACTTAAGGACGGGGAAAACTTTACCTTTGCCTTTACCTTTACAATTTTCTATTACACTTTGTTCTGTAACTTCTGCCCAGTGACTTTCGTCGCTTTAAACTATCCTTCTGCCAATATTCTGGCCTCTTTGACGTGCCTACAGATCCAAGAGGCACATATTGCCCTCGGACCTCGTCATGGTCCCTCACCCCCCGTCTCGGAACTCGTATATGAAATACCAGGTAACCCCACCTCTAGATCCATGATCATAAAGTGGGCGAGACATGACCACGATAACTCCTTCCACCCTCATCCCCTTCAACGGAAGAGCCTCCCGAAAGCACCAATTAAACTTACAAGCTGGAACTTCTGCTGTGCTGTGTGGTATTGCCTTAAGCCCTACAGTGAGTCCTTTGGAAGAATACTGTGGTTGGTTGGAAGGTTGCTGTGTGACCCAACCCATCGTACCATCCTTCGAGCCTGGGATGCTGGCGTCCCCTCACCCCTCCCGTGAATATTCATTATATTCGTCTGTCCACTATAGCTGCATAGGGAAAAAGTGGGCAAAGTTGTCCCACTGGCCAATGATTCCGCACCTTCGGGACCTTAGCACTAGGAAGTAGCACTTGTTACGTAGCTGGAAGTTGGTCCAATGATGATTCTGGATATGTGCGTGTCATCACTGAATGTATATTATTTCTCAGCGCTTTGGGAGTGTTTTGTGAAGTAAGCAACGTTATTTGTATCAGTACGTAAGTCAGGAAATTATCGTTTATTAATTTTATGTTTGTTTATGCATATAGTATTTCTAACAACAGTCTGTGTGGAAGAGAAATGGAATTGTCTATGCTGTTTCAAATTGTTACAAACTTTGCCAGTCACGTGATCAACGGGGCATCATTGCTCCTGATCTGGATGAAGTCGACACTGAAAAATGTGGAAAGATGCCCGCTGGTATTTTAACTGACTTGGTTGAGTTTTACTCAAACGTGAATTTATAACGAATTTTCATCAATATGTTAACTCAGGATTACACACATGTCACACAATTACTGCAACACATGTTCTTTATTCGTGTTAGATCAGGGCTACAAATATTTTCTGAATCTACGAACCATCTCAAAATCCTAGACGCCAGAAGAGTGACATGAAGCAAATTCCGTACTGAGAACCCACAAATATTAAGCACCGCCGCATAAAACTTATCGCCCGGGCGACCTGGCTTCCAGGATTTGTGCACCCCTGTGTTAGATGTTATATAGCCGCTTACAATGTCAGGTATTCAATTTTACTTTCATTTTTAGAGGCTTTTGAGATTAAATCTATTTATAAAATCTTAATAATTCCTGTGTGTGTGTGTGTGTGAATTGCCTCTAATTTTTAGGTGGAAAAATATATTCGAAAAGCGGACTCTTCTCTAGGAAAATAGTCTGAAGAGTTCCTCGAAAAGGCTGTAGCTGCAGTGCATGAGAGAGAAAGCTGCATTGAAGTAAGTCGAGTAGGCCTACACGGGATATCATCGCCTAGGAGGATTATAAAAACGGGACAAAATACTAGGAGTTATTTCTTGGCTACGAAAATGAAAGCTGTCTCGTGAAACACATAAAACTACCCCAAGCACCAAATGGCAACCAGCGAGTTTGTCTCTCATAGCATTGGCTTCAGTGGTGTAGCTGCCATACACTTAGAGTTTACAGCGCAACCAGAGGCGCAGCCAAGGGGGGGGGTGCCGGGCTGCAGGCCCCAAACCCCCCAAAAACGAAATCTACACAGATTTTGTAGATATAATGATATAAAAAGTTTTACGTGATTTACCCTTCAGCCGAAATCGGCTACTGAAATCGGCTGATGACTAGTACATTAGAAATTTGGAAAATAAATTAATAAAATTAAATAAAAAAATTTGGGACACTGTGATTGAGTCATGGAGCATGTAGTTTTATTTGTATGTATATAAATGCAGTTTCAGAGAGTGTTATATTCTACTTACAACATGATTTTTATAACATAATTTTTAAAATCAAGCATAAATTATGTATAACCTCAGGGTCAGCTACCCTCCCCCCAAGGAAAAAGTCTGGGTGCACACCTATAGGGAACCACAAATAAAAGCGGTTAACGAGCCCATTACAACAAAATTTATTTTACACTAACTGAACACCACTCGCTATTCGGACGAATCCGAGCTTATTCCCTAGAAATGAAACAAGAAACGAGAAGTAAATAAAAGCTTTATTTTAAAGCTAGTCTACTTATGAAAATGTTGTAAAACGGTGGCGATATACCTTATGGTTAGTGTGCGTAGAGCCCATCGGTAGGCTTTGCGCATGTGCCCAGAAATCCTACGCCACTAATTGGTTGATTCATTTAGTGTGCCTTCAAGGGAAGTTTAGTAAGGAAAAGAAAATGCTAGAATGTGAGCAGGTTAGGTCTTTCGTGCAGCGACATCCCGACTTGAACCTTAAATATTATATATTATATATATATATATATATGGGCTCGGGCCTCCTCTTTCCGAGGTTACTGGGTCGTGCGCATTCGTGGCAGTTGGTGACTGGCCAACTGGCCGCGCTGCTGTTCTATCGATCCTGATGTGACCGCCAGAGCCATCTGGCAGTCAGGAGACTTGGGTGAGAAATTACTTCAATTTTGCTTATGAAACATTTCTATTCATACTCGTAAGGTTCTTTTACATGCCGTAAATCTACTTCCCCTCCGAAGGAAGTGGTGCTCCGGATTTTTATCACCCTTAAAAATCCATCGACCTCGGTCGGGATCGAACCCGCGAACCTTGGGTCCAGTGGCGAGCACGCACGGAGGTCAACACCTTAAATATTACAAACACATTTAAAGTACTTTTGTGTCTATTGCTTCCCGCTACTTCAAAGAGCATTGCCTGGATAAAAACAACAGACACGTGACATTAACACCACACACTTTTGATAATATCTCGCCGTCATAGTTTTTTGTAAATGAGGCGGGCCATGTTCTCTGTGATGTACGAGCTGTGGCCGAAGAAAAGTCGACAATCTGAACATACACGTATGTCTGGCATGCTTAACAGTAAATCTCGCGGTTTACGAGATAAGTACAGGGACACAGTATCTCAAGATACGGAAAAAACTTACGGTAGGCCTATGTGTTTTGTAAAACGTGGAAAGGCACATTTCAAGTACTCGCACCTGCAGTATGAGTTTTTGTTTCTCTCCTTCCTCCTTGCTTTTTTTCTCGTAATTTTCTTTCTGTCCTCATTGCCTTCTGTCCTTTTCATCTCTTGCTTTTCTTCTCTCTTTCTTTCTCATTCATATTATTTATCCGATCATTTTTGCTTTCTTTCTTTCTCCTGTCCTTTTTTTCCGGCTTCTTTCCTCTTTACTCTTTTTCTATTTTTACTTTTTTTCTTTCTTTCGTTACTGTCACTCTTTCCTTCTTCTACCTTTTCTTCATTCTGTCCACACTTCCATGTTTCGTTCCTTATTATTTGTTTTCATTTTTATGTATCAGTGCTTGATATTCATCCAAGCATTTTCATGTTATTCCTGTACGACTCGGGAAACATTTGGGTCTTAATAAATCCACCGGGATATATGAATACATGAGTCGCTGCCTTAGCTAAGGGAAATACCCGTACATCTGTAAGCCCATGCCCTTAAAGTCTATAGGCCTACAATTTGAATGCTTTATCCACTTCAGATTTCTTACAGGACTTACGTTAGTAAAATATTATGATTGCTTGTTTCACCCTCTATCGATTTTAATGTTCTTACTATCACACTGTTCAGTTCGCAGTCGGATTTGGCCACAAGGCCTAGTTCATGACGCCAAAAGAATTAGTAACAGTCTCCACGCACGATGTAATTAGTAACAGTCTCCACGCACGATGTAATTAGTAACACAGTCTCCACACACGATGTAATTAGTAACACAGTCTCCACGCACGATGTAATTAGTAACACAGTCTCCACGCACGATGTAATTAGTAACATAGTCTCCACGCACGATGTAATTAGTAACACAGTCTCCACGCACGATGTAATTAGTAACAGTCTCCACGCACGATGTAATTAGTAACACAGTCTCCACGCACGATGTAATTAGTAACACAGTCTCCACGCACGATGTAATTAGTAACACAGTCTCCACGCACGATGTAATTAGTAACACAGTCTCCATGCACGATGTAATTAGTAACAGTCTCCACGCACGATGTAATTAGTAACACAGTCTCCACGCGCGATGTAATTAGTAACACAGTCTCCACGCACGATGTAATTACCAAGCAGGCGTGCAGCAGATGAGGCATTCTGTATCAACGCTTCTCCGGCAAGTAATACACTTCAGTTTGGCTCTGCTAGATATTAAAAGTTAAGGAAAAGATTAGGTAACTTCTGTACTACACCGCTTTGTGTTTTAGTGCTTCCTACTTGCAATGTACTGAGATATAGGCCAGACCTCAGAATGTGAGCTCAAAGTGTTCTGTGATCATTAGATTGAAAAGGTATAGAAAGCGTTAAGAGAGACTTGTAATTATTAAACAGTCGCATCGAGAGGAATGTTAATTTTAACAGGTCTAAAAAAAAGAGAACTAGGGCTATTTTATTTAATTTGGTTTGGAAATTTAAAACCTGGAATAAGGTAGACTGTATGTAATGGAACTTGGCGATAAGCGACTAAGCACAAATGTTTAGAGTAGGTTGTACTCATAAGTCTGCACTGTTTGAACATATTTGGACTCTCTAGATAGATAATCATAGCTGTCGAACTGTCATACTCTTCCCTATCTTGTGGCGTACAAGAGACGTAAAGTTTGAATATTCGCATTTATAATTTAAACATATTGCTTTGTGTGGGTGTGAAACTTGGCCATCATTTAAGGGAATAATTTAATTTGAGGGCATTTGATATCGGAGTGCTGAGGAAAATCTTTAGACCCAAGAGAAAGAGTAACGGAATGTTTTAAGACAGTGCCTCCTAAGGAGTTTCATAATTTCCACTCCCGTCAAATATTATTCGAATTATAAGATTTCTATAATGATGCTATTGAAGATTGGCCTGGCACGTAGCACGTATGAAAGCGATGAGATAAAACATTTAGCATTTGTGTTTTGTGTTTTGTGTTAGGGGAGTTTCGTGCTTAAATGTCGGTCTTTAGACCGCCTGTTGTGACGTATTTCCTTCTGGTGTCAGTCTTTCCAGGCAAATGTTGGAATACTATCTTAGACAGCGTAAGGCCATTTTCTTCAGGATCCTTCACAATTCATTACTCACGGTCACGACAATCACGTCTTCGTGAACCATTATTTTACCTCGCGGAATATAATCAGCTGTAATATTAATTATTGTTAATTGTTATGTTATACCATAGGCTGAAGGTTCGAGAACAGGGTGCTGAGGAAGATATTTGGGCCTAAGACGGACGAGGTAACAGGGGAGTGGGGAAGACTACATAACGAGGAACTTTATGATCTGTACTCCTGGCCAGATATTATTAGAGTGATCAAATAAAGGAGAATGAAATGGGCTGGACATGTGGCACGTATGGGAGACAGGAGAGGGGCATACAGGCTTGTGGTGGGGACAGACAACTTGGAAGACCTAGGCCTAGATGGGAGGTTAATATTAAAATGGGTCTTCAAGAAGTGGGATGGGGAGGCAGGGTCTGCATTTATGTGGCTTAGGGTAGGGTTAGGTGGCGGGCGCTTGTGAATGCGGTGATGAACCTTCGGGCTCGATTAAATTTCATGACTAGCTGAGAACCTGTTAGCGTCTCATGAAGGACTTTGCTCCATGGAGTTAAGCAGTTATGTAGTACCTACCTAGATAATAGATAATAATTAACCATATGGGTAGTATAAGTGGTGTTTTGTGATAGGATGTTCGTCGAAACATGTCGCGGACATTCAATGAGACTGACGTTTCGGGTTAATTATATACTTAAATTGTTTTAGTCAATGAAACTGATTTAATGTGTGCTATTACTAGCGAATCACGCTGAAAAAGCAAAAGCAGTCTTTCACGTAACATAGTAAAATTTTGTCATCGTACGTAATTTTTAGATTTGGCTGAGTGGTATATAGTACGAATCCTGGTACTCTGAATGATTGGTTTGTTCTCTGAATATGAACGCCTCGCCCCGCCCTTCTCCTGAAGTGTACGAAGTTCAGCACACGCTTAAGCTAAGAGAACAGCCGGAACTGTGACGGTAATGAAAGGTACTGCTCATGAATACTGCCGCTGAGAATGGCTCGAAGGGCCTTCGTAATGAGGCTGCTTGCGTAACCTCGAGAAATCTGGGTCACTTAGCGCTCGCCACAAAAGTTAACATGCTGACACCAGCCCGCAGCGTTCCGAAATTTGGCAACAAATTTAGACGCCATTTACGTATTTCATACAGAGAAGCATCGAAAATAGTTTAAAGTTGGTGGTTTAAGCTTTCACAGCTCTTTTGGTAATGACAACGTGTGTGTAAGTGTGGGGTCACATCCACATGGCATAGTCATCTAAAGAGTGTCCTAGATATGTCTACAGAGTGACTGTAAAATAAATACATAACCTTCGATGGCTGTGTCTCCTAAACGGAATGCTGTCCTATTGATACAATTCTTGCGCAATCTTAAAGCCCACGCACTACCATTTTCTTCAGATGTGAGCATGGGTACAGCATTTTGCACACGCATCTGCAACCCGCAAGACAAACACGAAGCTTTTCCTGAAGCAGTCTAGAGGAACAACCGATCCCAGTGGCCGTGCGGTCAAAGGCGTCGGTCTGCTGCTGCACGCTTGCTGGGATTGCGGGTTCGAATCCCGTCGGGGGCATGAATATCTGTCTCTTATGAATGTTATGTGTTGTCAGGTAGAGGTCTCTGCGTCGGGCTGATCACTCGTCCACAGGAGTCCTACCGAGTGTGGTGTGTCTGGGTGTGATCTTGAAGCCTCGATCATGAAGAGGCCCTGGCCTACTAGGGGCTGTTGCGCCATTAGGAAAAAAAGTCTAGGGGAACAACGGCAAAATGCGTAGAGTTTGTTTGTTCCATTTCATCAAATGTTCATGGTTTTGAACGGTAGACTGTCTGTTTGGCCCAACCGCACAAAAATAAATCACATGCATTATGGTTGTGACTCGCGAAGGCCATTCCATTCGTCCTCAACGCCCAATCCACCAGCCAGGAAAATGGTTTTTATGTCATATACTCCGTGCGTTATTCTCACAAGTAATTACATTTTTAATATTTTATTACTGTAATACCAAGAGTGTTGTGTTGATACTTGTATGCCTTTGTATTTTGGATTCCCATAAGATGGCGCCCTGGTGCTGAAACATGTAGGAATTTTATATGTTATGATTTTTAGTCGTTTTATGTGCAGTTGTTGGTTTTTGTAAGTAGTCAAGCCACGCACAAACAGGTAGCAGAAATTGTTCAATCTCGCGTGAAGTGCAGTTCTTCATAATTTTGCAACTAACCAAGAGTGCGAAACACAGTGTGCATTTACTGTACACTTACCTGTACGAATCCAGACTGTTTTACTTCGTACCACAGTGTGCCGTCGGCAATGAAAATGTGTTTCCGATAAGTAAATATCAAGGTCAATGCAGTATTTGCAATAGCAATTAATGCAATATGTATATACAAATATGGGCACGCTGTGGCGCAGTTGGTTGAGGCACTGCGCTACAAGCCGGAAGGTCACGGGTTCGATTCCCGATAGTGTCATTGAAATTTTTCATTGAGATAATCCTTTCGGTCGCATTATGGCCCTGGGGTCGACTTAGCCTCTAACAGAAATGAGTACCAGGAATATTTCCTGGGGGTAAAGGCGGCCGGTGTGTAGGGCCGACAACCTTACCACCTTCATGTGCCCATTGTCTAGAAATCTGGGAGCCTCAACCTCCTGGAGCCCTAAGGGCCTGTCCAGGCCTGTAATGGGGTTTAAAAAAAAATTATATATAACTACAGATCTTACTGCTTTCCAATGTTAATTTTGAAAGGCTGATGACAGAGCCTTCCAGTTGAATACGTTGTAGTCCTATGAATGCTGCAAGTGTCTTGTCTCTTGTGCCTGTGTTGCAGCGGCGGACGGCGTCGTGACCACGCGCCGGGGCGCTGCCACCGTGCTTTGTCAGTACAACAGTACATGCTTGCTGGCGACACCGCGCTGTTCTCTTGCAATTACCTCGCTATCTGCACAAACTAACTTCCCACAACAACCAAACGACCCCCAACTTCCACCCCTTCTATGTGAGTCATATTTTATTCAACCTACCACGAGGTCTGTCATTTGCATTATAACCCAGTTGCTGGTTGCGGGCTGCGCGACTAGGGTTTGATTCCCTGCCAGAGCAGAGATTTTCAGGCGTGGCGTTAGCCGTTCTCCTGCTGTTGTCTCCCTCTAACTTCCGTTCGATTCGCATTGCGATTTACCGCACTTCGCCGACGTGTGAGCTACATTAACAACTTTGAACACGTAGGAACGAAAGTAAACCGCGACTCTTCCAGTCCGCTGACCAGACACGGGGGGCGAAATGACTCTGTTAACACTCCCGTTGTGAGACGTAGAATCGTCAAAAATATGTTATACCAGTTGTATTACTGAAGCATTATTTCTTGAAGTCCATGGTGTCTTCGATTTGGTACACAAAGCTGCTCAGTTTTATGTGTCTGTGAATGTACTATGTGTCTGGCCTTTGGTGAGGAGAGAGGACGGAAGCCTCCCTGTCAGTGCCAACTACAGAATTTCCCTCAAAAGATTTAAATTACTCGGGAGAGTGAATTTAAACAATGCCGTTTTGATAGTATGTGAGCGCAAAAACATTTATCCCTCCCCCCACCAACCGCTTCCCTCAGTAGGATAAATCTTGCTTCATCCGATTGGCGGGGCAGTTGATGCAGACACGCCACGCGAGAATTCTAGCTGCAACCACCCACCGGGAATTTCTGAACAACGGAGAGACGATGCGATGAATAGCTTGCATTGTACGCCTTCTGCTGTCCTCGCGTGACTTTGGGTGATTATTTACCGCTGTAACAAGCGATACAATACTTACGAGATCCAGGGATGTGGGCGTTACCCTTTCTACCGCTGTTCTGCCGTGAATTTTTTTGTGCATCCCTAATAAGTGTGTCATTACTCTATTCTGAAACATCAGAGTACTGTATTACGTAGTAATTTCCTCAAACTGTATCCGATGTACTACTTCAGTGACGTAAATGACATGTTTCGATATACAAGGGGCGTGGCTAGTCCTGAAGAATGTTTCTTGTGCATTTTGCTAGTAGTAACTTATGCGAAGAAGGTGAGAAATTTGTGCAAATAGCGATTTCTGCACTTGTTACGATTGATGCACAGGCATGCAGTTCAACCTTCATAGCCTACGGAGATCATTTAGCCTGTTTTAGAATCTGTTATCTTTCGTTGTCTGTCTGAAACCTAAATATTACAAAACAGAAAACTACTTATAATTCTGTCAGTTTTAGGTTGGCGTGTAAAATGGTCTGTCACCATATGGAAATGACACACTTTGAGGGTTTTCTGAATTGCGATGCTGAAGGCAGTCTTTGGACTTGAACACATTTGAACAGAAGTAAGATGAAGAAAATTTCACAATGATAAACTTAAGACTAAAAGTTTCCAATATGTAACATGCATTTAATGATTTTTAAAAGTTATTATTGGATTTTCTAATAACGTTTAACATCATTAAATGTATGGTGCATATTTTTGGAAACTTTTAGATAATAACTTAATAATAAAATGCACGGTAGAAATAACAATGAAATTTTAAGACTGCAGTCCTCTGGCAAATGGCCCCGTATTATTTGGTAGATAGGTACCAAGTTTTCGAAGTAACTTGCTTCTTCTATCTCCAGTGTAGGTGAGCTTCGTAATCTATAATTTTCACCGGATTAAGAGGATAAAACCAGGAGACCTGGCATGCGCGGTCATTATTGGACAGAGGTACCTAAAAACAACGCCGAGTGTCGGTGGACAGAGGTACCTAACAACAACGCCGAGTGTCGGTGGACAGAGGTACCTAACAACAACGCCGAGTGTCGGTGGACAGAGGTACCTAACAACAACGCCGAGTGTCGGTGGACAGAGGTACCTAACAACAACGCCGAGTGTCGGTGGACAGAGGTACCTAACAACAACGCCGAGTGTCGGTGGACAGAGGTACCTAGCAACAACGCCGAGTGTCGGTGGACAGAGGTACCTAACAACAACGCCGAGTGTCGGTGGACAGAGGTACCTAACAACAACGCCGAGTGTCGGTGGACAGAGGTACCTAGCAACAACGCCGAGTGTCGGTGGACAGAGGTACCTAACAACAACGCCGAGTGTCGGTGGACAGAGGTACCTAGCAACAACGCCGAGTGTCGGTGGACAGAGGTACCTAGCAACAACGCCGAGTGTCGGTGGACAGAGGTACCTAACAACAACGCCGAGTGTCGGTGGACAGAGTACCTAACAACAACGCACGATGTCGTGACAGAGGTTCCTAGCAACAACGCGAAGTGTCGTGGTACAGAGGTACCTAACAAAACGCCGATGGTCGGTGGACAAGGTACCTACAAAAAAGCCGTAGATCATGTTGGACAGAGTACCTAGCAACAACGCCCGGTTTATGGTGGACAGAGGTACCTAACAACAATGCCTATAGTGACGGTGGACGAGGTAACCTAACAACATAACGCCGAGTGTCGGTGGACAGAGGTACCTAACAACAACGCCGAGTGTCGGTGGACAGAGGTACCTAACAACAACGCCGAGTGTCGGTGGACAGAGGTACCTAACAACAACGCCGAGTGTCGGTGGACAGAGGTACCTAGCAACAACGCCGAGTGTCGGTGGACAGAGGTACCTAGCAACAACGCCTAGTGTCGGAAAAAGGCATCGCATAGCGTACGCCCGTGTTATCGAAGCAGCTGCAAGTCCGAAAGTGCGCAGCGCGAGTTGACGCGTTTAACGACTTTATCTCCAGGCAAAATGATTTTCGGGTAGCCCTCAAGCGACAGTAATATATGTGTTGCCCATTGAAGTATATCGGTCTAGTTTTTTAATTATACAGGGGTGTTAAACAGCAAATCTGTACTTCCTCTTTGCCTGCATGGTATGTTGCGGGAAGAACTTCGAACTTTGTACTTTTTGTGTTTGTATTAATGTTAGTTTCGATACCTTTCGTACTGTCTAGAACATTCTTCTGTCACATAAGCAACATTACGACAGGGCTGCACAAATTTTCCAAAAATGTGGGAGCCTCCTCAAACTTCTAGGCGCCAGAAGGGTGAAATGAAGCAAGTTTCATGCTGAGGACCCACAAATATTAGGCGCCACCGTAAAAATTTAGCCGCCACGGCGACCTGGCTCCCGGAATTTGTGCACCCTGCAGTTACGACAAGAGTAATTACGAATAAAACTCTAGTGTTACTTCTGTTTACTTCCGTATCGGTATATTTCCCTTCTAAGAACCCTTCTTTAGAATCAAAATGCCTAATACCAAACACTAGCACTTTATAGCGAGATAATGTATGGCTATTTTCACTTTCAGTTGACATATGACAGTCTGCAGTCACAATTATTGCGTAACTTGTGTTAACGTAGCATGATCGCTTAATTTATATTGAAACGAAAAACCACATAGCATTGCAAATATAAAAAAAAATAATTCTTTGTTTCGGTTTAAACATTGACACTTCTTCTTTGTCTGTTCTAGAGAGGTACAGTTCCATACTTCATATTGGAAAGCGTTAAGGAATGGCCCGTGTAGTGACGTTTGAAGAATCTGGCTTTAAATTAGCCACAAAAGAACAAACTCTTACTGTAGGATTACAGAGGCAAAAATAATTATCTTTACAAGAATAACTAGACAGTAAATTCCGTGGCGATGTGTTTCATCATATTTCAATTATTTTCACGTTGAAACACGGTTGACAGGAAAATGAATAACTGCTGCGGTCGAGACAAGAAGTTGCCTCTGCTGTTTTATAGCCCATTCTCTCACTCAATTAATTCCTGTCTGTTTCTTGCTTGGCCTGAATCTCCTCCTTCTCCCGGTTGTATTTTGTGTAGTTACAGTAGCCCCTACCATGTATGCAGCCGATCAGTTTGTAATTTTGCCCTCGACATAATCAGCCGTTTAAATCGTACTAGCGGTCGTCTTCCTACCTTCTAAAGCAATCTTTTCTTATACTTAGACATTTCGGTTACAGAACTACGTCAAAATATGGTCCTTATATGAACGTAATGTGTTAGTTTCTGAATAAAACTATAAGTGTGTATGGACCTTTTTGGTAAGGAATCGTAATGTACATGCGGCAAGCATCATTCTTACTGAATTTCTGTTATTTATATATTTATTCTTCTCTTATTTAACGAGGCGTTTGTTTGCTAAGATACTGTAACATAATCTTAGCAATCGAACGCCTCGCTCGACATTATGTCGTCAAATTATAAGATGTTCAATATGAAATGAAGTGGCAAAGATGTGGAAACAAATGGTCGTGGCTTAGTTTAAGCTACTATCCCAGCTTTTACCTGAAAGAACTGCGAACACTACGAGGAATCTCTGACAGTATAATCGGTTTCCGCCCCGCGATTTGAACCCGGGACCTTCTCCAAAATACGATGCAGGAGAATTAACCATTGGACCGCCACATTCGATTAACAATAGACGAACTCACAACAGTCACTTATACGATGGTGGAATGTTTCCTTGTCTGTTCTTGCTTGCAGAATTTTCGATGTTCGTGTTTTTTGGTTTATTTCTTGCGTATTTGTCAACTACATTTTTTACATCTTGAGGAATTCCCGGATTGATATGATGGAAAAGCTAGAAAGGATGTGAGAGTTTGCGTTTGTGGCCTGTTTTAAGTTACGTTCCTGACATGTTGACGGGAATGAGGCAAGTCGCCGAACACCTCATTTGGTACAATGGTCGTGGAGGCTTCGAAAATTAAGGAATAAAGTTTCTGAATAAAGAAGTGTAGAGGAATCGTCTGCATTTCTTCCCTGATTTCGTTTTTAATATTACTTTAGCGGCGTGTACAAAATACAGACATGGTTACCCATTTAAAGCACAGTAGTAACTACGAGGCTTAGTCAGAAATAAGTTTAATGGTGTAAACTGCCGTAACTACGGATCCCACACTGATTGTCACTATATCAAGAGAATTCTTTCTCGCTTGATTATCATCCTTCTCCAGCGCCGAAGCAAAATCTTGGCGGCCACAGATTTGAAGACGATCGCGATACAGGAACAGCAGTGATAATGTGACTGGTAACGCAGGATAATGTGACTGGTAACGCAGGATAATGTGACTGGTAACGCAGGATAATGTGACTGGTAACGCAGGATAATGTGACTGGTAACGCAGGATAATGTGACTGGTAACGCAGGATAATGTGACTGGTAACGCAGGATAATGTGACTGGTAACGCAGGACATGTGCTTGCATCAACAGGGAATAGAAAAATTCAGTGACTGCCAACTGACTTACGTATTCCTGACTCTAAGAATGACTCGCTGTATGGGCACAAGTTCAACACACGTTTATACATGCAGAGAAGTCACTGTTCTTTGCACTGAATTTAAGGTCAGTTGTCAGCGAGTGACACCAACTGGTCTGCTTTCAGGTCGCCCGGCAGTGTACCCAGCCAACAAAACTTTGACCGCCATCACTGGCCAGCGTCTGTCCCTCACAGTCGAGTTCTGCGCCAACCCGCCGGCGTCCAGAGCCGTTTGGCTCACAGATTCACTCGTCTTAAAACCCGGTGACGTCACAGATACGTTAATCGCCCACAACGTTACGGTGAGTGTTTTTTGCTTTCTTTTTGATTTTATATAAGTTCAGGTTTCTTTAGTGAAGTATTTAACAGATTTTTGTCGCTACCTGCAGTTCAGCTTACCCAACTGCGGCCAGATAATGTCGTGAAGAAATGGACAATTTATAAGTAAGAGTATTTGGGGTTCTGTGGAGATTACGAGACCATTAGTAATGTCTTGGAATTTCTCTCTTCTCTTCTTCTTTCTTTATTTATTTTCTTATACCTTCCTTGAATTGCATGCAGCGGAGTCTTAACGGTACTGATGCAGTACATCCACTCATTTTGTGACACCAGCAGCTTAAATTCTCACATAAATCACCATTAGTCCCTATCCTAAGAGAAATCAGTCTAGTCCTTCTGTTCATCCTTACCACAATTCTTCCTATCTTTCTGTGATCATTCTTCCTTTGTTTGTTTGTGCTTTTATTTAATTTTGCATACCCTAAATAACCCCACTTTCTAAATTTGTGTTTGCATTTTCCGGTACTCCGCGTAAATATTCTGCAATTGTTATTAGCAATATGAACCCTTTCAATTAGTCTGCGTTCGTTGCTGCGTGTAACAGCCACTTTGACATTAAACGCTTGGCATTTGCCCCGCTTGTGTGCATGGGTTTCGTTTGAGCCTCTGGATAAGGAGCGAACGAATATTTCCCTTACAGATATTAACAGTTTGGTCTTCGTATTGGAGAGTCAGTGTGTCTTGTGTGAAGAAGGTATTGATTTTGTGGATATTGGTTATACCTGCAGCTGTAATTTAGACCTAAAACTGTTAATTATTGGCTACTAGATGTACTGTATAAGGAATTAAGCCATCATTCGTGTCCTGAGACTGCAAATTCTGACACGTGCCCTACTGCCATTAAAACTTTCTTGTCCACGAGCCATTTATACCTTCGAGTTGATCCTTAATTTCAAGGCCCAGTCTTCGGATGATAAGACACTGCGGAACCTCCCAAGGTTCTGAGTGTCGTATCGTTAAATTAAGAAAGCCACTGCGTTAGATTTGGTGTTGTCACTGTTGTTAGCATTAAGATACGGCCATTTGGGGGGAGGGTGACGGTACCTCTTTCTTCAGGGTAGAAGAAGCTTTCTTCCCCTGAAGACGGGAGCAGCGGAGTTCTCAGAAGAATGGTACGTATCTGCCAAGTCACACGGCCTTACATTTGTACTGTCGTTATCTTAAGTCTGCTATGGTGCATTGACCAATAGGAGGTTAAGTTTTTACGGACGTAATTGTCTGAGTAGCTCATGAAGTACAACTAGGGGCACATCCGATGTTAGTTTGTCTTTATTCAGTTATTTCTGAGTCGAATGCTACAGAATGTTCCACTTAAAACCGGCCCGCTTGACGGCGAAATCAAGATAGGATTTTGTTTCGTCTAGTTTTTGGTAGACTAAATGCGCTCTCTTACAGAAGGTGTTGGATTCTGTGCCCAATTACCCGATCATGAGCGCGAGAACTGCTTCTTCCAGCAGGATGACGCTACATGTCACACGTCTCGCGATTCAATGGCCCGAGTTCATGAGGCCGGTTTTAAGGGGCACATCCGGTATTATTTTCAATTTGGCAGATTTATTTCTGGTCTGTTTATTTTACCCTTGCGTCAGCTTTTATCACTTGCACTGCCTTTAAGAATTCAAGGTAACACATTGTGAGCAATTCATGATAGGCTATTTTTGTGCTGCGTAACTGTACACAACTGTGCAAAATCCCGGGCTACAGTAAGCGTTGTGACCAAATCTTTTTAGGATGGCGCTTAATAGGCCTGTTTGCGGGTCCTCAGTTTGAAACTTGCTTCATGTCACCCTTTTGGTGCCTAGAATTCTGAAGTGGTACTAGATTTTTTGGAAAATATGTGCACCCCTGCTGTACACTATTCTGTACTTCGGTTTTCCCCTGTCAGTTTCATTCCACCGGTGTTCAATTCCTTGGAAATATGAAAAAGACTGATCATCTTTCTCTTCATCTTCATCACAAGCACAATAAGCCTTAAGGCTGCGGTGCGTCCGTAGCATCTGCTGCGGGGCCCTTCATCACAAAAAAAAAGCTTTTAAACCTTCAGTTTTCTTTCATAGACCTATGTACCACTTGTAATTGTGAACCCTGTCATTGTCATTTAACGGACACTGTCACGGGCTCTTCTACTTGCTGAGACTCACTGCTTTTCGGTATTATCTGTGAAATGTTGCGGCTGGGCTGGGGAAGTGGCCACGTGTAATCTGTTGACGCCCGCAACGACGCTAATAACCACCCCATTTAATTAATCCTCTTGCAGCTACAATGCCCTCCGTCAGTGTCGCTGTCTAGCAAGATGCAGACACTTTCCGCCCTTCTACCGGTCCTCTTCTTCACTCGGCACACTTGGAGGACGATATGTGCAATGTGATATCGAGTTTTTAACGTGATTACCGTCACCACAGGGGCGGACAGGGCTCGTCTAAGCATGGCAGATTTGCACATTTGAGTAGGTGGATGAATGGGCACGTATGGAATTAACTGCAAATATAAAATACATAAATAAGCCAGACTGATACCTCTGTCATCCAGCAGACATAACTTCTTGTATTTCTCACTCGGAAGCCGGAGTAACGAATTCGGTATTGAGACTAGGCTACAGGCTGGACGGTCCGCGGCTCGAATCCCGAAATGGGCAAGAGATTTTTAGTTTCTCCAAAACACCCAGAACGGCTCTGGAACCCACCCAGCCTCCTAATCAATGCTCATCGTGTTGCTTTCCCGGGGTACGGCGGCCGGAACGTGATGTTGACCACTGACGTCCTTTTACGGCCGAAGTACCGAAGTCGGTATTGAGACTAGGCTACGGGCTGGACGGCCCGGGTCTCGAATCCCGGAATGGGCAAGAGATTTTTCGTTTCTCCAAAACATCCAGACCGGCTCATGAACCCACCGAGCCTCCTAATCAATGCTCATCGTGTTGCAATCTTGGGGGTACGGCGGCCGGAACGTGATGTTGCCCACTGACGTCCATCTACCGCCGAGGTTAAGAATAAGTGGAGCTATACGCCTATTCCCTCCATATGCATTCATGGCGTAGATAGGGACAACTTTGCATTTCCGTTAGTTTCTCATTCGACGTTACGTAAAGTATTGTATTGGTACAGTGTCTTTAAATAAATAAAATAACCGAAATAATGGACGCTAAATGTTTTCCTGCTGATAATACGGATTGGTCACATCTTGCGTAGAAACTGCCTTCTGAAACACGTGATTGAAGGAAAGTTAGAAGGAAGGATAGAAATGACGGGACGACGAGGGAGAAGACGTAAGCAGCTACTGGATGACCTTAAGGAAAAGAAAAGATACTGGAAATTGAAAGAGGAAGCACTAGATCGCACCCTGTGGAGAACTCGCTTTGGAAGAGGCTACGGACCTGTCGTAAGACAGACTACAAAATGAATACGGATTGGTCATTAACTCCAATTTGCAGGGCAAGGAGTCGGCGATGACTGTGGCTGATGAAATAGAGAACAGAAGAAGTAAAATTGTTATTATTTTCACCCAGTTTGGTTGAGCCATTCATGGGCAAAATGGTGTAAGTCTTTCAAGGAAGATTAAATAAATGCTTGTACCGTATCACAACACTAAGGTCTGTGGGCAGGTAAAGTGATGCAAGTGAATGTACCCTCAGAGCACAGCGTATATCAAGGTCGATAATTATATGGTGCCGACAGTCAAATTTGTGTAAATTCTCCAAATGAAGAATATATGACGTACACCACTCTGCCTTTCAGGGACTCAGTTTACTCAGCTAGTCAAGAAATTTCCCGCATTTTATGGAATGCGAAGGCTCATTGCCGTGTTTACAGGAACCTGCTGCGTGTACCTATCCTGAGCCAGATACATCCCGTCTACCCTCTCCTATCATATTCCTTTAAGATACATTTTAATATTATACCCTCTACCTACGCCTGGGTCTATCACGCAGTCTCTTTCCTTCAGATTTCCCCGCCTAAATTCTGTGCGCATTCTGTTCTCCCCCAAACGCCCTACATGCGCTCCCCGTCTCATAATCCTTGATTTGATCACCATAATAATATTTGGCTAGGAGTACAAATCATGAAGCTCCAAGTTACGTAATTTTTACAGTCTCGTGTAACTTCGAAAATGTAAAGTGGATTTTATAATGTGGGCCAAACCCGCATTACCTAAGTTCCTCTTTATTGTTCCTTTAATAAATGTAAAAGAATGAGGGAGAAGATTGTGGAGAACGAAAGTTTCATCTTCTTTCTTTGTAGCAGGAAGCAATCTCATCACAAAATGTGACTCTCTCCCCTCTACCCCTCTCGTACGTTCAAGTATCGGTCTTGGTCCTCTACGAAATGGAGAGATTTTCTCTGGCAAGCGACAAGAAGGGTCTACTTTCAACTTGTTACCAAAATTAAAGAGGGTTGTTGGTCTAGTCTAGAAGTTCATGAATGAGTTCGCTACGTCAGTCCACTACTTTCAATAATGCATCTTAGACTTAAACGTATGATATTCCATTGCGTGTAAAAATGCATTTTTATACACCTTTTTGACGAAGTGAATAAATCGAAATGTGACGTCACATGTCTGTGTCTCCACCCTTATAATACCCTTCTAAAAAAAGTCTTGGAGAATTTCCTTGAAGTTCATTTTTGGGGGGAGACAAAAAAAGTTGTGCGAATTTATGCATTGCATACTGTATAACCCAGCGATACGCAAAATGCGGCCCCGATATCTAATTTCAGAAACACGAAGCAAAAATACATGAAATTCGACGAATAATTCGTACGAAATAATTCAGTCATACTTTGTGTTATTGACAATACAACATACTTTTCATACCAAAATATAAAAGTAAATTCCATCTCACATAAAAGTACTATCGCATTACGCAAATAAAATGTATTAATGTGCTCAGTTCATTTTACTCGCGATGTATTAAAAAAGAGACACAAGCAAGCACTTAGGCGTATTTTTTTTTCTATGGCTCGACAGCCCTATATGGGCCTGGGCCTCCTCGTGTCGTCGAGGTTTCATGATCACACACATTTGAGACACACCACAGTCGGTAGGACTCCTCTGGACGAGTGATCAGCCCGTCGCAGAGACCTCTACCTAACAACACACAACACTCACAAGAGACAGACATCCATGCCCCCGGTGGGATTCGAACCCACGATCCTAGTAAACGAGCGGCCGAAGATCCACGCCTTAGACCGCACGGCCACTGGGATCGGCACTTAGGCGTATTAGGTAGGATTAATTTCACATTTTACCGTCCCAATATTGGCACTACTGACAACCGTGTATTGTCATTAATGATATATAAGTATAAAATGTTGGTATTATTTATAATGTGGCTGTAAATATTTTTTTCCTCTTGATTTTGTCCTCGTGCCCAAAAGTTGCCCGGTGCCACACAAAGTGCCGGTATAGCTGTATCGCCTCCAAACATCACTCACCGGAGGATGCAATAAAGCGAAGACCTTACTAAACTTGCTGGCCGTGCCATAGCTCAGGCGGTTAGCCGCCGGCCTCTCACCGCGGAGGCCCAGGTTCGATCCCGTGTCAGTCCATGTGGGATTTGTGGTGGGCAAAGTGGCACTGGGACAGGTTTTTTCTCCGAGTACTTCGGTTTTTCCCTGTCAATTTCATTCCACCGGTGTTCCATAAAAATGGAAAAGCAGAAAAACTTCATCATCTTCATCATAGGTTTGTACAATAAGCCTTCAAGGCTGCGGTGCGTCCGTAGCATCTGCCTAGTTGAAACTCTGATGAGAACTGCAATCATGTCAGTGTCGGCAGTCCCACTGCCAGACACGATTAGGCTTGCCTTGTTTAGTCTGTTGCATGACGCCTCGTGCGCCATTCTTCGCCATTCGGGAGAACAACGGAATGGGAGAAGTATCCAGTTACGACATTAATTAGCGTGGAATAAATTGTTCCTGTGTGACGCAGAACATAAAATTCTAACAACAGTGCCATAGTCCAGAAGGCGTGGGACTATATCGGGAAAGACATGGGATGTGAAGGTAATCACTATTGCGAGGTTTGAGGTTTTTACAGTGGCCTTGATGAAGATCCAGTGACATCCTAGAAACCTTGAATTGGCATCTGCAGCGCTATGAGAACCTCATATCTCGATGTTAAATACCGATGTTTCGGAAGAGCGTACTGCCTCCATAATCAGGGTCTGGCAGTCCAAGAAGGGTGTTAATCCTCTGGAAAGAGAGACAACACGTTCTTTCGAAACGTCTGTATTTACTACTCGACACAGCATAATATTCCAAAAGACTTGAATTTCAGCATCATCGCTGTGAGGTCAAATCTCGCAGAGTTTAAACCGGCTGAACGTTGAAAAGAAATATTGGATTGACACATTTTACCATGCAGCTTTACCCCTCAAAGCTCACTGGTCACTTTCTGTAACATGCGGTTTAACGTTCAGAAATTCTACGTTCTGCTCACACAGTGCATTTACGTATGTGTTTCGTATGGATCCCAGAACAAACAGGAATTATTTTATTACACAGAATTAACTGAATGGATTTTATAACCGAGACGGTTACAAAACAATTCCAAAACGCTTTCCCCTTTTTTTCAAGACGCTGCCTTAATTGCCACAACATGCACGTATAACTGCGCTATATTCTCAGCTTTATATCAGCACCGTTCGTGTTATTTATATTGAAGATAAAATGAAACTACCAAACAAACCTATTTACTATATCAGTGTCTTTTTTTTTTGTCGTCTTCTACCTACTCCGGTTTCCCGTTTCAGTGTCGAGGTTTTAATTCCTTTTGATCACACTGAGAGACACACCACAGTCGGTAGGACTCCTCTGGACGAGGGATCGGCTCGTCGCAGAGACCTCTACCTGACAACACACAACACTCACAAGAGACAAACATCCATGCCCCCTGTGGGATTTTTTTTTTTGCCTGTCCGGGGTTTTTTCCCTTTTGATCCATTTTTGTACTGTTTAAATCCTTTCGTCCTTCATGTCACTTTACGTTCCATATTACCGTCCTTTCAACAAACACAACACAAACATCCATGCCCCCGGTGGGATTTGAACCCACGATCCCAGTAAGCGAGCGGCCGAAGACCCACGCCTTAGACCGCACGGCCACTGGATCGGCTATATCAGTGTCTATTTGGTATAACCTAACTCATCCTGGACGTGTTTCGACCCTTTAAGTTATCATCTTCAGGGAGAAATTTTATCAACTACGAGGTACACATGAGTTGAAAAGCAAAAATTCTGTACAAAAAAATGACAGCAAGTCTTACTTGTAGCCTTGACTTGTGTGAGTGAAAATTTTTGGATCTTAAAATTGGAGAAAATAGAATATAAATTGAATTTTTTTCTGCGTGTTCCTTACCGTATTTCTTAAATTTCCGACGTACTACTGGTTACTGTGGTACGTGGTATAATTGTTTTCAAATATTTCAGTATTGTGAGCACCATAATTTATGTTTTGTCTAAATGAAACACGAACAATACCAGTTATGGTAACTGAGCAGGTGTCGATCCGGGAACTTCCGAGTGTGGCGCGTTCAAACAGCGTTAGTGTGAACGTTCGGCGAAACAGCTTCCAGTGTGACGCATTCATATTGCTCGACAGCAGATATCGTCGCCCACAAACGTCACAGCAATGTCATATATCAAAAGCAGGATATTCTAGTTCGTATGCTGATAATGGAGAGCTCTGAGCTACATTCCGGCTTTAAATTCACTGACCACTGCAATTTGATATTACATCGCTTAGTAACCTAAACATAATCTACTGCATTCCGGAAAGCTCATCAGAAGCCTTACTGTGAGATCGGCTGCCGGTTACACCACCACCTTGACGGCAGATTTAATAACAGAGGTAAAGTCGTCCCTTTGCTTCACGTTCCGACTACTTTTTCCATTGGTAAACCCATTGGATAAAGTCTGGGTGAGCCTAAGAACCCGTCTGGGCCGTGACAGCGAGAAGATACCTGTACACCTGTCGGGGATCGAACTTCATCCATCCAGTCACTGAGCCATCCCAGGTTACAAATTTTAAGACGTCTGCGCAAATGTATTGCAGTGTAGACAGTAAAAAAAAAGGAAAAGTTGTAGGTGTGCATCCAATGAAGGCATGTGAGTGAGTGGAGGTAGAACTCCACTCATTCTTCACCCTGGACTGGATGGGAGTGAGTGTCAGCTTCGTGCTCGTAACTCACAAAATGTTCTTCTCTGTCAGTATGAGCAGAAATGAAGTACAGACACTCTCAGACTTAGGCAATTTCAGACTTCGGCGACTTTAAAAAGGAAAAAAAAAACGAAAAATATCATTTTTGAAACGGACGCCTAATTTTTTCTTGCGGGAATGAAAGCGCAATGAGACGAAGTGGCGGAAGAATACTTCTGAGCGACGGTGGCGACGCGGTCATTTTGCGGCCGATCAGGTTCCGGTGTGTTGGAGTTGAGACTTCAACTGGACAAGACCTATAAGGTACAGCTGACCAATATGTACACTCAGTTCCAACATGCAATGGACCTTTCGGAACGTAACTGTTGCTTAAGTCGGGGATTGTCTGTGCTGTTTCAGATTGTATTGTTTTCATGTGTGATTGTATTCCTTCAGCAGATGTATTTAAATGTCATAAGAGTGAACTTGTAATGAGCGAGATATGTAAATCTCATAGGGCAACAATTGGCGCAAGGTTTCGTTTGGAAGTCGTCAAGTAAATAATGGTTTGTAAAACCTCGGCATTCATGGAAGGATAACGCTGAAATAGGATTTACAAGACTTGTTTCGTATATATGTTAACATTTGAGGCTGGGATGAATAGACTTGTGTTCATTTTATATGACCTTCAGTTCAGAGGCTTGTGTTCATTGAGGTTGTACGTATTTCAGTTTATATGTGCGGTGTATCGTGCTGTTGTAAATGACATGCCTTGATTTGTGAGGTTGATATCTTAAAAAGGGAGACATATTTTTTAATTAACAGAGCATTATTTAACGGCTGAAAACCCAATGGTGTCTATAAATACTGAAACATTCAGAAATTCCGCGCTTTGCCGTACAGTGTATTTATCTGCTCATACGATTTTCGTAATCAATAGCTACAATTTCGTACGTTGTCATTTACCAGTAATTCTTCGTAACGGACACGTACTGTTTTTTCTCTGAGGTATAGTGCAGTGCATAGTTTTTGGCCGTGGAGGAGTTAGCGGGCTGGCGGACGGGCCTACTGGGTGTGGTGAAGTGGGAGGGGCGGGTGTTTATTTGCTTTGAACTGCAGTGTGACAAGGTCAGTTGTACTTACGGTGGCGGAAAGGGCTAGACCAAACATGACGCTGTAGCTGCATTAGTGACTCGCTCCTAGCCTACCGTTTGGAAATTCCACCGGCCAAGAACCATGCACTGCATTTTAAGAACTGAGGTCTACGTATAATTTAAATGATTGTCAGCCTTCGTAAGGCGTTGCAACTGTAATAACACTAAGTAGACGGCAAACAAAAAATTTGTTACTGTCGGTACATATTTGTCATTAAATTCTTTTCACCTCTACACAGTTCTTAATTCAGAAATATTTCTGCTGCATCTCATTCTTCAGTGTAATTTAATGACGGCTTGTTTAAAGAACAATTCTGTATTTTCTGACTCACGTTTGTGATGGTTTTAGGTCACAAACCTGCATAGATGGTTACAGGGGTATTTGGGAAATAGGAAGTTCCTCTCATAACGAAAGTAACTCCAAGAAGCAGAGTCCCTCCTGAGAAAGTAGCAGGTCCTCAGCAAGTCAAGAAATTCCCTCTCATACACTGTCAAATATGGCACCTAAGTCTCCTGCATCAGTGCTGCATTCACTGCCCATTTAAACCACTTTTAATCTCTTACGTGCTAAGTTTCTAAGTATTGTGAGGTTACGAAGCAGAATTAGAACAGTAAGTCCGTTACGGTTCTGGGTTCATGCATCTTCTTGCTGGCACTGTTTGGTAGTTATAGAAGTATACTGAAATGTAAACTCAGGCGTCAGAGAACACGCAAGTAACGTCCGATGAGGACAAGAAGAGACAGAATTGCATGTACTACACCATTTACTAATAACTGCGTCTTTTTTTTTTTGCGGATTTCTTGTCACGTAATTGACATAAAGACTTCGCTCTTCTTTAATTTTGAAGTGCATTTGCCGAATTAAACCACTTTTTCTCCCAGTAGTCCATCTGTTAAGTTCAAAGCCGGGTTATTTCTTTTCTTACAGTCGACGTCAGGAGCTCCATTTGCTACAGCAGGCCCTCTCCCCAGCATGTAGTTCATCCTGTAAGCAGGGCATGACCATCTGAATAGCTCGGTCCGCTCAAGATATAATGTAATTTAATTAAGGATTCTTGTTTAACTGAAACGTAGTTAGTCCAAGTACTATTACTGTTAGAACTTCTAAACTTTTACAAGACGAGTGTTAAAAGGACTCTTAAATTAGAATTTGTTTCGTCTTTTGACATTTCTAATGCTGTTCATCTGAAGTTTAAAAACTTTTTGTGCTCTATTATATAAAAACTTCTCCGTCCTAAGTGTTTCTTCTATCATGTCCTTTCTGATTATTAAACTGTGCTGTAGTATTCTTATCGAACTTCTATGCAGTCTTTTGAGGTCGTTTTGGCAGGCGGGTGATAGCTGTTGATCTAGGCGCTGACATTGCTGACGTAGTAATTCTAAAGCATTTTGTGAAGTGCAAAGAAGCCACACTTAACCTCATACATTTGTTCAAGTTCATAGTTCCGAATTTGGAGAAGAGAAGACAAGCCTCATCATTACGTGTGCTTAAGATTGCATCCACTGACGGTCGCTTACGTACTGCAGTGTGTGTGCCCGGTTGCATCCCTCGTCAGCGAACATGCGTCCTCGCAGAACCACGAAACTCTCACTGTCACATGGAGCTTAGTTTGGAACCTTGATTTCAGATATAACCAACGCCGGACTAAGGGGAGGGCAAGCCGGGTAACTGCCTGGGGCGCCGACCCATAAAGGGCTTAAGACGTCACTGGAATAATCGGAAATATGGTGCTAGTATACTCATGTTTCCACAGGCCAAAGAATTTCTCCGAAAGTTATCAGCAAATTAGGGCACGCCCCCTAAACAATATTCGTCAGGTCTGTTCTAGGCCGAAAATAATTCAAATAATAATCGGTTTTAAGGAGCGCCAAATTGTTAACTCTCCCGGGGCGCCCACATGTCTCGCGCCGGCCCTGGATATAACTTTAAAGAGAACTGTGATATTTCGATCGCTCACTAATTTATTTGATAGGCTTATGGTTCTTTGTAACGTTTTCCCCGTATGTTTTAATTTGTGAGTTTTGGAGTTTTAGTGTTTACTGTTGTGAACGAAGAGGTTACTGTGTTGGATCTGCCTTCCTTTGTATCGAACGCCCCCTGAAGATGGCACCTGGTGCTGAAACATGTAGGGGTTATTAATATAACTTACGAATGTATTTTGTCCAGAGTAGCAGTTGGCTGTTGTAATGACTGTAACAAGATGCACGGCATGAATAATATAACAAACCGCATCATCAGTTTTACTAACGTGCTGATGATACACTGCATGTCTGCATGCCGGCCGCCAGTGATCAAAATTACTTGTGCAGTAAGTATTCTGATTGCACTGCTAACGGTGTTAACGAACTGATGTTCAGATCGGTAAAGGAAACAACACTGTAATTTACATCCATGGCCTCATGTGGGCTTCTTAAAGAAAGATTTCTGATTCTCATTACGAAAGCCACTGAAATGAACTCAGGACTTCACGTTCACAATTCTGCTTATTCCCTGATGCACCTCAAACTCTTCAGTGACTAGGTTACGGGCTGGAAGAACGAGAATTTGTTATTCGATTCCCGTCCGGAGCAAAAATAATTCTCTTTTCCAAATATGTTGTGTAGCGCCAATCACAGTGGCCACGCCGCGGGTTGGAATTCCGCCTGGAGCATGGATGTCTGTATCTGAGTGTTGTGTGTTGTCAGGTCGAGGTCTCTGCGTCGGGCTGATCGCTCGTCCAGAGGAGTCCTACCGAGTGTGATGTTTCTGAGTGTGATCGTGTAGCCTCGATAGATAATGAGGAGGCCTTGGCCCACTAGGGGCTGTTGCGCCATTGGAGGTTTTGGGGGAACGTTGTGTAGCGTCCGTAATGTTCATTGGCCCTGTCAACACTAGAGCAGTGGCAGAACTGGCCGCTTTGTCTTAATGTATGAAATACATTAGTATTAAATAATCCATAACCGTGCATTGAACAGTTAGATATGGTAACTAAAACCAACAAATGCACACACGTTTATGAAAATATAATATAAACTTAGTAATACAGTCTACATGTATCGGCCACTCACGTGGCCATCCTCAGGGAAGTGCGTTACGAAGAACACAATTTTGCATACGCCACTGGGCCACATGTACGGTCAGCTGGGCACTGCTGCTGTAATTAATTCTGTCTCAACAGAAGCTGTCAGGTTTTGGGGTTAGAAATGAGGCATATCAGATTCAGAAGAGTTCGATATAACAATTCGATTTATTACAACATGGAAGTATAAATAAAGTACAATACTAAAATATGTTTAAAACACATGTAAGCAATTTATTAACAAATAAATATTTGATATATAAAATGAAAATGTAAGGAAGAAATAACTTGATTAAATTTTAAATAAATGCAAAGTGAAATTAATATAAGAATGGATTGAAATCAAATAATAATACATCATTAAGTTAAAGAATCAACAATTCAATTTACTACAACATGGAATTAAAATGCAATACTAAAGTACAATCAAACAAATTGTGTGTATTTTTAGAACAAAAATATTCACTGCTTTCAAAACAATTAATTACCAAGAAAGGGTAATTGATAAACAATTTAAAAAATAGATATACAAAATGAAATTAAAGGAAATAAATGAGTTAATTACAGTCATCCGTCTCTTTTCGAGGGTTCATGCTTCGCGGTTTCGCAAATTCGCGTAATCACCTCAAGAATAAAAATAAAAAGTTGCTGAAATTTCCAGAACATTCTAGAAGGTTGTAGAAGCTTCGTGTAGAAGTGACGCGGTTGGTCATACTACACCGACCTGACTTGCCCCTCCGACCAACGAAAATGTACCATTCGCAATGTCATCAAAAGTGCGTAAAAAGTAGATTAGAATTCTCGTAATTTTGATTATTCCTTAGATAAATGACTAAAAGGGGTTTAAGCATAAAAAGAAACATAAATATGTATTATTATAGAGAAAAACACTTAATAATACTAAAACATTGTTTGGGGGGGGGGGGAGGCCAGTTAAACCCGGATTCACGCTTTTTATTTGGTTTTGGAATGTGACCCTCGAAAAAAGCGAGGGTTGACTGTATATTTAAAGTACAGTAATACAAAATTAAATTAATGTAAGAATAGTTTGTAATAGAAAAACAAAACAATTTACTACATTAAAAATAAGAAGTAAATGAATTTTAAACAAACATGGAGGAATTGTATTCAGATAAATACAACAGTGAATTAAAAAATACACGACATTAATTGTAAGAGATAACGAATTAAATTCAAATAAATAAAATATTAAATTGATCACAAATATATCAATGAATAACTAAGAAAAGCAAAATGAAACTTAATCTGAAGTGATCGAACTCTATTCACATAAATACAACACAGAATAAGAAAAAGCGTCAATAAATATTTACACGCAGAAAATAAAATTGAAGTAAGAATAAACGTCATACATTAAATAAACACAACACAATGTACAAGGCCTCCTTCAGTTCAGGCTTCCTAAGCAGATTATACCTTATCTAACACAGTTTATACTACATATAATGGCATCTTAATCACTTGAACATAGGAAGTGATCGCCGCCACGTTCTAGGCTGCTATACTTTCTGTCGTCTATAATAAGAATGGTTACGACGTTAATACTGAAAAATTTTGCTACCGAGAATTTCAATTCATCCCACCGTTGGCTAGATTCAGATGCAACCTCACTGTTTCCTGCTGTTCAAGAGACTGACTCCCTTTCAGTCAATCGTCCTTTCCTTTTATTGAAACAGTTACCTAATGCTTTTACACGCTGGATCCTGCGTTTCATAACAGCTTCTCAGCCTCTGCTTATGCCTGAACAGATGACCAGAGACAGATAGTTTTATATCTCTGGAAGTCTGATTTTATTTTCGACAGATTGTATGTCGAGGCTATAGAAGCAGTATAGTCGCGTGCCAATCAATTGGTTACTCCAGACTGAATTTGGATTTTTCTTCTTATTATTAAGCTCTACAACCCTGGATGGGTTTTGGCTTGCTCAAGTATTCCTTGCCAATATTTTCTGTCAAAAACACACTTTTTCCAATCCAGTACACCCACGATTTTCAGATCTCCGCATACACTGTCCCACCACCTTCCTTGAGGTCTTCCTTTTGGCCTGTTTAATAATGTTGGCATCCAGTTGGCTATCTTCGTAGTTATTCGATGTTCTTCCATTCTTTTTATATTCCCGAACAATCCAAGTCCATTCGCTTTTATTTCTCCTACAGTATTTTGCTTTCCAATTATCCTGTCCAATTCCTCCTTATTTCTTAATCTTCATGATGTATCCGGGCTTCTAACTGGGCCATAGATTTTTCTTGGAATCTGTCTTTCAAATCTTAGTAATTTTTGTATAATGTTTTCCTTTAATACCCAGGTTTCAGAAGCATATGTAACAACAGGTCTTATCACTGCTTCATAAAATTTTAATTTTGCAGCCTTTGAAATTAACTTACTT